>CM049802.1:14499388-15017297 GCA_027422405.1 Ptychobarbus kaznakovi | reverse complement strand
AATAAAGTGATTTGATTAAATTTTTATTGATTTAATCAGTTTCCAGAGGAAGTCTGTCATTATATGCTCACCCTCGTTTCCAAACTGATTATCTTTCTTCTGTGGAGCTGGGTGTGGAAATATTTAGCTGGATGTTCATGCTGCTTTTCTTGTCAAGTTCTGCTGTCAAGCTCCAGAAATGACAAAAGCACCATCAAACTTGTAAAAACTATTTGTGTAAGGTATTTGTTTAATTATATGCAAATGAGGTTTGAAAAGATTGCCAATAAATAAAGACTTAAATTTCAGAATGCTTCTCACAAAAAAACGTCTCAGGTTACATATGTAACCCTAGTTCCTCGAGGGAACGAGACACTGCGTCGAACGCTTTGGGAACTCCTTCAGCGTGACCACACTCTGAATAACGTGTCATCAGACCAATGGATGAGCGAGATGTTACGGGCGGGGTGATGTAGAGACCAGGAAGCATAAAAACACGTATGGTGGAACCGGCGTCAGCTTCTAGGAATGAAGCAAGCGCTCGCAGTGATGCTGGAAGTGTGGCCCCGAGACGCAGCGTCTCGTTCCCTTTGAGGAACTAGGGTTACATACATAACCTGAGACGTTCCTCTTCAGGAACTCGAGCTGCATCGAACGCTTTAGGAACGAGATGCCCACGCCGCCAGACTTTCAAATCCCTGCCTAGTGTGGAAGAGCACAGCTAGGGCGAGAAAAAGGGGAGCCAGGAGTGGCTAAAGTAGGCGGAGACCACGTCCTGAAGGCCATTCTGGAGAGTGAGCCTTGACCCCCAAGGAGAGGGGAGATCAGAGGACTCGACGCTATGGAATTGCATCGTAATCCACCACTTAGCATAAGCTTCTCTGGCCAGAGGCCTCAGCCTCAGCGCACCATGGAGGAAACATGTAACTATGGGGTGTCTGCCCAATGACTGGCCACCATAAGGGGCATGGTAGGCCGCAATGGCCGCCACGTGAACCTCTAGGGTGTAATGGGTCAAGCCTGCAGAGAAACGGGCCTGCAGGAACTCCAGAACTGTACCAACTGGGCAGTTGAATGGGTTGAGCTGGCAGTCTCCACACAAAGAAGTGAAAGCTTCCACTTCAAGGCGTACAGTTTCCTTGTAGAGGGAGCTCTGGGTTGGAGGACGGTCTCAACTACCTCGGTTGAGAGACCGGAAGCTACGAGATTTGCCCCCTTAGAAGTCACGTCCATAACTTCCACCACTCTGAGCTGGGGTGACAAATTGTACCCCCCGCCTGAGAGAGGAGATCTCTCCTGATGGAAATCTCCACAGAGAGCCATCGAGAAGGAAAATCAGGTCTGAGCATACTTGGCCCATCCAGAACGGGGCTCTTTTGCCCGTCCGGCCCAATCTATGCAGATATCCCGGGAGCAGAGCGATCAGAGAAAGGTGTGCAGACGAAGCCTTGGCCACGCTTGTACTCTGGCATCCAGCCCCCGTGGAGCTGGATGAGTCAGAGAGAACCAGAGGGGACAGTGCGTTGTCTCCCGAGTCACAAACAGGTCCACCTGAGCCTGGCCAATCTCTCCAAGTCTCCTTTACCGCTCGGGGTAAAGTAAATGCTGACCCTTACATTTACATTTACATTTAGTCATTTTGCAGACGCTTTTATCCAAAGCGACTTACAATTGGGGATACATAAAGTGATTAATCTTGAAGAGGCAAACAGACAGAGGAAGTGCCCCTAACACCAAGTCTTTAGGCATTGTTCAAATAAATACAAGCTAGCAAGGGAAGGAGAGAAAAGTAAAGAGAAAGATGAAGATTTTTTTTTTACCCTTGTCAACTGCTACGCATCCTTATCATCACCACAGCTGCACTAAATGATGCAGAAAGAAGAAACCAGAAAATAATAATAATAATAATTTGTTACATTTATATAGCGCTTTTCTAGGTACTCTAGGTATCTCCTCATCCACCACCAGTTTGCAGCATCCACCTGGATGATGCGACGGCAGCCATAGTGCACCAGAACGCCCAACACACACCAGCTTACTGGTGGAGAGGAGAAAACCAGTGTATGGGGATGAGAAGAAGAGCATTCTGTGGTAATGCGCTTACAAAGGAGCAAAATAAATGGGGCCCAGTAACAGGCTCAAACTTAACAGCCTGTGGAGAGCAGATGGTCTTTTTGCTTTCGCCTACAGCACTCTGAACTCAAAAACCCAAGAAGATAACAAGAGACAGACAACACTTCGAACAATGCTCGCAAAGGTCTGACAGAAACCAAGGCGAAAGGCATGATGCATCAAAGATGACAACTATTGTAGGCTCATGGTAATTCTCTGTCAAAATCCTGTAGAGGCGTAAGAGAAACATGTGAGGGTGGCCATTTGGACATGTCACAGCTTGTAATTGCGCAGAGCATGCTGAACTCTCAATTCGCACGCTTGCGCATTTAGAACCCACAACCTGATCTGCGGTCTTTGTGAATGAAGTGCTTGTGCTGGAGTGATGATGATGCAGGCAGGGGATCATTTTCAAAAGATTTTACAAATTGCCTGGCAACCAGTGATATGACTAGTTCTTTGTGCCACATAGATTTTTATTTATTTACAAAAAAAAATTGAACAGGAGTGCATTGAGCGATCCTTGCTGAGTATATCTGCTGTTAACCACCTTGATTTTAGATAATGAACCGATCCTGTGGAAAAGAGAGAGCCACAGGGATCTGACCATTAATGGGGTCAAAACTGTCTTATACCCTTCACTCTGTCCTTAGGAATGAGCTGTCAAAGAAGCACTGGAATTAAGATCTTCTTGCTGCACAGTGCACACAGGGTAGGAACTGTGCTCTCAAACACAATATGGAGCTCTTTGTCTCTGGAACTTTGTGCTGCTATTTGTGTCTGCTCTCAGGTGCCTGTTGGTCCTATAGCTTCTCTCACTTAAACTTGTCAAGATCAAGCTCTGGGCTCTTGACCCGTGACTTCTGAATCTAAAAATTCTGGTAATGAGATTGTCATCAGAACGAGTTTCTGTTCATCACATCAGCCAGCAGTGAATTGTTCTGCCTTTTTACTCTGCAGTCATTGAGCTAAAAAACTGTAAAGAGTAAGCAAAGTATAAGGCATTGACAGAGACAGTAAAAGGAGGAGAAGATGGTGCGATCCTAGAAAAAGGGAAAAAGTGTAACGTAAGCAATAACAATAGGTACACTGTAAAAACAATATTCCATAAAGAAAAAGATAATGTACTGGCAAAAAATTACCAGTACATTTTCTGTTAAAATTTCCTTCAACATTAAAACAGAAAATTCTGTAGATTTACATTATCTTCTGTACCATAAACGGACAATACGTTATGCAGAAATTTCTTTAGCAGCAAATAAATCCAGCACAATATAAAAAATTGAACTTGGTTTATTTTTACCTCATGTAAACATTCTTAAAAGAGCGTTCAGTAGCTTTTGTTTGCCTTAAACAGGTGATGTGGTGTATGATTGCATCAATTAATTTAACAATGTGTAAAGCACAATTGAAAATGCTTGTATTGTGGAATACTTTTTAGTTTTAGTTTTAAACAGCAACAGGCAGAAAAAAGAAAACATGAGCAAGTACTTGTACAATATTGGTGTTGCACCAAATAGTGGACACAAAGATAAACTTCACCGCGAAACAGTCAAGATTCAAACAATACATGGGGAAAAAATAATACAAAGACAGGGCTGTCATTAATTACAATTGCTATAGACAATAGTCAAGTGAAACAGTGTTGACACTATTTTCCTATAGGAGAACACATTATTTAAAGGAACAGTTCTCATAAAAATGTGAATTATGTCATCAGTTATCAGTTCTTTTATTACCGTTCCAAATCCCTAAGATTTTCATTCATCTTTGGAACGCAAATGAAGAGTATTTTTAATGAAATATCTGTGCTTTCTGTCCCTCCATTGACAGCCTATGCAACTACTATTTCAAGGTCTAATAAGGTATAGCTGTCAGATTTCATTAACAAAGGATCTTCATTTAGTGTTCCAAAAATGAACAAAGTCTAACAGGATTGGAACAAGATTTTTCATATAATATTTTGGGTGAACTAACCCTTTAAGCTAGATTACTAACCTCGAATTCATGCTAAATTATCTGCATCTACAATTGACATGGTTCTGCAAAAAAAACTTTCATGTACAGCATTTGAAATGCATGTTCAGTCCAAGCTCCATGTTGAGATTTGAAAAAAAAAAGCTCAAATTGTACATTCATTCTCGAAGTTGTTCATACATGAGTCTTGGATCTGAACCTTTGACCCTCATTCAGGATTTCTTCACAGGAAGACTGGAAATAACAAGAAATTAAATGAATGAAAGTGAAGTGCAGAGTAACATGCAGAACAGGTTGAGACTGAATTATCAACTGCTATTCCAAATACTTTCCAGTTAAAATTTTTAGAATGTGCTAAACTTACATTTCCAGTGGTCTCCAATCGCATCTGTTATGTGATCTTGTCAACAATGTTTTTTACGATATACTTAAAGGGATAGTTCACCCAAAAATGAAACGTCTGTCATGAATTACTCACCTCAGTCGTGGACAATTCCTGCCGGAGCCGAGATTCAAACCCACAACCTCGGGTTACAAGTCCAACACTCTATCCATTAGGCCATGGCTGCCCCCTAATGAGTAGCATCCCTAATGAGGTTCCCTATGATGTTCCCTAATGAACATCCCTAATGAGTAGCAAAATTAAATTTGAAATGTAATATGCAAAATAGCAACGCAATACGTAAAACGGCAATGCATTTCTGTATTTAAATTAGCATTTTACCATACATACAGTATGTGCAACATTTAGTGCAAAATAAAAATTCAGTTATATTATTTACATTTGCCGTTTTCTACACTAGTTTTAATATGCAAATTAAAAACATATTTTAATGCTTTATAAGTTGTAAAATTTAATGAAAATGTATTACCCAAATTGATTTGATATATTTAACATGTCCAAGCAAAAACTGTAGCAAAATTATCATTTAAATGCTGTTTTTAAATGCATTTAGACTTAGGGGTAGGACACTTGGGATTGCATTTTCATCATAATACTGCGGGATAATTGTAGCAAAATGCAGTGAGAATTTCAAAATGCATTCTGAGCCAAAGGTGTAGCAAAACTGTGGTTTAAATGTCTTTTATTTTTCTTACATGCATTGACACTTACATATAACGTTTCAATAGCATTTTCATTTAGTATCCCGCAATGAATATATTTTAAGTCAATGTGAATAGCATTTGGTTGACTGCCACTCGCCAAAAATGTTTATTTTTACATAATTTTGTGTGCTTTTGTCCGTGTGAGTGAGAGAGCGAACTAAATCCTCTCCTGATCGCGCTGTCTGAAGCGGCATTCTCTGTGTGCATGACATGTGTGCATTTACAGACAGCGTGCCAGTAACGTTAACAAATTAACTTCTCGTTTGTGTGTGTGTATAACATAAGACAATACAAAGTCTAACCTACCTCGTTTGGCAGAAAAGGTGATAGTGTTATCCTTGAAGAATTCCGCGATGTCAGATCTTCACCTAAAGCTGGGTACACACTAAAAGATTTTAAAAATCTTATAAGATCTTCAAAATGGGAGAGACCATTTTGCTCCTATAGTGTGTGGTGTGCCGCGATGTGACAAAGACAGCACACCACACACCAACAGATTTTCAACCAGAGAGACTGTAAATCAAGGAAATCCCGCAGAATCTCTGGAGATTTGAGAATAAACAAGATTTTTTTTTTATTGCAATTTTAGAACAAAGAACATACAAGGGCAATAACATATCAATTACATCAAATACAATAATAAACAAAAAAAACTATAAAAAGTAAATAAATTAAATAAAATACAAAAAGGAAAAACAATAAGAAAATTACATTTCCTTAAACAAGTATCAATAATTACAAATAACTCAAAGAATAGATTTAAAGCTTTAAAGTAATGGCAAAGTCCCAGTCTTTGGTAATGGCAGGAAGAAATTGTGATTATAGTGGCTTTTTTATTTTTTATTATTGAACATAAACAAAAAATAAACAGTTACAGCTCAAAACAGATTATAACAACAAAACTAGATATAGCTTTGATATAAACAATATATAACGATCTTGAGAAATAACCAAAAAATAAAACATTAAGCCAGGGGAAATATATAAATTACAATAAATACAATTTGAGAAGAGAAAAAAAAAAAAAATCTCTCCCGCGATGATAGTGTCCAAATCCTTTTGTGCTGCGCCATGACTGCGTTTGTTATGCTTCCGTTGTTATGGTTTCGTTTCACGTGATGATCTGCAGATCGAACGCGCGTTTGTCCTCGGTGTTCCCACCACATAGCAGGATTTCTGATCATGTTGAATATTTACGATTCGCGATCAGGGCCTCCGACGTTCTTCCAAGCGGATTCAGTCACTCTAAACACACCTCACACCACAGGAAATTCTGATAAGATAACCTTTAGATCCACCAAGATAATCGGCACATTATCTAGGATTGTCGAAATCAGCCTGATTATCTTGTGGTGTGTACCAAGCATTACGTTAGTCGTATCTTAATCTCTTTTAAATAATAAAAAAGTTGTAAATGGTGTATTTTCTTGACAATTGCTCTACCAGCTTCTGTTAAAGGCATAAAGCGCTCTAAACACAGTTGTACCGCACCTCAGATTTAACGTTATTACAGCTGCTTACATCACCTAATATGCCGGATGCTTGAAACAACACGTTCAGTAACAAAATAACAAATACACCGCATCAACAACAATTAAAAGTTACATTTAAAAGTGAGCACACTGTAACACGTACCTCCACGTTGAGTAAGATGTGACGGTGTGCTGAAAATGTTGAATACGACGGCTCCGACATTCAATTGCCAAACAAGCCAGACAACAAATAAGTTAACGTTACAGTTTGTTACATTTAACAAAAACAAATATTTACCACAGAAATGTCAGAACTGTTCCCCGAACCCGAAATCCGACAGAATTATGACTTTTTTTTTTTCATTTTATGGTGAACTATCCCTTTAATAGGACTTTTTGTTAAATAAAATGGTAAAGAATAGAGAAGTTGATCAAATAGACAGAATAGTTGAACAGAGACAGGGGGTCAGAGGTGAAGATGAGTCATTCATAGATGAAAGGAAACAAAGTCATTAGCACAAAGGTCAAAGCAAGAGAACAGAGAAACACAGATGAACAGAGCCAAACAGAGGGACAGAAATAGCACTGACAGACTAAAGGGAAAAAACAGAAGGGATAAATAAGAATGAGACAAAATGGGCTTGCAGTGGTAAGGATGGAGTGAGCAGCAGGTGGTCCCGGCATCCCTTTTTCCTTTTCTGACAAGGCATGCCCCTTGTCAAGTATGATGTTATGTTGGGCAAGGTCTGAGACCTCTTTTATTCAAGAATGATTGCAGACCCAGTCTTTCGTCATCTCTTGCTAGTATTCTCTGTCTCTCTCCGTCCGGCAAAGGCCCTCAAACAAGCAATTCAAATCGATCCCTTTTATTCTCGCAGAGCTTGCTTGCAGAGATCTGGGTAAGGGAGTCTGCAGGACTGAATTTCCAGTCAGTGGTGAAATGCTATCACTTTATAGTCTCGCCAATCTGCTTTAGACTCAAGGAAACAATATTATTTCACAGGATAAAAACTCATTTTCAATCTTCAAAAAAAACTCTGTTACACAAAAATATTGGTGGCACTACGGTACTCATGATAATATTAAATGGAAATGATCAAATACTATGGTACTGAATGCTTATCATAAATTATATACTTTGGTATTTACAGTGCTCCATGATGCTTTAAAGTATACTATTGCACTTTTGTATAGTCCATCCCAGTAATTCAATTGATTGAAATTAATAATCATGATTACAATATCAGGGCAAAGTGACTGAAGGTTATGATTTCTGTCACAATCATGCAGCTCAAATCTTAAGCAGCAGTAATGGAAAACTACTGATTCAGAATGATTGGCATTAGTATGCAGAACCAAAAGACAAAAGAGGGAAAAAAATACTTTTAATTAGATTTTTTTTTCAGAGGTTTAAGATTTAAGACTGACAAAGAGTGAAACCAAGTGCTAAGGATTGCAGGGTATTTTATTCTAGTTTACAGTTCACTCATAATGTGACAACCTGAGCCTGCTATTGACATTTCTTTGTAATCTCAGCTGTTTTCATTAGCAAGATGGTGTTCATGTTCATGTCTTCATTTGCCCTGAAAGGAAATTACTCCACTAGAGCACAGACCAGTCCAAAATAAATAAATAAAATAAAAATAGAATAACCTATCAAGAAGTGTTTATCCCTGTTTCTGATGGCTGTCCTCTCGTGGGTATCTGTGTCTGGGGAACTAAGGCAATTCCATTGAGTCACTCTATAATGAGACTCCAATGTCTGATCTCCTTTCAAAGGAGCAGCAGATAATCAGGCTGTTTGTAAGCAAATTACGGCACGACAGAGAGTGCTAACAAATATTGCCATAAAAGTGAAGTGCTTTCTCAGAATATTCATCGTCATCCAGCTCACGTAAAGCTGAGTTACTGCCTGTCACCCATAGCAGTCACGATTCAAGACCCTATCTATCTATCTATCTATCTATCTATCTATCTATCTATCTATCTATCTATCTATCTATCTATCTATCCATCCATCCATCCATCCATCCATCCATCCATCCATCCATCTATGCAGTATACAAAAAAACAACAACAAAGCAACAACAACAACAAAAACTTTTGAACTAGAGAGCATTAATATAGTGTAAAACTGTATTTTTGCTCTTCTTTATATGGCTGCAATTTTCTTCTTGGAAATCAATATGAATCTCAGTTACCTCATTATGGCGGAATCTGACAAGCTCTGTAATAACATTTGAGCATTTCTACATCCCTGCTAGTTCCATGAGCACATCTTATTAAATTTAGTAGATTTCCACATCTCTCATTTCTGCATTTATTGTTTTTTTATTTTATTTATTTCTGCAAACATTGTTTTCCATCTGCCTGAAGGTGAAGAGTTGGGCTGTGGCTGACTGCAGGTGTGCTAAAGAGAAGGGTGTTGTGTCTCTGTGCATTGAATGCTCATGTGGGCACGACAGCAGGCACCGTTGATCACACAGCTGTGCCTGCCTGTCCCATCAGCCATCACTTTAAGCAGAGTGTCCCCATTCTGCCTCTTCCTCATCTATCATCTATCTGTTCGGTAAGAAAAAAAGGCTTTTCATTATCGCTTGATATTGTTGCGGAGGGATGTTGCATTCATTCATGCAATTTGTGTATTGTTCCACACGGCCACTGTGTTGGCGAGGTGAACGCTTTGAGCTGTCTCTGTGAAGAGAGGTATTGTAGTGGGGTTTTAAAGATGATTTCTCTTTAAGGTCAAGTGGATTTATAAATGTTAGATGGCTTTAACGTATAATGCAGCTTCCTGGTACAGGCTTGTTCTGTAAGGCAGTGCTCAGTACACGGAAATAATGCTGCATGCTTCTTTTTCCACATCAGGTAAATATTTCTGCCTGTGTTGGGGAAGCCACTTTGAAACTATAGCTTCTGAAGCTACAAGCGACTAATACTTTAAAGAAAGTAAACATATTTTGAAAAAGACAAAAAAGAGCTGCATGAAAAAAATAGAAAAAGAATGAAATGGCAAGCTACATCAAAGGCATGCACTATTCAATGTATGAGTATATATAATATTTTTATATTATATAAATATTGGATGATTTTTATTTTCTTTTTTTTCTGATTTTCTGCTACATATAAGAGAGAAAGTGTGTGTGTTTGTTTACCTCAGCTAATTCTTCAGCATTGAAGTTGTATGCACAATATGTGCTACACTGTTTTTCATTGGATAAAGTAGCTTGTTACTGTAAAAGCTACTGTATAAACATTTGAAAAGAATATTGAAAATAATTAAAAATCTTGAAGTTTGGTTCGTTCATTTCAATATGTTGTACTAATAATATGATTTGTATATAAAAATGTATTAAATTAGAAAAAAAGAAGCATTTCCTTTGATAAATAGAAAGTAAAAAAGAACAGCAAAGGATTTATTTGAAATAGAATATATTGTAACATTATAAATCTCTTTACTTTACTTAATTACTAATTAATTTACTTAAAAAATAAAACAATTAAATTCAATAAAATAAAATAACTGTCCCCAACCCTTTAAATGGTAGTTCAAAGTAAGTTTAAAACATTATTGAAACTATTATAATTTAAAAAGAAATAACATGTGCTGGTGTCATTAAAGCAAGCAAATAAATGAACAAATAAATAAATAAAAAATCTGAAACTTATGTTAATTTCAGCTAATAATACTAATTTGTATCTAAAAATAAAAAAACAATCAAACAAAAAAAATATTAATAATATATATATATATATATATATATAATATATATATATATATATATATGTGTGTGTGTACGCATTTCTATCAGAGATTTGTATCGCCATATATAAAGTGTGATAAAATGTGGAAAGGTAGCATCTGTAATGCATTTACACATGACTACTCTGGGATTTAGTGGCCCCTTGTTCTTGTTGGCTTCACTCCCTCTCCCCATCTAATTGCCCATTTCCTCCCATCACACTCCGTTTGAACTTCTCCCTGTCTCTGTAGTATTCCTTGTCCACCCAGTATGGCAGCTCACCTGTGATACACAGACACACACATGCACCTGTTTCACTTTTCCCCCATTTATTCCGATTTGGGAGTGGGGGCGGGCGTGTGAGTAATGCGGACCACTTAATGTAGTGGCTGTACTCAACCTGCACTGCATTTGCAGCTGTTAAAATGACAGGCAGGCTCCTGTGACTCCAGCTGCTGTCCGCTCTGAAAAAAAAGAACAAAAAAAAGAGGCGGGCTAGGAAGGAAGAAGAAAATGACAGCGAAGAAACTCGATGCCGAGAGGCTGACAATGAACGATGGAATGATGAATGACAAAAGAGGCAGAGAAAGAAAGAATGAGAAGAAAAAGCATTGCGTTATCCATTACTATAACGATTACTCGCGGGCAGGAGTGTGCTTCCTCTGAAATGCATATATCTAGCTCGGAAAAGACAATTAATAATTACAGGGCGTCTCGTTATAGGACCACATGAAACAAGCTGTGACCTACTTCTGGGGTGTTGGCATGTAGGGGATGATGGGATTGATGAGAATTATATCACCTTCATCTTTTGATCTTTATGAAAAGCCATACAGATGGAGATGTGCTGCTGGACAGAGATGAGTGCTGACGTAGAAATACACACTTGAGTATGTGCTCTTGAGAAGCTCTCTTTGGACGAAACACAGCGGTTAGACTGTCAAATTACATAGATCTCAGAACTAGAGCATATGCTGAAAACAGATGTAGGCCTCTTCTTCTCTCCATTTTACCTGCTCTGTGCCATTCACATGTACATATGCTTTTCATCACATCAGGGAAAGTAGGTTGTCATATACGTATCTCTTTGAGTAGGGGCATGGTTAGATATCAGCTCAAAATTAATCTAAATCCAGAATGGCTTCTCAAATTGACATCGTGTAGCCTTTTTTTTTCTGAGGCTGGGTGCTGAGCAATCAAAACTCAAAGTGATAGCAATGTTGAATATGTTTTGGGCTTCCTATAATAGAAATAAAACCATAACAATGATCTCAGTTTTCTCACAAATAGTTCTTACAATTTTCCTCAATAAAATGTTGACAAAAATGTTCAATATAAAGCTTATACAAATTTGTGTCCATTTTCAAAAATCTACGGCTGAAATAGTTTTGGGGGGGTGAAATCATTGACCAAAACATTGACTTTTAATTAATGTTTCTCCGATGGAGAATTTTAAATCTGTCTGTGTCTATTTTGTGCACACAACATGGATAAACTGCAACTGGCAAATTAGCTGGAATAACAATATCGATTTCTTGTGCTTCTTAAACACAAGAATCAAGATTTTGATTCAAGATCTTAAATCAAGATCAGTATTTTTGTATATGCTATTTTCTGTTGACGTGTCCGCCCTTTCCCACCTTTCAAATTAGGTTAATTTTAAAACAAAATACACACTATGAATATGGTTTGACACTTTTTAATGTGACGTGACAGATCACTGTACAAATTCAAGCAGCATGTGAATCAGTCATCTCTTCCTCCTTTTTACTATTAGTTATAGCACTAAATAATTGTGAATCAATATCAGTGTCTCGGTGCACACAACGGGGAGGAACGAGGAACATGGATACGAGGATTGAACTCAAATTTTTAACAGTCTTTAATAGACAAGGCAGGGCAAGACAAGGCAGGGCAGACACACATGAACACCAGGAGTAAAGAGTAAGACCAGACCAAAAGGAACTCAACAGACAGGACCTAATATACACAGGTAAATTAATACACACAGCTGGACAAAATCATAATCACATTTAACAAGGACAGGAAAATACCCACATATGGACACAAGAGGGCGGGAAACACACGGCACCCACGACACAGGACTGATAATCAGTAGGAATGTTGAAAGAAACAGAAAATAAAATGTATCATGTCGCTCAGTCGCTTAATCAGTGTTTCAACTACAAAAAGACGTCAATAAAACATCTTGTAAACAATATGTCACATAGCAATACATTCACCTCAGGAAAGCCGTTCAGTGTTCATAAACTCGATAGTCTGCTAGAAAAATAACTCTAGAGAGGAGTATTTTGTTAAATATATGCACTGTATTACATGTCTTGTATTATGACATATAAGCCAATTGTCTTTATTATTTCATTTTTAAATAGTATTTTGAATATTTTTTTTATTACAGCCTGTAGTATTCTTTATTTACTTATTTAGAAATAGTTTGGTTGTCTGGTTTCTACAACTTTTACAAATAAATATTTTACATTTATTGTGATTTATTTTAATTGTTGTTGTTTTTTTACTAAATCATCCAGCACTTCCTATACTGTATGTTTATTAACTGAAGAAGATATTTGGGAATGCGTCTGAGTGTTTTTGTCCATACTATAAAAAATCAAAAGGGTCAAATCATGTTTATCTTTCATGTTCGAAGAAAACATAAGCGTGAGTAAATTATGAGAGAATTACATTTTTTGGTGAACTGACTGAGAAAATTGAGCTTTTTCTAGGTATTATAAACTTTCTTGACTCAAACAAACAGAGTAGTATTGAAGCGCCTCTGTGTTTACACTCTTCATGTTCCTGTGGCTCAGTGGTAGAGCATTGCGTTAGCAGCGCAAAGGTTGTGGGTTCGATTCCCTGGGAACACACATACTGACAAAAGAAAAATGTATAGCCTGAATGTACTGTAAGTCGCTTTGGATAAAAGTGTCTACTAAATGCATAAATGTAAATAAGTCTAGTTAGAAATGTGGTATATTTTGATGGAAAAATGTTTTAACACTGAATAAATCATCACATTAGCTTCAATGAGGAATAGACCATATGTTTGCTCTCTTTTTCACTCTCTCTGGTGCATCTGATCTGAGTTTGGTTAGAAATAAGACATTCAGCACAGGTGTAAAGCTTTATTACAGCCTGAGGGCACATAAGTTCAGGCCCTAATAAAACATATTAGCACAGCTGTGTGTGTGAGAGGGTGTACTTTAAGAAATGGAATGAAGGCCCCAGTGGTCCATTTTCACTTTCGTACTGTGAAAATGCTTTATAAAGGTGTTTGCAGATAAAAACTCCTTCGAATTTTGACAGTGGTGCAGTCTTATCGTCATCTCATCTTAACACTCCTTAGAGCTCAGCCTAAGAATAGCATCGTGAATCTGGAAAGCAGAACTGACAGCTAATGTGTTTTTCTCATCGTAAGCAAAAGTAGAGCTCTTTATCACCTCCTCAGTCAGCATAATCGTTATGATTATAAAATGAATTGAAGGTGAATTGTTTCCTCTAAAATCATTGCTTATGTTTATTGTTGTGTAAATCCCCCCTCATTAATATGCACCTTGACGTTGTACCAAAGTGCTTTTATTAGACTTTGTTTGTCTAATCTGATCTGGTTCATTTATCTGTAAAATTATCTTAAATAACTTCTAACGTTATCTGCAGTTGGATATGCACTACATCCACTGCACACAACAGATTAGTTAAGCTAGTTTTTGTAGTCAATATTATTAAATCCATCCATCCATCCATCCATGACTTAACTTAAAACAAATTGAGGAAATTGAGGAAACCCATTGCCTTAAAATTATTAAGTAACTAATAATTAAAAGAAAAAATGTAGGTGAACTTGACAGTTCAGTTAAATGTTTCTATTTATTATTATTTACTTAATAATATTAAGGCAACGGGTTTCCTCAATTGTTATTTTAAGTTAAGCCAACTTATCACTTTTTACAGTGTATCCATCCATCCATCCATCCATCCATCCATCCATCCATCCATCTACTAAGCAAAAATGTACTTGCCAGCCACTGTTTAACATGCATTCACTGTTGTATAGAAAAAAGAGCAGCTTAAAAAAAGAACAAAAAAAGAAAACACTTGCTGAAATATATGAGTTTTGAGTGAATTAAAGTTCTTTAGATGATAATAGATCTTGCCTTCCCACACTGCAATATAATTGTACCAAAGTTCTGCTCTACATGAATATTAAATCACAAACATATACGAGGAGAGACTGATTGTAAAAGTTTAACTATGAATATTATATGACAAATCTTTGAAGATTCACAAAGAAAATGTTCTTAGTTGTACACTCTGTAGTGTGCTGTGAGTGCGCCGACAGAGAGATACTGTTCTGATTGGCTGTGGTTTGACTGAATACTTAGCAATAAGCGTTGTTCTTTTTTAAAGCTTGAAGAAGAAGGTAGGTTTACGTGTGCCCTTGTCAAAGGCCTATATATTTAAGAGCACAGCATTCACTGAACAAGCATTCATTCACAATATGACCGTCTCTTTGGACCTCTCTTCTGTCAATTCAGACTCGTCTATGCCATCACATTCTCATTGTCTGAATTCACTCTGCAGCTTTTAGACCCAGACAGACTTTATATATTTCTATATTTCATCTTTTTCTTCGAATGCTATAGTGTCCTCCGTTTCATTTCAATAACTATCCCCCTACAGCTCTTTACCCTTCACATCGTCTCAGTCTCTGCTTTAACGATCTGTTCAATTCACACTCCCTCTTTTTTTAAATTGCTACCTTCGTGTAGAATTATATTATGCTGTATTCTCACCTGTGCTTGTGTGATGGAGCATATCTGTCATTGGTTGGTCTCTAGGGGCCTTTCAGTTTCTTCACAGCTCTTGCCTTTCCTGCCTCTGAAAGATTTTCCTGACAAGCATGTTGTTGTGTAACATCATCTTGCCCTATTGACCTCCTCCTATTATTTCTGACACATAAACACAGTTGACATAACTGCGCTGATACAGCCATAGCCATAGCCACTATATATGATTGAAACTGGTCTATGGGTTGATATGATATGAAATTATTTTTAATATTTACTCCAAACAAACAAATGAATAATATTAATACTAATTATTATTAATATATATACTATTTATAATACTATTTGTTTATGCTATTATTTTTGTTTTTATGTTACTTTTAAGAGTACCACTTTTTATTGTATTTTATACCATTTTTATTTTTTTCTAATAAAAAATAAATAGTTTAATAATAATAATAATAATAGTAGTAGTAGTAGTAGTAGTAGTCATATTATTATTTTTATATACAGGTGCATCTCAATAAATTAGAATGTCATCGAAAAGTTTATTTATTTCAGTAATTCAACTCAAACTGTGAAACTCATGTATTAAATAAATTAAATGCTCACAGACTGAAGTAGTTTAAGTCTTTGGTTCTTTTAATTGTGATGATTTTGGCTCACATTTAACAAAAACCCACCAATTCACTATCTCAACAAATTAGAATATGGTGACATGCCAATCAGCTAATCAACTCAAAACACCTGCAAAGGTTTCCTGAGCCTTCAAAATGGTCTCTCAGTTTGGTTCACTAGCTACACAATCATGGGGAAGACTGCTGATCTGACAGTTGTCCAGAAGACAATCATTGACACCCTTCACAAGGAGGGTAAGCCACAAACATGCATTGCCAAAGAAGCTCACTGTTCACAGAGTGCTGTATCCAAGCATGTTAACAGAAAGTTGAGTGGAAGGAAAAGTGTGGAAGAAAAAGATGCACAACCAACTGAGAGAACCGCAGCCTTATGAGGATTGTCAAGCAAAATCGATTCAAGAATTTGGGTGAACTTCACAAGGAATGGACTGAGGCTGGGGTCAAGGCATCAAGAGCCACCACACAGACGTGTCAAGGAATTTGGCTACAGTTGCCGTCAGAGGCGTCTTACCTGGGCTAAGGAGAAGAAGAACTTGGACTGTTGCCCAGTGGTCCAAAGTCCTCTTTTCAGATGAGAGCAAGTTTTGTATTTCATTTGGAAACCAAGGTCCTAGAGTCTGGAGGAAGGGTGGAGAAGCTCATAGCCCAAGTTGCTTGAAGTCCAGTGTTAAGTTTCAACAGTGTGTGATGATTTGGGGTGCAATGTCATCTGCTGGTATTGGTCCATTGTGTTTTTTGAAAACCAACATAACATGCTTCCTTCTGCTGACCAGCTTTTTAAAGATGCTGATTTCATTTTCCAGCAGGATTTGGCACCTGCCCACACTGCCAAAAGCACCAAAAGTTGGTTAAATGACCATGGTGTTGGTGTGCTTGACTGGCCAGCAAACTCACCAGACCTGAACCCTAAGAGAATCTATGGGTATTGTTAAGAGGAAA
This sequence comes from Ptychobarbus kaznakovi, assembly GCA_027422405.1. Lineage (NCBI taxonomy): Eukaryota > Metazoa > Chordata > Actinopteri > Cypriniformes > Cyprinidae > Ptychobarbus > Ptychobarbus kaznakovi. Next base: position 15,000,525 of record CM049802.1, on the reverse strand, counting down.
AATGAGAAACAAGAGACCAAAAAATGCAGATGAGCTGAAGGCCACTGTCAAAGAAACCTGGGCTTCCATTCACCTCAGCAGTGCCACAAACTGATCACCTCCATGCCACGCCGAATTGAGGCAGTAACTAAAGCAAAAGGAGCCCCTACCAAGTATTGAGTACATATACAGTAAATAACATACTTTCCAGAAGGCCAACAATTCACAAAAAAAAAATGTTTTTATTGGTCTTATGAAGTATTCTAATTTGTTGAGATAGTGAATTGGTGGGTTTTTGTTAAATGTGAGCCTAAATCATCACAATTAAAAGAACAAATACTTAAATGTTACACTTTTCTTTTTTATAAAAAAATTATTTTAAACATATTTTTTCTTAATATTTTTTTTATTTTAATTTCCTAAAAGTCATGATTTTATTCTCCTTATTTTTAACCACTTTATAAAATATGAATCCTTTTTATGTGCTGCATATTATAATTTTTGACAAGTGCTGGGAGAGGGTATGAACTTTCAAATATATTTTGCGCAGAGCCTCTTGGTATTATGGGATTAGATTCTGGTTCAGTGTTTGGAGTGATGGGAGATATTAAATCATTTGCTTGCCATGTTTCTGGAAGCCAAAGGCATGATGTCAGTGTGTTTGGTGGACTTATGCAGCTGGTAAGATCCTAAATGGCTATTTTCATATTTATCTTGTATATATATTCATAAACTAAGGTTGATATTTCATTGACGGGCAGGAACAGGATAACGCTCAGCATGTTGCCTTTAATCTGCTGGTTGTCATTACCTTACACATAGTCCAACAAGAAACACAGCTCTCTTGTGCCTCATCCCTCATCCTCTAGAAATGAGACAGCTCATATTAAAGATAAGTCATTAAGTCAAGATGAAGCCGCGCTGACAGATCTATGTGTGCGTATGTGTTTGTGACCGAGAAAATAACAGGCACTGGCAAACAGGCTGTGATTGGATGGAAACTGTGTTCACAGGATGGATGTGATAGGAAGAGTTTGTTCTTCTCACTTTTAATTAGTGCTGACACGAATCATGTGTGGTTGAGAGGGAGATAATGAGAACATGGCAGAGCAGAGAAGAGCAAGAGGTGCCAACACCGCAACTTCCTGTTGTGCCGAAACTCTCCAGCAAACAAATCTGCAGAGGAGGGCTGTAAATGTAATCCATTGCTACACTTAAGTATTATTTTGGGGACGTTGTACTCTTGAATACTATTAAAACTAATTACTTGTGCTTAATTACATTTTCAAAGGGTGAAACGAATTATGCTTTTTATTATTCCTTTCAAATTCCCTATTTATATACACTGTTCAGAAGTTTAGGGTAAAATAACACATACTCACCAAGGCTGCATTTATTAAATTAAGCAACACTAATATTACTTTAATATTACAATTTACTCAGTTTTTTAATATGATTTAAAATGTAATTTATTCATGTGTAGGCAAAACTGAATTTTTAGCATCATTACTCCAATCTTCAATCTCACATGATCCTTCAGAAATCTTCAGAACTTAAGATGATACATTATATAAATACGATGATTTGGTGCTTAATATTTGTTTTTATAATTATCATTGTTGAAAACAGTTGAAAATATTTTATGGAAACCATTTTTGTCAGGATTCGTTGATAAATGCAAAATAAAAAAAACGGAATTTATTTGAATATAAATCTTTTGTAACATTATAAATGTTTTTTTTACAGACACATTTGATCAATTTAATGCATTCTTGCTTAATTAAAGTGTTAATTTCTTAAAACAACAACAACAACAACAACAAAACTTACTGACACCAAACTTGCTTACTTGCTTTAGATACCTTGAATTTTTAGCTATTTTAAATGGCATATTTCAAGATATAAAATCTTTAAAGTCTGCTTTTTTTCCATATGGAAATTGCTTTATTTTCACTCAATTTTATTTTTGATTGGTTTGAATTTAAATTGATTAAACCTTTGACACAACAGCAGACATATGCATATGCATGTATTTAACTCTGTTCAAATATTTGGTGACACACGACACATATGCTTGTACGCCGACTTGTTTTCTTTTCATACTGACACATGTTTGAGCATGACTTGTTCTGTTCAACCTGTAGTCGATCACACACGTTGACGGACAGCTACGAGCCCATTCTCTCAGCACGTCTCCATTAATCTGCTGCCCTTAATCACACACAGACACACTTTCACACAGTGTCATGCAGTCTCCTCTCTCTGTTTTTCACTTCTTTTTTTCTGGCACAACGCCACTAACACAATTTGTGTGAACAATTATTACTGGTGTCTAGTTCACATCTTTTGATCTGGATGGCTGGATCTATATGTGTAACAGCAGTTTGTGAGCAAACTCCTGAATAACTGCTGAAAAAAACTAAACAAAATAAACCATCACATAAATTCTAATGGGTTCCACTACAAATACCATTTCAAACATTACAAACCATCAACTTTTAACCATTAAAGTGCCCCTATTATGGATTTTTGAAAATTACCTTTCATGCAGTGTGTAACACTAAGTGAATGAAAACTGAAAATTTGATGAATTAAATGAACAATTTTAAATCTGAAAGTGCACCGTGTAAAAAGTTATTGTCTCAAAAGAAAGAGTGACTCTGAATCATTTAAACGAGTCGTTTTTAAAGCGAATACCAAGCCGTTTCATGTTGATGTCAACATGAAACGTTAGCATATTGCCCGCTCACTTGGTCTTTTCGTGTTGGTCTGAAAGAAATTGCAAATTCATTCTTTGCCACTAGATGCCGTTTTTGGAGCGGTAAAATAGCTTGTTTGCCTGGTAATGGTTGTACACAAGCACTGAGCACTGAGCTCACAAACGCTATTAGGCATAACAGGCATGATGCAATGAAAATGAGACCAATCACTGCAGATTAGAGTCACGCAAAGGAGGTGTTTGGAAAAAAAATAATCGTTGAGCGAATCGTTTGGGAGTCGTTGAGCAACTAAGGTAAAAAAATAAATATATATTATAATATAATGAAAGTGTTTTATGATCTTGCATGCGTGCCAACCTGTTGTTGGGGACTCCCAAAACCAAAATATGAACCTTTTATTACCCATAATAGGGGCACTTTAAAACCATTTAAAAAAAAAAATCATGATTTAGTGGTTTTAACAAGCCACGAATAAAAGGTGGCTGATTACCACTGTAGGGCTGGACGAGATATCAAACACGATGATCATGCGCATCTTGTCAGTAAAGCCAGTTTCATGATTAGCGCTAAATCCTCTTGCATCGCCGTGACCTCCAAGCTGTTGCCAATGGCCACGAGCGACTTCTGGAAGGTCGCAATTAGGTGCTCGTGCATATTCATTGATGTTACTGTGACTGCGCTGTTAAAATGAAAGGCTTCGCTGTGTCATTGACAGCTCCCATTATGCTTTTAGCCATTCTCAGTTCAAAAGATGTTCATCGTCGAGCGCTAGCTGTTTGTTTATGGACCAACAATTCCAGTGTTCCAGTTAAATAGTGATTAGAGAATATGAAGTGAAGTGAAGCTAAACCTTCAAATTAATTGCTTTTTTATTTTTATACATTTTGAATAAATTGTGAATGCTGCACAGAAGAAAAAATGCTAACAATGTTTACCCTGCATAAAATTCATTATTCTTTGTTGTGATATTATTATATTTAGTTTAATTTTTGTTCGGCATGCTAAATTATCTTCTCGGTAAATCTTAATTGCTAATATCTCCCACTTGTTCCATTGCTCGGTGCCAGAAATGTTCCCCGGCCCTGTATTGAAATGCCAAGCTATGCATACTGTGTTGCTAATTTAGTGCATAAAAGGTTTAGTCTCTGCTATTTGTCAATAAACTCTTTATTTTTAGTGTATGCCGCCAGGTGTCGAGGGCTATGGAATTCAGGATGAAAGAATGACAAGCGTGTGTTAATGATCATACAGTCGTTTAGTGGTGGGCAATGTTGCAACAAGTCACAGCGGCTGAGCGCTGACAAGATGCTAACGGAGCTTAATTAATGAGCCGGTTGAAGAGTCAGGCCATGACACAACATTTTCTATATTTCAAACCTTCTGATGCAACATTCTAATTAATTAGCTCACTAAAAAAGCTTTTCTTTTTAAACTTTGTCCTTTTCATCTGGAGGCCGTGGTGATGGTAGAAACTTCACATGTGACTGTGTGGTCTAGATGTCCATTTCCCATGACAGAATGATTGTTTTGTACACCGAATCAGTCTTAAGACATCTTTAGATATGCTGGGATCAGTATTGTAAAATAGACTGTAATGTTTGAGTCAGTCTAGGTGGTAAATAGACTTTGTCTCAGTCCACTGACTGCCCACAATCTGTTCATAGACTGTTTGATGTATATTGCATGCAAAGAACAAAACACTATTCTGCTTTGTTTTCTGCAGTTTGCCTGTGAATAATCAGTTCTTATTACCCGTTGATGGACAGACATTGCGATCACCAAGTCTACACACATTTTTCTCTATTTTCTTTGATGTTTTGTGTTCAACTTTTCACTGAGACTGCTTTAAAAAGTAAATGTGGTGTCCCAAATATATGCACTGATAGTATGATATGATAATCAGATAATGTGTTTGTTTCTATATATATATATATATCTCATGGCCTATAACCACTAAATTGCTGATATTATTATTAGTGTTTTTTTATAAAATAAAAATAAAACGCCAAAAGTTTAGGAATCTCAACATCATAATGTGCCGTATAACTGCATGCATATTCATTTTGAGATTTAGATATAATTGCAGGCATATTGATTTTGAGTGTTGGATGTAATAGGAGAAATGAGAATGCATAATTAAAGGGGTCATGAACTGCCTTTAGTTTTTTATTTTGTACCGTTCTCTGAGGTCCACTTATAATGTTATCAAGATTTTTACATAAAAAAAATTATATATAATTTATATATATATAATTGAGAAGTAATAAGATATTTAAGATATTTTCTGTCCTGTTTTTAAGCCCCCTCATCTGAACGCTCTGTTTGAATAGGCGTGGCAGATTGTAGACTCAGAAGTAAATGCAGAAAGTAGTAGTAGAAGTAATTTAACTTCATTAAAAATAAAGTTCATCCACTCTTTCCTAACATTGATATCAAAAGGAAGGCAATGAAAATACTATTTATCCACAGCATCTTCTTGTCTTCAGAGCCATTGTAACGGATGCATGCCAGTATGGGCTGTGTGTAAACCTCACTCCCCTGATCTCAAAAAGAGGCGCTCTAGCGACTGACGCTAGAGGCTGTAGCCTTTAGCCTCCTTGGTAGAGCGCCTGCCTCCCGCACCGGAATCCTGGGTTCGAGACCCGTCGAAACACGAACGAGTTGTGTGGTATGGCCCGGGAGGGGGTGTAACATTGGTCCGTGACCAGAACGGGGTGAGTTTAGAGGAGTGAGTGTAACGGATGCATGCCAGTAAGGGCTGTGTGTAAAACCTCACTCCCCTGATCTCAAAAAAGGCGCTCTAGCGACGACGCTAGAGGCTGTAGCCTTTGGCGTTCCTTGTTAGAGCGCCAGCCTCCCGCACCGAATCCGGGTTCGAGACCGCTCGAAACACGAACGAGTTTGGTGGTATGGACCCAGGAGGGGATGTAACACCATCTTTATGGTTTGTTTTTTGCGTAGACCTGAAACAGGCAGTGATCTTGATCTTCTTCTGCAGAGGTTTTGCTTATCCACACGATTACATCATTGAGTAGAACATTCCTGTCGTTTTGGCAGACTGCCTTAAATATAATCTGTTTTTGACTAATGACAAAGTTTTGAGTTCTAAAACTTCAGTGTTCCTGTGGCTCAGTGGTAAAGCATTGCATTTGCAGCACAAAAGCAAATTCAAATTGTTGAATTTTCCAATTCAATTTTCTCATACTGACAAAAAATGTATAGCCTGAATGCACTGTAAGTCGCTTTGGATAAAAGCGTCTACTAAATGCATAAATGTAAATGTAAAAATTACAGGATGTATTTATAGTACAATGGCCACTTATATGTCAAAAGATCAAGTGAATTTTGGTTTCTCAGTTCATGATCCCTTTAAACATCCATTGGCAATAAGTTAAAAATCTCTAATGTAGGCCAACAATTGATGATACCAATATATTGTCCACATCCCTACTACGTTAAACCAAGTCAACCTGTAGTGAGTATCTTCATATCTCAGTCAGATCAGTCAGTCAGTCTTTTCTTGTCTATGTGGGCAGTTCTTGGCCAGAATAAGGACCAAATTTTATGCCAAGAGTCAAAAGATTGGCTCTACAAGTCAGGGTGGTGGTTAACTTTATAAAGCTGTATGAAGTTGTGCACTACTGTCTTGTCAGACTCCTCAACTTTCCTGGAGCTTTGATTAACTGGGATGGATAACACTCCCAGACAGGACTGTAATCCATCTTGGCTGGCAGTGATGCTGCTGCTGTGTGTATCAGACATATCGACAGACCTCAGAGTTTCCCAGCTCACCCCCTGCTGATGTCCAATATAAGTGCAGTGGGTCAATAACGCTATATGCCCCCTAATGCTAAGCATTGTCCCCAAAGATTTTGACAGCCTTGGCTTTCCTCGTCTCTCATAGTAAAGACAATTTCACAGAACATTTTTACCAGCAAAAAAAACTAAAACATTTGACTCCAAAGCTGAAACTTCAATTACACATCCTGGTGAATTAATTAGTCTCAGGGCTTTTAGCTCAGTGTGTTTTTGTATCTTCCAGTAGTGGGGTAATCACTGACTATAGTGTAATAATAACTCATTGCAGATTGCCTGCTGTAGTCTCGGCTTGCAGCTTCTGCATATTCCACGTAGCTCTTTCTTCCTCTGTGCATGCTTCAGTTCTTCCAATTAGATGACATTGCGGCACTATTAGAGGGGCGAGGGAATCTGAGGTGTTACTTTGAGAAAACTGACTCTGCCAGTCAGATAAATCTAAGTCAAATACTCAGGTCAAAGCAACAGCAGCCAGAAGCCTCCAGCTCCCACTGAGTCATAGGTCAAAGACACTGAACCCCACCGAGCTCAGCAGGTTAAATGAGACATACCTAAACCACTGCTGAGAGCTGAAAGATCACGAGAATGTGATCTTATAAGTATTGGAAAATACATTTTATTTGTTTATTTTTGTAAATTTTTTTAGCATAAATCTAACAAAATTTTGGTTTGTTATGAAAGGTGCTTTCCGACTTAGTGTACTTTTAATAGTAATAATTCAACTTTTTATATGACAATTGCAGCTTTATGTCTTGTAATGTGACTTTATATCTCACAACTGCAACTATATTTTTAGATAATAATGGTCATTCATTCATTCAATCAATTATTATGTATTTATAAATTTTACCATAATAACATTTTTACAATAAAAAACAAGACAAAAATAATGATTAAGAAGATGATCTTGCAGTTTACTGGTAAGGCCCACTATTGAGATTTCTCATTCACATTTCCCCCCCACAAATTTCTTCCAGCTGTGATTTTGTTGATTTTGTTTTACCATGTAAAAATAAAAACGGTCATTACCGATCTCATAAAAAAATCCATCATTTAATCCCTCTCACTCACCCAGCGAGCTCCAAATCATTGTTTACAGTATATAGCTCTAAAATGTTAATCAAGCAGACCATACTTAGACACCTTAATCTGTAATTAACCACACAAACATATGCAAATATGCAAATCTGTGAGCAGCAGGCTGAGCGGACCTCGGCAGAGCATGACGGATTCTCCGCCAAAGCTCTCTCCGTTGAAGTGGGGGACAGATGTAGTAGGGTGAACAGGCCAGCTGGGACGGTTTAGATGAATCAACTTCTCTATATCTTTCTCCAATAATCTATTTATTGAAAATAACGGCTGTGCCAGGTGAGGCGTAGGCTCATTGATGTTCTCCCAATACACAGCAAAGACAAAAGACAACTCTGCTTTTATTTTTGAATGTCACAGAGGTTTTGTAAATGCATTCCATATTTCGACCTTCACTGTTTATTTAATCTTTAACTGTGCCCATGCCCTGCCGAGAAGGCAATTTTATTAGGTTGTTATTGTTATGGTAATGTTTCACTGTTGTTTGGTCAGCAAATACTGTGTGGCATACAGAGATTACATATATGTTTTTGCTGAATGAAACTACTGGAGACAGTGGAGTGTCATCGCCAAATAGTATATTTTGGAAGCCAGCATGCTGATGTCTCTACCAGGTTTCACTAAGTAGCTGAAAGGAATAGTTTGCTCAAAAATGTAACCGTGGTAATTGTTTTTCACTCTAGTCCTGTAGGTGGCAGAAATGTACCTTTGAGGTTGGTGTGTAGAAACAGCAGAAGAAGCAGAATAATGTTTCCGCCATCTACTGAACTGGAGTGTGAAGTGCTGGGTGGAAATTGCACATTGTATAACTCTTTCCCCACCATTGACGGAAATTTACATAATTTATGAGACATTCTTCCCTACCATTGATGGAATGTTCAAGCTTTCCATGTTTTGGGTATTGTACGGTAGGAGGCACTATTACACATCTTCTGAAAGAGTACTGAACGTCTGTATCAAAACAGGGAGAAGAAGCAGAAACAAACTATCGCATATGTAAGCAGATGCAGATGTAAAATTATGTGATGATCAGATAACATTATGTGGTAAAAATCAAAACTGCCTAACATTACCAAATTAAATCAACCCAAGAAGGTGTACAGGAGCTTTGGGGATGTTGATGGAATTGTTGATCATTCTGAATCCGATCCAGACATAGTCTAAAAAAAAAAAATATATTATTAAACTTATATTCAAATGTTGATTAAAAAAAATCATGTATGAAATTTTATTTTGAATTTGTTTAAAAGCTGAGGCTCTGGGCCCGGTTGCATAAAGCACCTTAAGTTTTTCCCTTAAAGGATTAGTTCACTTTAAAATTAAAGTTTCCTTATAATTTACTCACCCCATGTCATCCAAGATGTTTATGTATTTCTTTCTTCAGTCGAAAATAAATTAAGGTTTTTGATGAAAACATTCCAGGATTTGTATCCATATAGTTAGCTCCAAACGACTCCAAACGGTTGAAGGTCAAAATTACAGTTAAGAAATATAAGAAAATATTCTGAAGGCTATAGTATAATATGTAATATGTAAGGGAAACAGGTCAATTTAGCTCAAAGGGAATCAAAGGGAATTTGAACAGACTCACTGTTTCACGGCTGATCAATGATTCGGCCAGCGATTAACTGAACGAGCCGTATAACATCAACTCTGCACTGGATATTAAAATCCAAAATATAGTGAAAACACTATTTAATAGCACAGTAACGAAATTGGCAGTTTAAAACATTAACTTGGAAGCACAAATCTCAAGATACTTCTGTTTTCAATATAAATAAGATTTTATTGGATAAATCTAAGACATGTAAACTAATCTAACACATGAACACACCATTCACTCACTCACACATCGCAGGAAGATTGAAAGTTAAGAAAGAATGCGTTTAAGAAGATGAAAATGTGAAAACCCAAGCTTATTGCAATATTTGCTATTGCATAGACCTGAACAACCAACGATCACTTAATTAACCCTCGCATTGAGTTTCTCAATGAGGCAAAAAATTATATTAAAATACACCAGCTCAGCAAAAATCTGGAGTTTGTACCTGCGTTGCCTTTAACTGATTCCCTTTTATCATCCGTCATTCCAGAAAGGCAGTTTCCCGAAGTTGATGATTGGCTGACAGTTCAGTGGTCGTTCGTAGTGAAGTCTTGGGCGTTGGTTGGAGATGTGGAGTTGTGGTCTGGTTGAAGTTTGAAGTGGGTCTAGTCCAGCTCCGACTTTGCGGCAAACTTAACTTTTGAACACAATACTCAACAGAAATAAAATAAACTAAAGTAAAAGAATAAAAGGATGTAACGAGACTAGGTGGTTTTTTCTTCTCATCATGTGTAAACGTTTACATTGTACATTTATCATTTAGCATACGCTTTATAAAGTAAAGCGACTTACAGTGCATTCAGTTATACATTTATTTCAGTATGTGTTTCCCTGAATTGAACCCACACGACCTTGCGCTGCTAATGCAATGCTCTACCACTGAGCCACAGGAACTTAGTGTTAAGTACAGCTGGCATGTAGCAGAGCATGATCAAGAGTGCTAAAAGGCAGCATCAAAATGCGGTGGCAGAAGAGGAAGGGATAAGCAAGGGTTTGCTGGTGCTCTGAGTTTTTAAACTAGGCTTTTGGACACCTCTCAACTGGTGTGTTGACCAATTAGATATTATCTTAGCTGGGGGGTTGCAGTGTCACTGATTGGACGAACAGCAGGCAACCTGTTTACCTGTTTTGAAGTCTGGGATGCGCATAAAAAACAGGCGAGCAATTGTGTGTTTATAAAGCATATACATTTATTAATTTTTTTAAATGACCGATCGTTTCGCTAGATAAGACCCGTATTCTTCGTCTGGTATCGTTTATAGCCCTATGAAGCTGCACTGAAGTTGTAATTTGACCTTCAACCGTTTGGAGTCCATTGGAGTACACTATATGGAGTTTATTCGTAAACCTTAATTTCTTTTTGACTGAAGAAAGAAATACATAAACATCTTGGATGACATGGGGGTGAGTAAATTATCAGGAAATTGTAATTTTATAGTGAACTAATCCTTTAAGTGTGGAGAGACTAACGTTAGTGTTTACTTGTACAGTAGCGTAAGAATAATACCATCTCCTATTCACTCCAGTTAACACGCTTTCCGTCTTTTGATATTTCTTCTCACCGGCTGCAGTTTACATGATGTGCCTTTCCTGTTACTGACGTGACATAAGCCTCGCTGTTCAATTTCAGCAGCAACAAGCAAACAGTGCTCCGTTTTACACTGAACAAATTTGGCATCGCAATGCGGGGTTAACACCACAAATGCGTGCTAACCCTGCTCCGGAGCAAAATGCGGTTTTAACACCGCTTTCAAATTACAGGTGTGAAACGTATCTTTACCCGGGGTTAAAAGTGGTGTTTAGAACGACGATAGCCCAGGTTTAAGCACAGTGTGAAAAGCACTAATGAGTGATTAAAACAATGATAGTCAAATGTGTGGGTTACATACATAATATGGAGTTATGCATAGGAATCATTAGTTGCTCATAAGTCCTTTTTAAGATGATTTTAGGTGCATATGGAAAAGACACTTCTGTGTAGAATAAAACGGCATGTTCTGCGAAGACCAGGTCTCCTAAAGAATTTCAGTCTCAGTCTTTGTCTTGTGTCTTGGGTGGGTGGACCCGCCCAAGAATGTCTGTAGCTGTGATTTCTATCACAGATTTACATGTGAAGGTTACGCAGTGCATCTCTTTGACCATTAATCTTGCTTACTTGCCCCTAAATTTGACCATCTCCTTCCCGAGTTGGAATTGTCGATAAGTGTTATTTTGTTTTAATGCTGTGGGCTGTTCTGTAAGAGAGGCATGCTGGTTAGGCTTTCTTAAGGCTCATGGCGCCAGGTTACCGTGGAGAGATTTATGATGTTGTCTTGTTCTCCTGTTTCCTTGTGGCCTCTCTGGAATTTTGGCTCCTCATGTTTCAATGTTCTGATCAAATCAGATTTTTTTCTGATTCGGTCTCTGATATTCAAGGCCATGCATTTTTTGTGAAAATTATCAAAAATGCTGGTGGTGGCTGGCCAATTGGAAAGAGTGAAGTATTGGGTTGTCTTTCATCAAAAATAATTGGATCACTTGTAAAAAGATCAGTGAGCCGCATGTATCTTAAATTAAATGTTTTTTTTTTATTATGCATTAAAGTGAGTCATAATATACTCCCCATATACTGAATTGAGTGGATATTCAGTTTTCTTGTTTTGCATTCAACAGAAGAAAGAAAATCATATGGCACAATGTGAGTAAATTATGACAGTACTTGCATTATTTAGTAAACCATCACTTTAACCAGCTAGACTTTCTTGGTCAATTTTTTTTTTACTTGAAAGCAGCATGTTTATGGTGGTCCAGCAGCTAAACCACCACCAAACTAACATGAATTAGTGTGGACCAGTTTTCAGGCCTTTTCAGCAGGTTCAGCTGACTAATTAATTATTCAGAACGGTTTTGATTATGGCTTTCAATCTAAACTGTATTTCCTGTTGCCAACAGACAGAGGAAGTTCCCAGAGAGGACACTGATTTTCCACTTGTTCTGAGGCGACCTATTAACCCCTCTCAATGTTATAAGCCAAAGCTTTCTACTGCTTTGAGCACAAGTGCCACATTTCCAATATTCTGTCACTAATGCTCACACAATCAATTCATCAAACAACCATCGACCAACCCACACAAGGTCAGGCCACAAAAGAGTCTAGCGTCTAACATTTGAAGGGACATCTTAAGTATTTGGAAGTTAACGCTGATGAATCACCATTGTTAATAGTCTCCAGTCTGTCACATTCCCTGCACAGAGTATTTGAAGAAGTGGAGAACAGTGATGAATGAATTCATTTATTTCTAATCTTTTTGCTTTATTATGTGGAATCCGAATTGTGTGTCTCAAGCCCAACATGTGATCTTCCATTGGGTTGGGTTCAGCAAATGTTGTGCTGGGAAATCGTTCTGAAAATTAGTGTGTTTTTTGGGGGCAACAAGAAAAAATTGCTGATTTATATCCATGTGTTTGCTGCTGAAACTTGGGTGTATTCGGTGTGGAAAAAGTTAAATTAATAAATCACTACTTTGTCGCATCCTGAATTGCCAGAGATAAATCTTTTGAAGGCAGAAAGAAAAGTGAGCTCTTTGAATTCAAGCTTTGAATGCTTCAGATTTTTGTGTTCACCCTGTCAGACCATTTTTCACAACCATCTTAACCACAGTCAAATGCAGCAGGAAATGGAAAGGAAATAAGCTGGGGAAAGGAATTACTACAAGTTTGGCCTTTGAGAATGTCCCAGGGTTTGATTGACAGGACCAAATTCGAAAAATCAAATAAGCTTGTATTAACATTATAGCTAAACTTTTGGAGAACAATTGGAAGAAAACTGGTTTGTGTGTAATATCCAGTTTTAAGTTTGCTAAGAATCTGAATTTGAAACAGCTCAACAGATTGTGGTCTCAGATTTAATTCAGAGTGAGGAAAAGAAGACAACATAAGAAATATTGATTGAGAAGCCCAGCTTGTAGCAGTTTTGCAATGGCTGGCTGTATTTTACCACCTCAACTACAATGAGTGGGAAGTGTTGCAGAACGCTGCATGCAAATAACCAGCTCAACCTGGCTTGAGTAGTTTTATGAAACAGTGTACAGTGTTTTGCTGTTCATGTTTCTAGATTTTTGTCATTTATGAAGTGTAAATCCTACAGTCAGCCTACAGCCAGCACTGGAAAATAAATCCGCAAACATTTGTTTGTCTGCGGGTGGGTCCCGTACACCACTGGACCCCCACGCTGTGTGCTTGAAGCATAGACAAACTAGAACACTATAATGGGAGCATTTGTCACATTACATCACTAGCATTGCTTCACTTGTACATGCACACTCAAATGCCTGATATTAGTTATTATCCTGATGTGTTACGTGGAGAATAATGGTCAGATGTTTGAAGAATAAGCCTATGTACACTTTTGCCATATGTAGCAGTCCACTGGGGTCACCTTTATTTATAATTTTACCAAGGCTTAAAAATATTACTTAATCCAAAGCATATCTGGGATGCGTACACATAATGCTGGCCAAGTGTAGTACAATACATGGCCAAAAGTATGTAGACGCCTACTTCTAATTATCAGGTTTGTCTATTCCAGTAACTGGTTTTGAAGATAAATCTTCACCATGCACATATGGTTGTGGGGTTTGGGTACTTTCAGGCAGTGGCGTGTGCAGGCCTCCAGAGGGGCAGGGGCGAAATGGCGTTACGAAGGCACAATCGCGGACCAGGTGTGGGGGTGGGGTGGGTGTTGTTCACCCTCGGCTAGGGTATCACGATTCACGATTTTATCACAATTAATTGTCATGTTGTTTTTTTCTATTTTGCAAGCTGTTTGAGCATTACAGCCAAATTAATTTACCTATTATAAAAGACAAAGCCTTTCAGGGTAATACAATATAAAAAGTATGGCAGATATTTAGGCCAAAGTGGGTGAAGATAAAAATATTTGTCATTATTTTATCTTTGTTATTAAAAAAATTAGAACAAAGATACACATTACAAATACACATAATAAACAAATACATTAAACAGTGTTTTATTTTCAGGTAGGCTATAAAAGGTGTATTTAGCAAGAGCATTCAAGAAACTGTATGAACAAATAAAAAATTATATATAGATTGATTCCTATTAAAGAAACTTTATTAAGTTTTTCAGTCAAGAGTAGTGAGTGATTTTTCTATTTGTGCTTGGTGTTTTACTAACATTAAAATAATAATTCATCCCAAGATTAAAATAGTCTAGTGTTTTATTTTATACCTTAATTTACTCACTGAAAAGTTGTTTTAAACCTGAGTTTTCATCTTCTGCTAAACATAAACACTATTTTGAAGAAGGTGGAAAACCAAACAGTTGCTGGTCCACAGTGTTTCCTACTGTTAAAGTCAATGCGGAGCAGTGAGCAGCCATTTATGCTGCGGCGCCCATGGAGCAGTTGGGGGTCTTGCTGTCTTGCTCAAGGGCACCTCAGTCGTAGTATTGAGGGTGAAGAGAGCGCTGGAAATTCACTCCCCCCACCTACAATTCCTTTCGGCCCGAGACTCGAACTCGCAACCTTTCGATAACGAGTCCGACTCTCTAACCATTAGGCCACGACTTCCCCCTTGTTGTAGAAAGTTGAGTGGAAGGAAAATGTGTGGAAGAAAAAGATGCACAACCAACCGAGAGAACCGCAGCATTATGAGGATTGACAAGCAAAATCGATTCAAGAATTTGGGTGAACTTCACAAGGAATGACTGAGGCTGGGGTCAAGGCATCAAGAGCCACCACACACAGACGTGTCAAGGAATTTGGCTACAGTTTGCCTTAAGAGCGTCTTACCTGGGCTAAGGAGAAGAAGAACTGGACTGTTGCCCAGTGGTCTAAAGTCCTCTTTTCAGATGAGAGCAAGTTTTGTATTTCATTTGGAAACCAAGTCCTAGAGTCTGGAGGAAGGGTGGGAGAAGCTCATAGCCCAAGTTGCTTGAAGTCCAGTTGAAGTTTCCACAGTCTGGATGATTTGGGGTGCAATGTCATCTGCTGGTGTTGGTCCATTGTGTTTTTTTGAAAACCAACGTCACTGCACCCGTTTACCAAGAAATGTTGGAGCACTTCATGCTTCCTTCTGCTGACCAGCTTTTTAAAGATGCTGATTTCATTTTCACAGCAGATTTGGCACCTGCCCACACTGCCAAAAGCACCAAAAGTTGGTTAAATGACCATGGTGTTGGTGTGCTTGACTGGCCTGCAAACTCACCAGACCTGAACCCCATAGAGAATCTATGTATTGTCAGAGGAAAATGAGAAACAAGAGACCAAAAAATGCAGATGAGCTGAAGGCCACTGTCAAAGAAACCTGGGCTTCCATACCACCTCAGCAGTGCCACAAACTGATCACCTCCATGCCACGCCGAATTGAGGCAGTAATTAAAGCAAAAGCAGCCCCTACCAAGTATTGAGTACATATACAGTAAATGAACATACTTTTCAGAAGGCCAACAATTCACTAAAAAAAAAATTTGTATTGGTCTTATGAAGTATTCTAATTTGTTGAATTGGTGGGTTTTAGTTAAATGTGAGCCTAAATCATCACAGTTAAAATAACCAAAGACTTAAACTACTTCAGTCTGTGTGCATTTAATTTATATAATACACGATTTTCACAATTTGAGTTGAATTACTGAAATAAATGAACTTTTCCACGACATTCTAATTTATTAAGATACACCTTTATTTAGCAGAAGCATTCAAGAAATGTGATGAGCAACTATAAAAGTAAAATACTATATAGATTTATTCCTATTAAAGCAGCTGTATTATATTTTTTTTCTGTCAAGAGTAGCAAGTTATTTTTTTCTCTTTGTGTTTTGTTGTTTTAGCATTAAAGAATAAAAATTCTGTCATCTGTCTGTCGATTCTGTCATAGTGTTTTATATTTATATCATCATTTACTCATTCAAATTTTAGTTTTAAACCTGAATGAGTTTCTTTCTTCTGCTGAACATAAATGCTATTTTGAATAATGTTGGGAATCAAACAGTTGCTGGTCCAGAGTGACTTCCATAGTATTTTTTTTCCTTCTATCAAAGTCAATGTGGACCAGCAACTGTTTAGTTAGCCGCATTCTTCAAATTATCTTATTTTGTGTTCAGCACAAGAAATAAATTAATACAGGTTTGGGACAACATGTGAGTGAGTAAATAATGACACATTTTAGGGTGAACTATCCCTTTAATGACAGCCGGCTGCATGTTTAGTACTTTCCCTTTAAGACCTGCATGCACCCAGGGGCATATTTAGTGTTTTGGGGGCCCTCAGCATGTGTTCCCGGAGGGGGCCCCCCTCGGTGGATTTTGCGATCGATTCTGGGGTAGGGATGGGTATCATTTAAATTGTATCGATACTGATATGATGCTTATAAATACAGTTATACATACTACTTCTATAATTTGGTGCAAAAATAAATGATGTAACAGATGTAGAAAATTTCAAGTTCAAGTACAAATGCCTCCAAGCAAACAGAAAAGGCACATAAAGCACATTTTTTCAAATAAGAGAGAGAGAGAGATTTCCTCAGCATACCATAGCACAACATATTTGAACATCGTGCACATGAGCACAACAGAATGTAATAGAGAATTCTGGCGTCTCTAACTATTTGTATTAAAGAAAAGTTAAATATTGACTTTCTCAGGGAGCGGGTGTGATTTCTCCTAACATAGAGTGTCCCTCTGTTTTAGAGGGACTTTTATATCTCTGTTTTTATCTTCATGATAAAAAAGGCTTCTTTTTAACACGTAGACTTATTTATAGTGATTCTCCAATCAGGATTTTTACAGACATTCATTCAGGTCCTGAGTTTCATTTTTGAAAATGGGGTGAATTCCCCTCTTAGGTGACTCTTGTGGGAGGGAGGATTTCTTTATTTAATTGGAGTGGTGGAGGGGGAATATTTTGACTTTTTCCCCCAAAAAAATATGTAATTAAATGTTTGATCATGCTGTGTATTTTTGTTTGTACAAAGGGGCAATTGTAGAGAGGGCACACTGGAGAGCGCACGAGTGCTGAATAGTTTAAATACTGGCAAACTTAAAAAAGAAATGCAAATTATAAACTTTAGTGATGATGCATGTAAACTGTGATAATTCCTGTGTCAGTCGTGCAGTGTGCAGCTCGTTTATAGTGCAGACGCGATGTGGTGATATGAAGCCATTTGCGCATTTTGAGAGGGAAAGAAAGAGAGCTCGCGGAGAACTCATGCTGTTTGTAAAATTACGCCTCACAGAAAGTTTTCAAATTATTTTATAAGTTATTTAATAAAGAAATATGAATTGTACCTCACCTTCAGCATTATAATTATTTTACATGCGCTGGACAGAGTTTGAGACTGTGCCAAACCTCTGACGGAAGACAGCTTGAGATCGGTTTATGAGAACAGCTTCTAATTCGCCATTAACACAGAAGTACGGAGATAAAATAACGCACGTATCGATAACAGTATTGTTTGTCCTCAAGCTTATCGGTAGTCCGGTATTGACCCAATTATGCACTGGTCCAAAATGCCGGTTCTCAATTCCTATCAGTAAAAATTGCGTTCCGCGGGGGCCCTGCTGGACCTCACTCAATTGCGTGGGTTGTGTGGTGCCTAAACACGCTACTGCATGCACCTAATGTACAGGCACGCATCCGTTTGTCTCGGCTGTTTACTTTCATTTTAGACATAAGTTAATCAACTGAGTCTATACATAAACCTTGTGTGTTTTGACAGTATTAGCGCAAAAGATAACTTAGTTGAGTTATCAGGCGCTGTTAGACAGGCTTTTTCTTGCACGCTCTTCAGGTGTATGGGCTCAGAAAAAGCGCATGTCAGAACAGCGCGTGAATGAAACGTTTAACCGGCAAGGCTTTAATACACGGAAATAATGTACCGTGAGAGTAACTCTACCACTGTTTTAACACTGATGTGAATGTATGTCGCGTTGTAAAGTTCATTGATACGGAGGCGCCAGAACTGTAACTGACAGAATGTGCGCTGTAGCATGATACTACAATATTTCTCCAAAATCAGATCGTGGAGACATTTTTATCATCCACGATCAAAAATCGTCGTATCGCACACCCCTAGCTGGATTGCCTCATTGTTTTTATATAATGCATATATATTTTATTTAAGTCATTTTAAATGCTGTTGTTGGCTTAGGTCTATTTTTATAACCACAATATATATATATTGTCTTAATAGTTTTTTAATTATGAATGTAGCCTACCTAAAAGTGATGTGCTTTGTTTTCATCTTTTTATTTTTTTCGGCGCCGGATTGTTGATGTCTTTTCACGGGCGTAATCGTCCATCAATTATGATCATCTGCGTTCAGCCGCAAACATGAGGTGTGCGCGCCGGTCGCTGGTAAGGGACTGGCATGTGCCGCCACTCATGTTTTTTTTTTTTGAGCAACTGCGATGGTGCCCGCCAGGGATTTGGTGCCATACACGAACTGCGTACTTTGCATATAGTGTCGTTCATATCGCACAGACCGGACCGCAAGGGCACTTTAGCGTCTTAACTCAAAGGGACGTTCCCAACCCCCACTGTGCACGCCACTGCTTTCAGGACATATAACAATGTTATGTTTGTGGAAATTATAGTAACAAGGGGATTTTTGTTTTTGTTATGAATGTAGCACATGGTCATGATTAACATTGCACATTTATGCACTCAGGGGTTATGTGAATGAATCCTGAATGTTGCCATTCTGTGAAAATCTGCTATCTCACATGTGCCTGAGATGAAAGTAGCTCTGTTAGAGCATGTTGATACTTATTAATGGGCCTCTTTGTCAGGACTGAGCTCTACAGACTTTAGGCCTACAAAGTGGCCTAAAATTGCAAGATAATTGGGCCACCTATGAGTGTGAGGCTAAACATTCATTTCCTTCCTCCCCAAAGACTCTCCCTCTCTCCTCTACCTGTCTTTCTTTATAACCACTCTTAATAGTTAATTTGGCATTGCACTTCTATTCGGTAGTAGCAGGATAACTTTAATCGTTTGCTAAACAAAATCAAAATAACATGATTTATATTTTATTTTATTATTACTTTCAAGGATTTCCTGTTTAAGTTTTAGTGATTCATATTCTGTTACAATCAATTTAGTGGAAAATATCAGGTTTCTGTCATTTATTCTTGCATTAAAACCATAATGTTTTGTATATAAATAGTTTTACCATCAAGCTACTTTTTGTATACTGTATATGTGTTTGGTAGGACTTACAATTGTTTCAGCTAGTCAGATTTGCTTACCAATATATCTTGTTAATCTGGGCACACAATTTTTTTTTATACTTTTTAATAACATATTGTGTCTCTTTAAAGGGGTCTTATGATGTTGCTAAAAAGAACATTACTTTGTGTATTTGGTGTAATGCAATGTGTTTACGTGGTTTCGGGTTCAAAAAACACATTGTTTTCCACATGCTGTTAATTATTGTTGCTCCGCTTTTCTGAAACACGTAGATTTTTGCAAAGCTCATCGTTCTGAGAAGCGAGGTGTGCTCTGATTGGCCAGCTGTCCAGTGCATTGTGATTGGCCAAATACTTCAAGCGTGTGACTGAAATGTTACGCCCTTTACCATGTTGTGATGCATGTCCCGGTGTAAATAGAGTAAAACAATAAAACCCATTATAAACAAGGCATTTGTTGCATTCAGTGAGGACATAATTACTGATTATAATGACTCATTTGGTCTTTTTACGTGTTGAGCCGCACCGCGTAAACATAACACCATGTCTGCATATTGATCGTAGAAACGCCAAACAAGCACTACTCTACACTGCTCAAAACTCGCCTTTGAATAGTCAGTAGCAAATTCTTTAAATAACGAAACGTACTTACCAGTGAGTCAGAAGCACCAGACTGTCCTTGTGACGTTGGGATTGCCCCACTTTATAGAGTTCATAGCCATTCACAGTGCTCACATTGTAGGCTATTCTCTCCCAGGATCATTTTTTGCATTTCACTTCTGATTATACCCTGTATAATTTAGTATGTGACGAATAAACAAACCTTTTGAACCTTGATCAGGAAACAGTCCTCCTGTCACGAGTCTGCAAGAAATGGGACCCAGTTGCAAATGAGCGGACAATGGTAGTTTTATTGACAAGACATAGACTAGAAACAGCAGGGAGAGTGAGGAGTTAATAAGTCCAAACAGAGGGGCAGGGCAGACAACACAATACGGGCAGGGGGGATGACCATTGAGCCTGTCAGAGGTGGCAGCGGACTCGAGCGTGGAGGTGGCAGATCCAGAGGAAGGGTTAGGCAAGAAGACAGGGACTCCATAGCTTGAAGTGAATCTCAGAAGTTGCACCAGTCTAGCCGCCAGGTAAGGACTCACAGAACCAGAAACTTGACTTGTGAGAGTGGCGAGCTGCTTCCAGGTAGTAGGCTAGGGAATATGGGTAAAGGGCAGGACAGGGCAAAACACGATAACAAACAAGACGAGACTCAAGACAACACAAATGACGCAAGACAGACAAATGTAACCAGAGAAAGCAAAAGAAAAAACAATAAATAATCAAAAATTAGCCAAAGTAAATAATCAAAGCGTCAAAAACAAAAAGTCAAGATCCAAAAAGGAACTGGAACTGCAAAAACTAGGGTAAATGAAAATATAAATCAAAAAGAGAAACGGGGGGTCTGAAAACCAGTCAGTATCTAGTGTGACCACCATTTGCTTCATGCAGTGCAACACATCTCCTCCTTCAGGTTGTTGATTGTGGCCTGTGTAATGTTGGTCCACTCCTCTTCAATGGCTTTGCGAAGTTGCTGGATATTGGCAGGAACTGGAACACGCTGTCGTATACTCCGATCCAGAGCATCCCAAACATGCTCAATAGGTGACATGTCTGGTGAGTATGCTGGCCATGCAAGAACTGGAATGTTTTCAGCTTCCAGGAATTGTGTACAGATCCTTGCAACATGGGGCCGTGCGTTATCATGCTGCAACATGAGGTGATGGTCGTGGATGAATGGCACAACAATGGGCCTCAGGATCTTGTCACGGTATCTCTGTGCATTCATCAATGCCATCAATAAAATGCACCTGTGTTCGTTGTCCATAACATACACATGCCCATACCATAATCCCACCGCCACCATGGGCCACTCGATCCACAACGTTGACATCAGCAAACCACTCACTCACACGATGCAATACACGCTGTCTGTCATCTGGCCTGTACAGTGAAAACCGGGATTCATCCTTGAAGAGAACACCTCTCCAAAGTGCCAGACGCCATCGAATGTAAACATTTGCCCACTCAAGTCGGTTACGACGACGAACTGCAGTCAGGTAGATACCCCGATGAGGACGACGAGCATGCAGATGAGCTTCCCTGAGACGGTTTCTGACAGTTTGTGCAGAAATTCTTTGGTTATGCAAACCGATTATTGCAGCAGCTGTCCGGGTGGCTGGTCTCAGACGATCTTGGAGGTGAAGATGCTGCATGTGGAGGTCCTGGGCTGGTGTGGTTACATGTGGTCTGCGGTTGTGAGGCCGGTTGGATGTGCTGCCAAATTCTCTGAAACGCCTTTGGAGACGGCTTATGGTAGAGAAATTAACATTCAATTCACGGGCAACAGCTCTGGTGGACATTCCTGCAGTCAGCATGCCAATTGAACGCTCCCTCAAAACTTGCAACATCTGTGGCATTGTGCTATGTGATAAAACTTCACATTTTAGAGTGGTCTTTTATTGTGGCCAGCCTAAGGCACACCTGTGGAATAATCATGCTGTCTAATTAGCATCTTGATATGCCACACCTGTGAGGTGGATGGATTATCTCGGCAAAGGAGAAGTGTTCACCAACACAGATTTAGACAGATTTGTGAACAATATTTGAGAGAAATAGTCCTTTTGTGTACATAGAAAAGTCTTAGATCTTTGAGTTCAGCTCATGAAAAATGGGGGCAAAAACAAAAGTGTTGCATTTATAATTTTGTTCAGTATAGATTAGAATGCACAAAAATCAAAACAAGAACTATACAGAACTAGAGAAAACAAAAAAGGAAATGAGGATATAAAATAACTAGATAAGAGATCCAAAAAATTACTTGAGCAAGATCAAAATAACTAGCGCAAGAGCAAGGATAAATTCAGGACCAAGAAACAGGTAAACACCAAAACGAACTAGCAAAGACTCAAGGGAAAGGGACACAATATAAAGGAGCAGAGCACATGAGGATCAGGTGAACACAATCAAGCAAACAAGGGCTAGACAAGGACTAAACAAGGGGGCGTGAGCAGGGGAAATAAGGAGGTGGGACAAGAGGAGCACATGGCAAACACAAACAGAGACAGTGCCATGTGCTGAGACACAAAACAAACAAAGAAACATTGAACTGGGACAAGACAGACAAGACTGTCAGGGCTGGATCCTGACACCTCCGTAAAATGCGCTGCACACACTCGAATATTTGCATTGTACTGTTGTGGAACAGTGTTGTAAATAAAACTTAACCACTGATTTCTAGTTGTGTCCTTATTTGGAAGGCCAAACAAAGTGCTTTCGCTTTCACAACAAAACACAGCATCTCCACGACATGGCGGCGGCAACAGCAATACCACAGCGAGAATAAAAGTTACGCCTTGTGTCATTGCGTATACGTTTGGGCAGTGTTATGCAAATCCTCCCACTCCGTGACGTAGACGTGTGTGTGTGTGTGTGTGTGTGTGAGTGTGTGTGTGGGTGTGAGGGTATAATGTGGGTAGTGGTATGGGTGTTTCAGGTGTTAGCTGGTTGGGTGGCAGTTGGAGGGCTTAAGTTTAGTAGTAGTGTAGGGCATAGTTTTTGTCTATAATTGTAGGTTAAATGTGTGTGTGTGTGTGTGTGCTTTGAATAAGCGTTTGGAGGGCATGGCATCGTTTTATAAAGAATATCTCTTTGGGTTTGAGACTTTAATCTTTGCAACTTTACAGCTGTTATCTATGCACAAACAGCTTGTAACAATCCAAAGACAAAGGAAAACACGACAGCTTTAAATTTATAGAGAGGCATGCACGAATATCTGTAGTTTGGCTCAGCAGTAATGAAGTATAGTTGACGCCTTGTGTTGTACTGTATAGATTTTGGGGATCCTAGAAAGTCAGTGAGCATGGCAAAGCAAGGCATGAGCGATGCGGAAAAAAATTTCAGATTCACCGACTGAGAAAATGGAGTGAGAGGTGAGATCGACACAGAACGGGATGGTGTAGGACAGTCTAGACTTGTTCCTGTCCACTGTCCAATGAAGAGGTGTTTAATGAGAACTCGGGGAGAGAAAAAGAGACAGCGAGTGAGTAAAGGAGACAGCAAACCTGAGAAATTGAATGTGAAGTGTAAGGTAGAATGAGAGAGGAGTTTGGAATATAAAACTGGTTTTGGCATTAAATATTAATCTTCCTCAGGTTTGAAATAGCAGTATGATTCTTTTCAAAGCACAGCGAAACACTCAGCAAAGGGTACGAACCCCAGAGGGAAATGTAGCTCACACCCATAAACCGCACAGCACACACACAGCGAAAGAGAGAAAGAAAAAAAATGAAACAGATTTTCTCTAATGAACTGCCATCCACAAGCATGAACATTTAAATCAGGACACACCTGCGTCCACAGGCATAACACGCTCACGCATCACATCCATATATGCAAAGTACCTCACTTACTTTCTTCTCTCAAACTCATAATATTACATCACAGTAAGATCTTTAGCCAGTGAAGCAGAAATCTGCATCCGACTGTGCATTCACATCCCCCAATATGCACATCCCCCAGCTGTTTCAGCACAAACAGCTTTTTCTTTTTCAATTTACCACCGCATCCTCTCATTTCAATAATGCATGGTTTAAGAGAGAAACAGAACAAGACATTATATTGTGCCTCGGTTTTGTTTCATTTAAAGTACCTGTACTAGAATGCTTTAGCGATGTTATAACCTTTTATTTCTGCTAATGATTAATGAAAACCTTATTAATTATTTATTTGCTATTTTGTTCATTTCGAAAAATAAATGTAATACACTTATTATTTTTTCTCTTTAAACCTGAAATTGTATAGTAAAACGTATTATTTTCTTTGAGGGTTTGCAAACAAATATTGTGCATAAATGTTACTATTTTCTTTTAAGTTTTTTTCTTTTGGTAAAGAACTTTTCACATACAATAATTAATAATATAAAAAAATAAATGCTTATCTTTTTAGCTTTGTTCAACAAAGAATCCTGATGCAGTAGATCATGTGAAGGATCATGTGACACTGAAGACTGGAGTAATGGCTGCTGAAAATTCAGCTTTGCGTCACAAGAATAAATGTGACCCTGGACCACAAAAGTCTCAAGTCGCTGCAGCATATTTGTAGCAATAGCATGTTCCATGAAGATATTTTGTAAATTTCTTAGCGTAAATATATCAAAACTTAATTTATGTTCAGTAATATTAATTGCTAAGCATTTCATTTGGACAACTTTAAAGGCAGTTTTCTCAATATTTAGATTTTTTTGCACCGTCAGAACCTAGGTTTTCAAATAGTTGTATCTCTGCCAAATATTGTACTGTCCTAACAAACCATGCATCACTGGAAAGCTTATTTATTCAGCTTTCATGTGACGTTTTTGTTAAAAATTACACTTAATTAAGACTGGTTTTGTGGTCCAGGGTCAGAAATGACATTTTTAGTTATTTTACTGTATTTTTAATATAGATAAATGTCGCCTTGGTGAGTAATTAAAAAAATGTACCAACCCCAAACTTTCCGGTGGCTGTGTACATGCATATAAACACAGGGAGACTAAAGGCTGTTTGTTTTGAATAGAAGTCAATGGAAGAGAGTATGATTAAGATACTTAAATATTTTGTGTGAAAACAGCTTGTCCCATGAATTTGACTGCCTTTCTGCTAACCTTCAAAATGTTTGCATTGACATATTCATTTTAGAGCGAGTTATTTTTTGACTTTCATTAAATAGCTGTTTTATCACTTGTTTAAGTCAAGGACACTTTTTTCCAACATGTGTATTTCATTTTACAACTCTTTTACTTGTTTTAAAAGTAATGCCAAGGTTTTATGACTTACTCACAATGTGCACCTGATCCAAATTCAGTCTTGTTGATCATTATGCCTTTTTGAAAGATACAGATGCGGAGGTTACCATCTCCTCCTGTAATAAGAGAATCTCTAGCATCAGTAAAACTTAATTGACTCCTTTATCACCTATATAATGTAGTAATGTAATAATATCCTCACAGGCTTGACTTTTGCCATAAGTCCACCGTATGCCGAAAGATAAATTATTAATAAGGTCATGGGCAGGTCGAATCAAATATCACACTCGGATGAACAATAACAGTTCCCCATCCCTGGTGTCATCATCGCAACTCTCTAAGTCCCATCTATTGCCTGTGCAATGTGTTTTGTAATTCAGCCAGAGCCATTCGGTTTTATAATAAAAGATGGCCTTGCAGCCCCAGTGTGGGTCAAGGAGAGCGTCTGGCCTACATTAAATAGAAATCTACCTTAATGTCATACATGAGGGGATACGGGAGTTGGCTTGAGCTGCATGTGTCAGAAAGGTTCTTCTCCTACAGGTCTTTCATTAGCATAATGATAATGTTTTATGTATGTATATATATTTATACAAGGTGAAGTGGATGATGGCAGTCTGTGTATATTGTGCCCTGCTTTAGAGGATAAAGGTAAAAGGCATAAATGGATGTTTGATCGCACACATGCATATGCAAATACAGACTACCATCATCCAATTCACCTTGAATACATATATACAACTGGAGAATATACAGTACAGGTGCATCTCAATAAATTAGAATGTTGTGGAAAAGTTCATTTATTTCAGTAATTCAACTCAAATTGTGAAACTTGTGTATTAAATCAATTAATTGCACACAGACTGAAGTAGTTAAAGTCTATGGTTCTTTTAATTGTGATGATTTTGGCTCACATTTAACAAAAACACTCCAATTCACTATCTCAACAAATTAGAATATGGTGACATGCCAATCAGCTAATCAACTCAAAAGACCAGCAAAGATTAACTGAGCCTTCAAAATGGTCTCTCAGCTTGGTTCACTAGGCTACACAATCATGGGGAAGACTGCTGATCTGACAGTTGTCCAGAAGACAATCATTGACACCCTTCACGAGGAGGGTAAGCCACAAACATGCATTGCCAAAGAAGCTGGCTGTTCACAGAGTGCTGTATCCAAGCATGTTAACAGAAAGTTGAGTGGAAGGAAAAAGTGTGGAAGAAAAAGATGCACAACCAACCGAGAGATCAGCAGCCTTATGAGGATTGTCAAGCTACATCAATTCAAGAATTAAGATAAAACCAAAATGGCGCTGCTGTGTTCAGTCGACGTTCGGGTAGCTCCGCTCTTCTTTACATTTCACTACTGATTATATTCTGTATAATTGAGTATGTGACGAATACAAAAAAAAAAAAAAAACTTGAATTTTGGTAAACTTCACAAGAAATGGACTGAGGCTGGGCTCAAGGCATCAAGAGCCACCAGACACAGACGTGTCAAGGAATTTGGCTACTGTTGTCGTCAGAGGCGTCTTACATGGGCTAAGGAGAAGAAGAACTGGACTGTTTACCAGTGGTCCAAAGTCCTCTTTTCAGATGAGAGCAATTTTTTTATTGGTCTTATGAAGTATTCTAATTTGTTGAGATATTGAATTGGTGGGTTTTTGTTTAATGTGAGCCAAAATCATCACAATTAAAATAACCAAAGATTTAAACTACTTTAGTCTGTGTGCATTGAATTTATTTAATACACAAGTTTCACAATTTGAGTTGAATTACTGAAATAAAGGAACTTTTCCACGACATTCTAATTTATTGAGATAGACCTGTATATAGTGTACACTCATAATATTAAATTCATACATGGTGCATCGTGATGTGCAATAAAGTCAGCTCACCCATTTCCCCCCTGATAACAATTGTTATATCCTGCTCAGCCTTCTGGGGAACTCCTATAGTTTAGCTGATCCCTAATTAAAAGCCCTGCAGCCATTCATTAGTTCCTCGCTGCCCTGCGAAACGAAAGTGTGTCGAAGCGGAGCAGAGCTATTGATCACATTTGCATAAAAAGCTGCAGCGGCAGGTGACCTGAACTGATCGCTTTTCCCTGCAGCAGAGGTCATAGAGCAGAGGTATGACCCACCTTGAGCTCCATGAATACTACATAAATTATAGACACCTTTGTCATTACTGCATTGGTTATGGGTTAGTGATGAAAGTACAGTGTTAATACGCAGAGGCCAGAAGGACACTGACTTTTGGTGTCTGACAGAGACTATTTGGCCTCCTTGGTCTCTTATTCTCTCTATTCTTTCTCTCTTATGTAAGATGAGCACTAAATCACAGCAGAAATATAGTATAGTATAGTATAGTATAGTATAGTATAGTATAGTACAGTATAGTATAGTATAGTTACAATAATAGAACAAGAGACACACTCCGTTTTTTCTTTCATATTTTGATATTTGTGCCAGTATCATCAGTCATGATGCCCAGGGCAAAACAGTGGCATTTGGCTGTTAAATTCTCAACACAACAAGTGCAATAAATCAATAGAGAGAGGGGGAGAGGGAGGGGGAGATGGATGGATTGATAGATACAGTATCTCACAGAAGTGAGTACACCCCTCACATGTTTGTAAATATTTTATTATATCTTTTCATGTGACAACACTGAAGAAATTACACTTTGCTACAATGTAAAGTAGTGAGTGTACAGCTTGTATAACAGTGTACATTTGCTGTCCCCTCAAAATAACTCGACACACAGCCATTAATGTCTAAACCGCTGGCCACAAAAGTGAGTAGATCCCTAAGTGAAAATGTCCAAATTGGGCCCAAAGTGTCAATATTTTGTGTGGCCACCATTATTTTCCAGCACTGCCTTAACCCTCTTTTGCATGGAGTTCACCAGAGCTTCACAGGTTGCCACTGGAGTCCTCTTCCACTCCTCCATGACGACATCACGGAGCTGGTGGATGTTAGAAACCTTGCACTCCTCCACCTTCCGTTTGAGGATGCCCCAGAGATTTAGATTAGAGACCTTTACCCTCAGCTTCTTTAGCAAGGCAGTGGTTGTCTTGGAGGTGTGTTTGGGTTGTTTTAATGTTGAAATACTGCCCTGCAGCCCAGTCTCCGAAGGGAGGGGATCATGCTCTGCTTCAGTATGTCACAGTACATGTTAGCATTCATGGTTCCCTCAATAAGCTGTAGCTCCCCAGTGCCGGCAGCACTCATGCAGCCCCAGACCATGACACTCCCACCCCCATGATTGACTGTAGGCAAGACACACTTGTCTTTGTACTCCTCACCTGGTTGCCGCCACACTCGCTTGACGCCATCTGAACCAAATAAGTTTATCTTGGTCTCATCAGACCACAGGACATGGTTCCAGTAATCCATGTCCTTACTCTAATTGTCTTCAGCAAACTGTTTGCGGGCTTTCTTGTGCATCATCTTTAGAAGAAGCTTCCTTCTGGGACGACAGCCATGCAGACCAATTTGATGCATATGGTCTGAGCACTGACAGGCTGACCCCCCACCCCTTCAACCTCTGCAGCAATGCTGGCAGAACTCATACGCCTATTTCTCAAACACAACCTCTGGATATGACGCTAAGCACATGTACTCAACTTCTTTGGTCGACCATGGCGAGGACTGTTCTAAGTAGAACCTGTCCTGTTAAACCGCTGTATGGTCTTGGCCACCCTGCTGCAGCTCAGTTTCAGGGTCTTGGGAATCTTCTTATAGCCTACGCCATCTTTATGTAGAGCAACAATTATTTTTCAGATCCTCAGAGAGTTCTTTGCCATGAGGTGTCATGTTGAACTTCCAGTGACCAGTATGAGAGAGTGAGAGCGATAACACCAAATTTAACACACCTGCTCCCCATTCACACCTGAGACTTTGTAACACTAACGAGTCACATGACACCGGGGAGAGAAAATGGCTAATTGGGCCCAATTTTGACATTTTCACTTAGGGGTGTACTCACTTTTGTGGCCAGCGGTTTAGACATTAATGGCTGTGTTAAGTTATTTTGAGGGGACAGCAAATATACACTGTTATACAAGATGTACACTCACTACTTTACATTGTAGCAAATTTTCATTTCTTCAGTGTTGTCACATGAAAATATAAAATAAACTAATTATAAAAATGTGAGGGGTGTACTCACTTCTGTGAGATACTGCAGATAGATAGATAGATAGATAGATAGATAGATAGATAGATAGATAGATAGATAGATAGATAGATTTTTATAATTTATGATTTTTATAATTTATGACCCTGGACCATTAAACCAGTCTTAAGTCACACGAGTATATTTGTAACAATAGTCAACAATACATTGTATGGGTCAAAATTATCTATTTTTTATTTATGACAAAAATCATTAGGATATTTTTCCTCAAACTGGAAAAAATGTATACCCTGAATGCAGTGTAAGTCGCTTTGGATAAAAGCGTCTGCTAAATGCATACATGTAAATGTAAATATTAAGTAAAGCTCATTTTTATATTTTTAAATATACTGCCGTACATATTATATATAATAAAAGTTATATTAAATAACTGTATTTAAAGCTGAGGCTGTAAAAAATTGAAATCATCAGCAGATGTGCGTGGATTATGAACTGTGGTATGCGAAAGCAGGAGAGGAATGATAAAGGAAGCAGTTTGTCCTTTATCACAGTTTGCAAGTTGAGGACACTCTGTATGAAGAAAAGTGAAAAATGAACTGGCTGAATGTTAGAGGTCAGAAACAAGAAGATAATTAATTGTATTCCCTCTCTCACTCTCATGCTACACTATTTAGTATGAGGACTGAAACCCTGTGCCAAATTTGGTCGCAAATAATCAGGAAAATAAGAGAAAATAAGATGTTAATACAACATTAATGATGCAAAATACTGGCTCTTACAAACACTCAAGGGGACACAAGTGTTCCCTCGATTGGCTGCAAAGCCCTGCGCACAAACTCACACTGACATCTCAACGCTCTGCCAGCCTCTACACCCAGATGCACGCAAGCACATTCATTCTTAATTGTTTTCCTGGAGTTTTGAGTTTTGAGTTTATAATCATGTTTAGAGTGAACTCGGTGGCAGCACAAATGTCTATGGTGACCTATATTCTCTGATTGATGTTGCCTTTTTGGAACAATGGAGAAGTTGTGTTCTAATTATTCTGGCTCGAGCTGCAGTCGCAAATCAATAGGAGTTTATAATCTTCCTGCTTAAACTTTTACTTCACTTCTTGCCTATTGCTCTCACCTGTGATCTTTGGGTTGAATTGTTCCATTATGAAAACCATTAAAATGAATGAATTCATGATTTGAGTTCAATGGGTCTAAAGTCCCCCTTAAGGAGTGTTTTTTTTTTTTTATTGGATTTTTCTTTTTTAATTATTATTCTAAATGGATCAACTCAATTATTGGGGGACAAAGTTCGAAATAACTTTTAGAAACAATTTTAGCAAAAGGTTTAATTATTTATTAAACAAAGAACAAGAACAATGATGATCTGCTACAATGTGAATTAGTGAGTGTACAGCTTGTATAACAGTGTAAATTTGCTGCCCCCTCAACATAACTCAACTCACAGCCATTAATGTCTAAACCGCTGGCCACAAAGTGAGTACACCCCTAAGTGAAAATATCCAAATTGGGCCCAATTAACCATTTTCTATCCCTGGTGTCATGTGACTCGTTAGTCTTACAAAGTCTCGGGTGTGAATGGGGAGCAGGTGTGTTAAATTTGGTGTTATCGCTCTCACTCTCTCATACTGGCAACTGGAAGTTCAACATGGCACCTCATGGCAAAGAACTCTCTTACGATCTGAAAAAAGAATCGTTGCTCTACATAAAGATGGCGTAGGCTATAAGATGATTGCCAAGACCCTGAAACTGAGCTGCAGCAGGGTGGCCAAGACCATACAGCGGTTTAACAGGACAGGTTCCACTCAGAACAGGCCTCGCCATGGTCCACCAAAGAAGTTGAGTGCACGTGCTCAGCATCATATCCAGAGGTTGTGTTTGGGAAATAGACATATGAGTGCTGCCAGCATTGCTGCAGAGGTTGAAGGGAGGGGGGGTCAGCCTGTCAGTGCTCAGACCATTTGCCAAACACTGCATCAAATTGGACTGCATGGCTGTCGTCCCAGAAGGAAGCTTCTTCTAAAGATGATGCACAAGAAAGCCCGCAAACAGTTTGCTGAAGACAAGCAGACTAAGGACATGGATTACTGGAGCCATGTCCTGTGTTCTGATGAGACCAAGATAAACTTATTTGGTTCAGATGGTGTCAAGCGTGTGGCGGCAACCAGGTGAGGAGTACAAAGACAAGTGTGTCTTGCCTACAGTCAAGCATGGTGGTGGGAGTGTCATGGTCTGGGGCTGCATGAGTGCTGCTGGCACTGGGGAGCTACAGTTCATTTAGGGAACCATGAATGCCAATATGTATTGTGACATACTGAAACAGAGCATGATCCCCTCCCTTCGAAGACTGGGCCGCAGGGCAGTATTCCAACATTATAACAACCCCAAACACACCTCTAAGACAACCACTGCCTTGCTAAAGAAGCTGAGGGTAAAGGTAATCTGTGAGGTATCCCCAAACGGAAAGTGGAGGAGCGCAAGGTCTCTAACATCCACCAGCTCCGTGATGTCATCATGGAGGAGTGGAAGAGGACTCCAGTGGCAACCTGTGAAGCTCTGGTGAACTCCATGCCCAAGAAGGTTAAGGCAGTGCTGGAAAATAATGGTGGCCACACAAAATATTGACACTTTGGCACTCACTACTTTACATTGTAGCAAAGTGTCATTTCTTCAGTGTTGTCACATGAAAATATATAATAAAATATTTTCAAAAATGTGAGGGTGTACTCACTTCTGTGAGATACTGTATATATTTATATATTGTATTTATTTTGTATTTCTGATCAGAGTTGACATTTATAACATTTTCTTAGAACCTTCTTCATCAGAAATGCCCTGCAGACTACCATAGGGTTAAGGTTACATATTTGTTCTTCTTTTCTGATCATCTTTTTTTCTTGTGTCATCATATGTTTAATTTTCTTCTGATTAAATGTAAACCTTCTACTGTTCTTTCACTGTTCTTTTGTATAGCTGAGCCTTTTTTAATGTGCCTTAGATCAATTACAGCATTGAGGAGAGACAGGGATCATATTAAATTAACCGCAATGATGAATGTAAACCTCAATATTTGGTTCCAACGCAAACTCTTTAATGATGGTAAACAGTGAGCATGAGGTCCGTCTAGACCAGGGGTTTTCAAACCCTGGGGCGCGACCCTCGGGTGGGTCACAAGGCTTAAAAAATGGGTCGCCAGGATGATTTAAGGAAGATTTACACTCACTGGCAACTTTATTAGGTACACCTGTTCAATTGCTTGGTAACACAAATTGCTTATCAGCCAATCACATGGCAGCAACTCAATGCCTTTAGGCATCTAGATGTGGTGAAGATGACTTGCTGAAGTTCAAACCGAGCATCAGAATGGGGAAGAAAGAGGATTTAAGTAACTTTGAACATGGAATGGTTCGAAATAGATCTCATTTTGGGCCCCTTAGTACCAATTGAGCATCGTTTAAACGCCACTGCCTACCTGAGTATTGTTGCTTACCATGGCCATCCCTTTAGTTTTAGACTACAGTGTACCCATCTTCTGATGGCTACTTCCAGCAGGATAATGCACCGTGTCACAAAGCTCAAATCATCTCAGACTGGTTTCTTGAACATGAAAATGAGTTCACTTTACTCAAATGGCCTACACAGTCACCAGATCTGTCCAATAGAGCCCCTTTGGGATGTGGTGGAATGGGAGATTCGCATCATGTATGTGAAGCCGACAAATCTGCAATAACTGCGTGATGCTATCATATCAATATGGACCAAAATCTATGCCATGAAGAATTAAGGCAGTTCTGAAGGCAAAAGGGGGCCCAACCCGGTATTAGCAAGGTGTACCTAGTAAAGTGGCCAGTGAGTGTATATATATATAAATGGTGTGTATATGGTATATGGTTCGTGTCAATTTAAAAATAAAAAATAGGGTCGCTTTTAAAAAAGTTTGAAAACCACTGCTCTAGACAATCTTGCACGGTCTATTACGGTGACTCCTTGTCTCTCAGCTTTTAAACATTCCCCAAACCGATAGAGGATACCTGGAAGATACACATAGCCAATTAAACCTGGATGCCAGCTTCATTTTCAACTTTCCCCTTCTGTCTCTTTCTTTTCCAGCCTAGAAACACTTCACAGGATGATTATCTTGCATGTGTGTGAGAGAGTTTGTACTTGGGAACTAGAAACGGGACACATAACATTATACAGCCATGTTAGCCTGGGAATGCTTTCAGTGAGCAGACGGTATTTTCACTGCATGAGAGAAATAAGAGTGTGGGGTAAAAAATACATTGTCATTTCATCTGCTTGTTTCTGTCTCTCTCTCCTTTTTGCTTCAGATTGCTGTGTGGAATCTGCAAGGGTCTGCAGACAACAGAAGTGTGTAGTGTGTGTCCATTGAAGAGATCGTTTCCCCTCTGCTGATAATGAAGCACCATTTCCACATGAGGAGGCAGTGAGTATTTAATCTCTGACTGTAGCCACATGTGCATGGAGAGCTATTAATTCCCTTGGTTCACCGTGTGTCTTTGAAAGCTGTCCCTCTGTGCCTTCGTGCAAAGCCATTCTCAATTTCAGCCTTCTATCAAGTACCTGGCCAAGATTACACAAATGCCCCCAAATACCTCACCTCAAAGGGTCTCTCTTTTGTCTTTGAACCTGTTTTTTTCATTCCTGAATGTTTGATGTGCACATTTTTTAAAAGCAGCTAGACACATTGTTAGGGTCAATATATAAGACCCCATGAAATGCCTTGGCCGTTTTTTTCCCTGTTGATGTATTTCCTATTGAAACAGGAAGTTTGGGTGGGACATACTGAAGGGATTATGTCTTTTTTAATAGTCAGTTGGCTGTCACTAAGATTTTCTCCATGCTAGTTGGGTGAAGGTGGTAATAGAGTTCGAGACATTGTCGTTCTAGTGAGCTTCTGATTAGATAAAAACATGTGTAGTGCAGGATGAGTCATCAATATATGCCAGTGTTAATTTTGTACTAATTTGTCTGTTTGTAGATTGTGTGTTGCTAAAATAGTTTCACGTTTGCATCACATAACCAGCTTCATATATTACTTTTCTGACATAGTAAAGTTGCTCCGAGCACTTGAGTACAAATCCTGTAAAACACGAGTCACTATGAAAAAGCTCCAAATACTCATAGGTCTTTGATGGCTGAGGATGGCTGATCATTTTATCTCATCACATTTCTTAACATTATCAGTTATGATTAGGGTAGGGTTTTGTGTAGGTGGTATGTTATTTTGAGAGCATTATTACTTTATACTTTATTCATTTACTTTCTGAAATGCTGTGAACTTTTTTTCTAATGAGCCTGGGTTGAGCATATTGATTTTATGTAGAATTACATTAAATATATATTATTGTAATTCTATTAAGTATAGGTGGATGCAACTTAGCCCATGATATTGGAGAAACATTATGGGATTGCGTGCTGTGGTTTTGTGGTTGTTCATCAGGGAACAGTGAGCGATGTTTGACAAAGGATTGTGTATTATTCAACCCTCACCTGTCAGTTATTCATGAAGCTGACGTAATCCCACAAGAGACCGCTGCTTATGTTTGCTGAAAGTGGTTTTTGACTAATGCTCGCTCAGAGTGATTTCAACCCTGTGGTGCTTGAATAGGTGAGATAAAGAAATTCTTTAAATATACCAATCCTGCCTCAAAATCACAGTCCTATAGATAACAGCTAAGGATTTGACTCTAGTGAGTTTGTAAATTAGCATTACATGAGTAGCCAATGTTAGAAACGATTAGCTGTGAAGACATGATTGTGTGTACTAACCTTTTATATTTGAATATACTGAAAATTCACAATTTCGTTGAGGAAAAAAAAAAAAAAACAGAATATAATGAGATTAATGTTTTTAACAGTTTGAGTGGAAATATTTCAGTATTGCTTTCACGTTATGTCTGAAAGAAAGGTACAATTACAAACAAACAGGCAGCATGTAAGAACATTTTGCTCATCAGCTCTTGTACACAGGCTTATTTAACTAATGCTTTTAAAGCTGAAATGTGTTGGATTTGACAACTCCATTGCCTTCAGACCCAGGGTCTCATTTATAAAACTACATAAATTACTTCCAAGAAGATGTGCAAACACAAAACAAGTTTCTGAAATATGATATATGCTGGATAAAACCACTAAAAAGGAAACAGGACAATATACAAGATGTAATGTCCTGTGATGATAGGAGAGATTGCACTGAATAACGTTTAAGATTACGATTTTTCTTAATCAATATCTTTGTTTTCCAGTATTGTTGTTTTAAGAAAAACAAATATGTAAGCAAAATTACATCAGATATTAAGACTATATTAAGAATATATCTAGTGTAAGTGTAGTTCACTCCACTGGGGCCACACCCAAAGCTTCCACAACTTTGGGCGGGGGTGAAGGATCATACCCTCTGCCTGTGAGAGGAGATCCCTCCTGATGGGAATCTCCCATGGAGAGCCGTCGAGGAGAGAAATCAGGTCCGAGAAGCATACTCGTCCCAGCCAGAATGGGGCTACTAGCAGCAGACAGACCCCATCCTGGCGCACTCTCTCCAGAACTCCCGGGAGCAGAGTGATCGGGGGAAAGGTGTACAGACTAAGCCTCGTCCAAGTCTGTACCAAGGCATCCAGCCCCAGTGGAGCTGGATTAATCAGAGATGCGATTGAAGTTCAGGATACTCTCTTTGAGCAGGTTGTGTCTCAGACCAGGTCTGAGGACTGGTTTGTCATGGTCGATCTAAAAGACGCATACTTCCACATCTCCATCCTTCCCCATCACAGGAAGTTCCTGGGGTGTGCTTTGGGGGCAAAGCGCACCAATATCAGGTTCTTCCTTTCAGCCTTGCACTCTCACCCCGCACTTTCATGTGTGGATGCTGCTCTGGCTCCTCTGTGACTCCAGGGCATCCACATACTCAACCACATAGACGTTTGGTTGATATTAGCTCATTCAGAGTCGATAGTGGGTCAGCATTGAGATGTCTTTCTTGCTCACACAAAAGAGCTGGGGTTAAGACTTAACGCCAGAAAAGTGTGCTTTCTCCAGTACAGAGGACCACTTATCAGGGGGTGGTGTGAGATTCGATCACGATGCAGGCACGTATGTCCCCTGCTCAGGTCGAGTCGATCCTCATGACAGTCAAGAGAGTGAGTGAAGGCTGGTCACTCACTGGTAAGCAGTTTTAAAAAATTGCTGGGTCTGATGGCAGCTGCGTCCAACGTGGCTTGCTGTACATGAGACCCCTACAGTGGTGGCTCAAGACCAAGGGGTTCTCCCCGAGGGGAAACTCGCTCCATATGATCAAGGATCGAGCACTGAAACTCTTCCTCCCGGACTTAAGAGATCATCATATGTTGGTGCGCACCGACAACACAAAGGTGATCTCTTACATCAACCACCAGGGAGATATGTGTTCGCGCCCCCACACAATCCTTGTGTGGTCCTAGGGCAAACTACTCTCGCTGAGAGCAGTTCACATTCTTGGACATCTCAATATGGGAGCAGACATTCTGTCGGGGCAGGGGCTGAGGCCCAGGGAATGGAGGCTTCCCCCCGAGGTGGTAAAGCAGATATGGAGATTTTTTGGCCAGACTCAGATGGACCTGTTGCGACTCGAAAGACATTGCATTAATATGTTATGACCTCAAAATACTTTTACCATAGTTCATGATTTGTAAACTAATACATTCAGATGTTTTGCAACACATAACTAGCTCCATATGGCTAGTAAACTTGCTTGGTAGCTCACCTGGTACAGCATTGCACTTGTGATGCAGAGTGCTCTGGTACAAATCCTGCGAAACAAGAGTTACAATTGAGCTCAAATACATCTGGAAGGTAAAATGTCATGGTTGCTTCAGCAAATGCATTTTTATCTCATGTTTGATTTTGTTAAACTACTGGTTCAGTTTAAGGTAGGGTTTAGTGTGAATTGTGCATTATTTTCAAATGCAATAGAGCATATACCTTTTAGAGACAATCACTGAAAATGTAATTCCCAAACTGCTGTGATATGTACAACAACCAACATAATAAAACATTGATAGGTTCACTTTCATCTGTTTTGGATAAAACTTAATCCACTTTAAGCACCACTCCTTGGACATTTCACTTTGAAATTGTTGTAAAACATGCAAGACATATTACAGAAATTGGACCACATGCATATTTTCCAGTTAGCCTGGGTTGATAATAACATTTGGTCAGGCTATGAAGCCATTTTCCGTGGCAGGAAGTTAGGCAAGTGCTTTCCTTGAGTCACATGTTTTCCTATAAAAGAATAGCTCACCTTCTCGCACACACTCTCTCCAGTTTTTCTTCAGCCAAAGCTTTCTCCATAAGAGCTCTTCATCAGTTTCAGTGCTGTTGATATTTAGTGTCTCAGTGGAAATGCGTCTCACACAGAGACTCACACGCAGATCTCTGGGTCATTCTGACTTACAAACTGATCGAAAGTGTTTGCTGTCATCATGTCTTTCAAAGCTTAAATTATGTTAGACTCAGTACAGTTATTACAACTATAGTTATTTGTGTACTTTGTTGCTTTTTGTAATAGGTTAATTCCTGTTCTTTGTTGTTTGTAGTGGATAGAATCTGGCCTCTGTTTGACCTGCAATAAGTAAATGACTCTCATTAGGGGATGCTATGGGTTCATTACAGAGAGTGTGCTCTGTCTCCCTTCGCACTGTCGTTCTCATTGAACTGCATGTTGTGGTGACCAGGCCTGAGGGATGCAGGTAGACCTTTCACTCCAAGCAGAAGAAGATAAGCTCGTGTCTTGTTCATTAAAATCTGGTCCACTCTGTTGAAAGAACCAGATTATATTATATTATTCAAATGTACATTTTATGTTTTAGTAATTTAGCAGACACTTTTATCCAAAGCAACTTACAAATGAGGACAATAGAAGCAATCAAAACCAACAAAAGAGCAACAACATGCAAAAGCATTGACACATCTCAGATAGCCTAACACAGTACACGTAACATTTATTTATTTATTTTATTTTATAAGAAACAAGTAGATAGATTATGTAAAAAATAAATACAGTTAGTGTTAGTTTTTCAAGAAAAGCTATCAGTTAAAGAATAAATATGTAATTGATAGAGGGTCAAGTGTATGTGTGTGTTATATATTATATATATATATATATATATATATATATATATATATAAGAGGACAGATAGATACAATATTTTATTATATTATACCATGCTGTTTAAGACTGGTTTATGATGGATAGGTTCTGGTCTTGAAGCTACCTTTGTATTGCCACTCTTTCTTATCCAAAAATGGTCTGTTTTTTGTTTCCCCCCATGAGCTCAAAAATCAATTGAAACACTTTGCAGCTGGTTTTTAGAAAGAGATTCATCTATGGAGTTCAGACTGCACTTCATAATGGCCACTTAACACCAGCACTCTGTTTAACAACAGCTTTATAAATATGTAACTGCTTCTGCAGAATATCAGCTTTCAGTGCATTTTCCCAAAGATTACCTCCAAATACAAACAAACTTGCACAATGTTGACTTCATATTAATACACAATTAAGGTTTTATTAATAAATTGATAAAGATTGTAGTTTTTGGCCACTGACTGTTCTAACATTGGGATAATAATTATACTTGATACTGATATATTATCATTTCTGTTCTTCATAAAACACATTGTGCATTTTCATATACAGTACTTAACACACACAAACGTTATATATTAATACAAATAATATTAATAACCAATAATAATAATTATAATTACTCACTGTAGTGCTGTAGTAGATTGTAAATGTCACTTGGTATATGTTTGAAAAAATAAAAAGGGAATAATCCAGCAACCAGCTGGATCAGGTTGTAAATACATCTGGAAACAAGCTGCTGTTCTTTTCAAATGTTGTTATGAATTCAAAGCATTGTACACAGCGTACAATGCTGTTTACAGCGTAGCTGTTTGATATTGAAATGTTTAAACCAAGAACAATACGCCTACGAGTCTCCTAATATACGAGGAACAACTTGGAAAATTGCTGATCCATGACTGCTGTCTATGTGAGGCATAAAGATAAACAACTCCCTCTCTCTTTCTACTTCTTTTATGAATCCAGCTGCCACATCTAAAAAAAAAAATAGAATATGGTGAAAAAGTAAAAGAAAATATTGTAACTTATTTTAGAAAATGAAACGTTCATACATTTTAGATTCATTACATGTAAAGTAAAACACTTCAAAAAAAAATTTTTTTATTTTTTATTTTGATGATTAGAGCTTACAGCTAATGAAAGTCCAAAATCAGTATCTCAAAATATTAGAATATTTACATTTGAGTTTCAATAAAGGACCATCCATACAGTATCAATTCTGGGTATCTCTTGTTCTTTGAAACCACAATAATGGGGAACACTGCTGACTTGGCAATGGTCCAGAAGATGATCATTGACACCCTCCACAAAGAGGGTAAGTCACAGAGGGTCATTACTGAAAGGGGTGGCTGTTTAAGGAGTGCTGTATCATAGCATATTAAATGAAAGGTTGACTGCAAGGAAGAAATTGGGTAGAAAAAAATTGCACAAGCAACAGGGATGACACGCAAGCTTGAGAATACTGTCAAGCAAATCCGATTCAAACACTTGGAGAGCTTCACAAGGAGTGACCTGAAGCTGGAGTCAGTGCATCAAGAGTCACCACGCTCATACATCTTCAGGAAAAGGGCTACCAAAACACTTCTGAAACAGAAACATTGACAGAAGCATCTTACCTGGTTAAGGAGAAAAGATACTGACTGCTTGCACAGGGTCCACAAGTGCCTCTTACGCAGATTAAAGTACAATTTTGCATTTCATTTCTGGACGAAGCGTGGAAGGCACATAGAACCAATAAGCTTGAAGTCCAGTGTGAAGTTTCTAACAGTCCAGTGATATTTGGGGAGCCATGTCATCTGCTGGTGTGGTCCACTGTTTTTCCTAAGTCACAGTCAACGTAGCCATCTACCAATGAACATTTTAGAGCACATTCATGCATCCCATTCTGATGACAACTTAATGGAGATTTCATTGCCAGCAAGACTTTTCTACCTGCCCTCATCTGGTCAAATGTACCAAAAGCTGGTCATTGACCATAGGTGGTTACTGTGCTTGATTGCCACAGGAACTCGCTTTGACCTGAACCTCATAAAGCAAATTTTGGGTATTGTCAGAGGAAGATGAGAGCACCAGACCCAACAATGCAGATGACCTTAATCTGGCCGCTATCAAAGCAACCTGTCCTTCCATTGAAACCTGAGCAATGCCACAGGCTGATAGCCTCCATTCCATGCCGCATTAATCATTAAATCATGCAAAAGAAGGCCCAACCAAGTATTGAGTACATAAATTTTACATAGTACATAGTACATACTTTTTCAGAACCTGAACATAAAGGTTCCAAGTTTCTTTATTTTGTCACAAATTAATAAATTATATGGATGTATAATCCAAAAGGAAAAGTCTGGTCAAATCTGAGGTCCGCTCAGTGGAACATGCAAAGAATAAAAAAAATAAAAAATATAAAATAAAATCAAAATCAAAATTATATAAAAGTATCACCACACAAGAGTAAAATTATATATATATATATATATAAAAAATATAAAAATATATATGTTCACTTAAAGAACATAAGAAGTAAAATGTGCAAATAAATACATTTTGAAAAGTATTTCAAACAGTAACCAGTAAGACTGAGCCAAAGCAACTTGCAAAAACATTAAAAGTTACTTAATAAATATTCATGAATACATTAGGGATGATAGATGTCAACGTTGTACTGGTTGCACATAGCGAGTCAATACTGTGTATGAGGAATATGAATGTTTTTTTGTTATTTTTGTTACTAATGAGTCCTGTTAAAGTCATGTGAACTGAGTTTGTGTTGAAGGAGCCTGATGGCCTGAGGGAAGAAGCACTTCCTCAGTCTCTCTTTCTTGCCATCAAGCTCCTTAGCGCCTGCAGATGGCAAGTAAACGGAAAAGACTGGTTACCCGGGTGGTTTGAGTCTTTGGTGATTTTAGCAGCTCTGCTTCTGCAGCGCTTGAGGTGATGCCCTTCAGTAGTGAGTTAGCCTCCTGAGATGCGCTCAGCTAAGCGCACAAACTTCTCAGCAGAGCTTTGCAGTCACTGTTTGGCTTTATTATCCACACTGATATCACTGATTGCAGTACACTTTTTTATGGCTCCGTGTAGAAAGAGCGAGTATATCTGAATGAAATGATCAAAAAGGGAGATTTACTGCGGGAGCAGAAGAGGAAAACACAAACACAGCAAATTTATTACCTTACCTGGCATAATCGGACCCGAATCCTTCTGAGAAGTTTCAGACAAGCTTTCCGCATTAAGTCCCGCACTTTCATCTCAACTCTCTCTTCTCAACTCTGTAACTGTAGTGACGCAGATGGTCCAGTCATTGCCTGGCTTTCTTATCCAATTTCATAACCTTTTATTTAATGTGTTAGTCCCTGTCAGTACCTGTATTTATAACCGAGTACTGACAGCTGCTCACCCTCACAAATGTAATGGGTTCATCTGAAAGCTGGTTAAGAGGAGTGTATGGCTGCTGCTGTCTCTTCCTGAGTCCACGATCAGCTCTTTGGTTTTGCTCACGTTCTGTGAGATGTTGTTGACCTTGGCACCATTAAGTAAGTCTCCTCCACCTCAGTCAAGTATGCGGGTCTCGTCATCGCTTGTTTAATGAGGCCCAGAAAACCACAGTATCATCAGCATTTAATGATAGATGTGGAGCTGTGATTACACCTCAGTCGTGTGTGTAGGAGAGTATAGCAGGGGCTCCTGACACAGTCCCTTGGGCTCCTCATGTTCAGGGTGATTGAGTTGGAGGTGAACTGGCCGACTGTTCACCAGTGGTCTGGCGTGAGGAATCTTGTATCCAGACCCAACAAAGTGCAGATGACCTTAAGGCCGCTATCAAAGCAACCTGGGCTTCCATTATACCTGAGCAAGGCCACAGGCTGGTGGGGATTGCCTCCATGCCATGCCGCATTGAAAGCTGAGCAAAAATAGTAATTAAAAACATGCAAAAGAAGGCCCAACCAAGTATTGAGTACATAGAAATAGTACATAGTACATACTTTTCAGAAGCCTGACATTTCCGTTTTATAATATCCTTTTTTTATTGATCTAAGGTGATATTCTAATTATCTGAGACACTGAATTTTTGGTTTTCATTATCTGTAAGCCATAATCATAAAAAGTCAAGAAATAAAGGCTTGAAATATTTTACTCTATGTGTAATACATCTATATAATATATGGTTTCACATTCTGAAATGAGTGACAAAACATATTGACCTTTTTCATGATATAATTTTTTTTTTTAGATGTACCTCTATGTCCTTCCTAAAGTTTCAAACATCCAAGTTAGTATAAAATAAACTGCACAAATTAATAAAAACATTATCCACCAGACTGCAATTGTAGGATCTTGCTTGTGCATGTTTATGGATACACTTTTGTTGGCTGAATTGTGTTAGTTTTGTAATTTCAGCAGTGCAAAGTCTGCATGCTGAGAAAATAAAGCTGTTAGACATGAAAGAGTTGGAAAAAAGTATTTAGGTTGTCAAAACATGCTTTGTGAATTTAATTTATCTGCCCATTTTCTCTACTCACACACTTGTGGTGCCATTGCGCTTATGAAAGAAAGTCATTATATATAGATAGTTAAATTTCATACATTATGAATATTTCAACCTTTCCAGAAACTTTTTCTCTTTGTTGCACTGCTCCACCATACTCCAGTACAGAACTATCTGTGTGTGTGTGTGTGTGTGGTGTGTGTGTGTGTGTGTGTGTGTGTGCGCGCTGACCATTGGGAGCACCGGGACATCCCGGTGGCCTGGCAGGTCATTTGGCCCGCTGCACTGTGTTTTTTATTATTATTTATTTATTTATTGCCTTCCCAATGTGCCAAAGTGATCATTTCCGATTATGGCATTCCCCTAATAAATCGATAAGAAGTCATAAATTGGTTAGTCTTGACTGGCAGCGCCGCGCTTCACGTCTGTTCCTTGCCTCCGTCAAACAGTTTTGAACAGAGTCGATGCGCA
The DNA here is from genome assembly GCA_027422405.1 of Ptychobarbus kaznakovi. Classification (NCBI taxonomy): domain Eukaryota; kingdom Metazoa; phylum Chordata; class Actinopteri; order Cypriniformes; family Cyprinidae; genus Ptychobarbus; species Ptychobarbus kaznakovi. The sequence continues at coordinate 14,957,039 of CM049802.1, read as the reverse complement.
GGACTCGAGGAAGGAGAGGATGTAGCGAAACAGTTAAATGTAGCGAAATTACTAACCTGTTCAGGGCTTCAAGTGCAGGTAAGTTTAATCTGTAATACGCTACTGTAGTTTTGTATTTATTAACCTGGTTGAGTATTAAACTGCTAGCACCTGTTAGGCTGTCAGTAGCACCCCATTATTATCATCAGTCAGAATTCTGTGCTGAAAGACATCATTATCTATTGGAAAGTTACATTAATAAATTTAGCAGGCAGATATTCACATGGATTTATTGTACAGAAAGGGAGGGAGCTAGAGCAAACAGCAACACAAAAATATCAGTCAGCCCAGATGTTCAATATGCTAATTTTGGCATTTAGGCACTTTAGAAAAGTTGTTTTAATATATTTGTATGAATTATAGGTTTGTTAAATCTTGGGTATTTAAGTCATTTTAAGAGAAATTGCAGCATTATGTGCAAACAAATTGCAATGAGGTTGTTGTTTTGCAACAAGGTGAACACAGTTCTGTTAATAACAGTAGAGAAGGTAAAGAAGTGCTGGTAAAGAAGTGACAGGTACAAGAAAAAAGGGAGTGACAGAGATATTAGAGAAAATGAAGAAAAGGAAAAGGGAAGTAAAGGTGCTGTTCAAAAGAGAACCTTTAATTATTTTCCAAGACCCCGACTAAAGACTAAGACCTTTTTATGTGATGGTCATACAAATAGGCTAATAGGGTTGTCCATGTTTCAGAAGTGTGTGTGTGTGTGTGTGTGTGTGTGTGTGTGTGTGAGTGAGAGAGAGAGAGAGAGAGAGAGAGAGAGAGAGAGAGAGTAGAGAGAGAGAGTATGTGTGTGTGCACTCAGAAATTAATCTTAAATTGGTCCTTTCAATTTTTTATTGCTGTACTGTGTTCTTTCTTTGTAACAGTAATAATCTTAGCGGTGTCTTATGTTTGTTTTTTGTGGTTAATCCAATTACTGACTGCTGGCACCTCAGAGGATTATACCGAACAAGTAAATTATGAAGATAGTCAAAGCATGTGCTGTGAAGTGCTACAGTATTATCTTCAGAAACATTCTGGTTTAGTATTTCTACTGGTCCAGGGGATGCAAGTTGAAGGTGATACCCAAGTTAACCCTCAAAAACCGAGACTTTTATTATCGCAATTGTTTTCTATTTTTATACATTATAAAATGCAATTTATTCCTGTGATGGCAAAGCAAAGTTTGTAGTAGTCACATTATCCTTCAGAAACCATTATGCTGATTTGGTGCTTATGAATCATTTTGTTTTGTAAAACAATATAATGTACCCATGATACTTTGTTTTTAGGATTCTTTGATGAATAGAATGTTCAAATGAACAGATTTTATTTGAAATATAAATATTTTGTGCATCTTTACTGCCATTGTCTATTGGTTTTAATAGTCATTCCTGAATAATAGTATTCATTTCTTAAAAGAATAAATAAATATATAAGATTTTTGAAATATAATGTATTGCCAAAGCATATTTTAACAACCCTGAACTTTTAATTAACATTTAATTGATTTTTAATTCAGTAAACAGAGTCCAAACACACGTACTGTAATTCAGTGTACCACCTCATCTCCATGAGGATCCTGAGTCATCCACAGAAAACCACAGGTTCACTGAGATTTTTAATGAGCTCATGATGTAGGAGAACCACTCATAGGCTAATGAGAGAAGTAGCCTCTGTAATTGCTCTTCTTCTTAAGACATTTGATGTTGCATTACATACAGGAGGCATGATGGATTGCTGCAGATGTTCAGTACCTTGGTTAACTGAGTTCCTGGTGGTTTTATAGTGTTCATTTGCTTTTGTTAGTTTGTTGCCTACTAGAAATTGAGCAAAGGTGGATGCGTGTTGTCATCCTTCCTCCTGCCTGAAGGGATCAGGCTAAGCAGAGTGTGGGGATAATCTTAAGATTGAGTGGAATCCAGAAATGGCAAATAGCCATGACAGACGAACCAGCCAAGTGGATGCAAGGAACAGGGATTCTAAATGAGCTGCCAACACTAAAGTCTACAAAGACAAAAGGTATTTATATAGTGACTAATGACATGACTTTTAATGCAGATGTGTGGTGACTATGGTGACGATGCCCCCTACTGACTGCCACTGATCTCTTAGGCTTCAATGTATAACCTTGAAGCAAAGATCATGTGAAGCATCACCTTGGTTACCTTACAAAATAGTGAAAAAGAGAATGCGGTGGATGGTTCCCAAACAACTGGGGACAAATATCCTAAATATATATCATATGATGCATTACGGTTGCATATAATATAATATTTTCTTTCTAATAACATCTGAAAACAGCCAGAAGTAAAGCAAGACTGGGCACTGGACAGCGAGCTGCAAGTTTGGCTATTGCTGTTGATTAGATAATACTTGCGTTGCACTGTTAGAATAATTTTAGCATTTAATTATTGGGAACTTTACTGGAAATATATATTTTTTACGTGCTTGTCATTCAGTCTTTGGCAAATATTCATTATCCTCTAGGTTCAATGACAATATTAGATCAAATTATTTATTAGCATTGCAAACACCAGTCACATACCAAAATAGATGTGCCATATAAATTCCTGAAGCTGAAGCAGTTAATTAGCTAAAGAAGTTAATTATCTAAATAGTTTTCATTTAAATGAAGGTGTTATGCATTAGTTGCATGCATTAAAATGATGGAAAGTTTGATAGAGTTGATGAGCTATTTTTCCTGGCTCACCCTCAGCTGCACAGGTCAGCAGGTAAGAGAGAGAAAAAGTGACTAATTAGCCAATTGTCAGTCCCCTGTCGTGTGTGTCTTTTGTTCCCGCCTCTTGTGTCCTTATTTGGTTTGTTTCCTGTCCTCGTTAAGTGTGATTATTAGTTAATTCCGTCCAGCTGTGTTTTAGTTATTGTCTATGATTATCATATGTATTTATAGTCCTGTCTGTTACGTTCCGTCTGGTCTACTCGTTATTCCCGGTGTTCCTGTGTGTCTGCCCTGCCTTGTCTAGCCCTGATGTCAACATTAAAGACTGTTAATTTGAGCTATATCCTCGTCTCCTTGTTCCTCGTTCCTCCCTCGTTGTGTGCAGAAGACCAGACCTAACAGTAAGCGGCGCCCACTCACCTCGTTTTGTTTTTTTGTTTTTGAAAGTCTTTTGTTTTTTCTGTCTGTCCCGCGACATGGAAGTCGCCGCTCGTCATCTCGCCTTAGCCCACTGCATGTTGGCATGGGAGTTCGGTGGTATCGCTGCAAGTTCGACGCTGCCGTCCAAGCCCACCGTTCGTGGGAGATCGATGTCGCCGTCTGCGGCTCACCCAAGCCCGCCGTTCGCGGGAGATCGACGACACTGTCCGACACTGTCCGCGGCTCTCCCAAGCCTGCTGCTGATTCAAGCCCGCCAGCCCGCCGTTGACCTAAGCGCGTTAACGCAAATTCCTTTTAGCGGCACTAATTTTATTAACGCGCAATTAACGCAGCGCATATTTTCTGTTTGACCCATGACCCAAGATTAAAGGAAACGCCTGTATGACAGCTTCTTTACATGCATTTTGACTGCTCTCAGCACCCGTATTGTAAGTGCACGATTACATGCGCAACAAAAAAAAGTGCGGCTGGCTTGACTGTGTTTTTCAAAGCGCGGCTGACTTGACCGCAGTCCCAACCCATAGTTGGAGAAAAGGAGATGCACAGTGTTGCCAACTTAGCAACATTGCAGACCCCTTTAGCGGCTTTTTTTTCCCTAAAAAAAAGCGCCCAAACCTTATTAAGTCTCAGAGAATCGCCGGTACTACCACGCAAGCGCGAGATCATTGCTTTCCCAGCAAGCGCACACACCTCTCTCTCTCTCTCTCTCTCTCTCTCTCTCTCTCTCTCTCTCTCTCGTCACGCGCACACACACCTCTCTCTCTCTCACTCCTCCGTCTACTCAGTTGCTGTTCAGCTTGCGCACACACACCTCTCTCTCTCTCTCTCCGTCTGTTTACTCAGTTGCTGTTCAGCACGTGCACACACACCTCTCTCTCTCTCTCTCTCTCCGTCAGCACGCGCAACACACATGTCTACTCTCTCTCTCTTCTGTTGCTGTTCAGCACGCGCACACACACATATCTATCTCTCTCTCTCTCTCTCTCTGCGTCTGCTCCGTTTCTGTTCAGAGCGCGGCAGAGAAGAGCAGAGCTTAATTCAGTTAAACACAGATATTATGCTGCTTGCTTCTCTAATTTTACATGCAAGTATAGCCAAAATCACAGCACAGCTATTGTCATTAACTTATGGGTATTTTATTTAATCAGACAACGGCTCGATTATCAGGATTTTTGGGCAGATTAACATCTTGTAAAGCAGAGCTACTTATGTAGTCTTAATGGGTCGTGTTTCTATTACTTTTTCATATTCATTCCGTTGTCTGACAACAGAAACAGTAAAATATATCAATGAAAACTGTTTTATTGAGAATTTAGCTGCATCAAAATACAGTATGTGGGCACAGAGAGGCAAACAAATGTAATAATAAACAATATAGGCTATGTACTTTTTGCATGTTCAGAAGTGAGCTGCCCTGTCCTGCAAAAATGTAAACAGGTTTGTGTCAGTAAATTGCTCAGTGCATGAAAGAGAAGTAATGGGAACCTTGTATTTCTTTTTTCATGTGTCTAATAGACAAGTTCTTTGAAAAACATCTATTACCTTTGAAACATGTCTAGTCTTCATGCTCTATGTTGACTATGGTTTCAATAATAATAAACATACATTTGCATAAAGCATCCATATTTGTCCATGCCCATGTTGAATAGAGTATTAAAAACTTGAAAAGTATTATTTTAAGGTACATTTAGAACAAATAAAAATGTGCGATTAATTGTGATTATAAATAATATGCCATTGAGATGTTTGCTGATGTTAAATGTAGATTCTATTTTGCTGGATGCATGTATCAATTTTCAAATGGCAAGTGGACAAGGCTAAATACAGGCATAATTGAGTCCAAATGTAATTGAAGTGTTAGGGGTCAAATGTTGGGGTTAAAGACTCATACACGTGTCATATTATGTGTGTTTTTGAGGGCATGAAATTGCACATGCAGAATGGTCACCTACACTGATGGGCAGTTAAATGAATACAGCTTAAAGTGTGTGTGTGCGTGCGTGCGTGTGCGTGCGTGTGTGTGTGTGCGCGCTTACTTCTCTCTCGGTCTCGACATCCATCTCTCATTAGCCGCTCACATTTGTCTGTGCTCCATGTAGGGGGTAGTGATTGATGTAGATAAGGTATCAGCTGTCTGTTTCTTAAAGTTTTTTTGCTGTGTTAATGGGCTCATTTGTAACCTAAAGCAGACTGGAGGCATGAAGCTTAGATACATGCTTGACTGTAAATAAATCTGTCTAGGGAACTGGGTATCTCTCTGTCTGAAGCTTTTCTTTGAGCTTTTTACTCCTTTCCCTACTCACTTATACACTTAAATGTGTATTAACATAATTTAAAACAAGTCATGTTAAAGGAAAGTTATGTAAATTAATCAAATCTAAAACTCAATGAGCATCTTTGTGATGAATATAGTTTTTAAATTCTAAAATATTTTATTTGGTAGAAATTGTGGATTTAATAAAATTACTTAATCCTTAATCAATAAACCACAAATAACAGGAGAAGTCATGGGGCCACTGATTACTTTTGTGGATGCTGGGGGTCCTTGGAATCAAAAAGGTTTGAGAACCACGGTTTTAGAATGACACAAGGTTAATAATATGAAGTGTGTGACTGGAATGGTACTGTTACTGAAATACAAGTCATGTCCTCTGCATTAGAGCAGAGACAGTGTGAGAAGTATTTCTTAGATGGAGATGGCTTTATTCAGGGTGAGTTGGGAGGAGCTGATGGAGGAGTATTGATTGTATTTCCTTATTATCATCCCTTCAGCTCGTCTTATCCGTGACAAGCAAGAGAGAAGACTAGAAATTAGCTTTGCATTTATTTTATCCTTCTTTCCTTTTCATTGATTTATCTAGGGAGAATAAATGCCATCCTAATATTCTCTAACCTTGAGGTAAGCATTGATGATTTTGCAGGACTTTTCATATCAAAAAAGAAAAAATAATTTCTAGTCTAACAAATAACAACTAAAATCCACAAAACTCTCTTTTTTATTAATAGGTCTTTAATTGCCTGACCAATGTTCTTTCTTTCTTGATCGCTCTCTTTTTCTCTCAGATGATTCATATATCACTTGATAGTGATATGTGGGCTTGTCTAGTCATTGCTCCTCAACATCCATCTTCTCCTACATACATACTGTAGTTATTGTTGTGTGTGTGTGTGTGTGTGTGTTGTGTGTGTGTGTGCGTGTGTGTGTGTGGTGTGTGTGTGTGTGAGAGAGAGCACAAGAGACTTCTGAAAATCAAAGTTGTTAGGAGGCGCTCAGATGTGAGATGTTGTGAACTGCTGAGCTCTAATCAAAGTGATCCATCATGTTAGGGGTAAGTGAACAGAACAAAAGCACTCTCCAGTTTTCAGTCCAGGGGGAGATCTCTGCTCACAATTCTGCCACACGGGATATCAGACTTTGATGTCTGAATCTGCTGTTTCTACCAAAAGCTGGTTCACAGATGTGTGTATAGATGATGTCACAACAATTTCTTGGATGGTTGGTTAGACATAGTGAACAGTTTGTACAAATTTGTAAGTTATAAGTAGGGGCACATGATATATCATTACTATACTGGATATCAGAGTTTATTTGGTTCTTATTACATGGTGTGTTTTTTTTTTGTAAGTATTGGATGATTTTGTATAGTTAATTGTGTTGCTACTTTCCATTATTTTTACATTTCAATTACCATTGCTACCACCTAATGCTCATTTCAAGCTAATCTTTAAAAAACAGAAATAGTTTAATAACACTGGTAAATGTCCTTTTCAGTAAATTAATATAATTTTTTTCATTTTGTGCATTATAATGTTGTGATGCCTACATTCAATCGGTATTTAAAATAAGTGGCTTTAATTTGTAGATTTTTGTTCTTTATTTATTTAAAAAAATAAAAAAAAAAATGTATCAGCCATTTATCAGTTACGGGCCATGACACACAAAAATATAATTACTGGCTTATCGTTATCAGCCAGATTTTTAATACTTATTCATCCCTCCTCTTACAGTTTAAATTTTATAGTTTCATCTTTCCTGCATTCTAATATATACTGTATGCTGATCAGCCACAACATTAAAACCACTGACATGTGAAGTGAACAACATTGATTATATAATTGCAGTGCCACATGTCAAGGGGTTGGATAAATTAGACAGCACGTGAACAGTCAGTTGTTGAATTCAGTGTGTTGGAAGCAGGAAAAATGGGCAAGCAACAAGAACTTTGCCAATGCCCAAATAGTGATGGCTATATGATTGGGTCAGAGCATCTCCAAAATGCTAAATCTTTTGGCCTGTTCCTGGTATGCAGTGGTCAATACCTACCAAAAGTAGTGCACAGAAGGGCAGCCATTGAACTGGCATCAGGAAGATGGCAGGCCGGTGGAGACAATGGGCTGGGAAACCATGAGTCCTGGTATTCATGAGGACATTACTTTGACATGTACCACAGACCTAAAGATTGTTGAAGACCAAGTGCATTCCTTGATGGCAATGGTGTTCCCTGATGGCAGTGGCCTCTTTTAGCGGGATAATGCACCATGCAACACTGCAAAATTGTTCAGGAATGGTTTAGGAACATGACAAAGAGTTCAAGATTTTGCCTAGGGTTGGAGCTAGGGCTGGGCGATAAATCGATTTTATCGATTAACTCGAATGTGTAGCTTATGTCGATTTGTTTGAATGAAAATCGGTTTTCTCTTTAACATCTGCCGATGCTTACCTCTGGGCTCCTGTAGTTCTGAATGGGCTCAGCCCTCCCCCCGAGCGTTTGCCCTATGTTGGGCGGCTTGGGCCGATAGAAATCAAAGTACCACGAGAGCGATAAAAGATCAAACGGATCCTTATGCTTTCCTATCGCTCTCGCTGTACTTTAATGTCACTCAGTGATCATTCTGTGCAGTGTTGCTTCAGGTCAAACACACCTCAGGGTTTTTCCTGCATAGAGAATTATGAGGCAGCCGCCAAATTTTGTGCCGTCTCTGGTTGTGACAAAACTCAGGCAGGCAGTCAGTGCAAGCATCATTGAACAGCATCCATTAGAGCTTTTAGTTCATATTTGCAAAAATACTGATATTTTTAAATAAGTTTACTTGATATTTATTTACACAGAATCATAATTTCTATTCAATATCCACTTATTTATGCGATCTGATGAGCAATAACTCAAATTACGTGATCACCTCTGTATGAGTGAATGAAAAAGATGCGCGGTTTCATTTACCACACACACATAGTGAAGCGCGTGTGACACTCGCGGTGACTTCAGCATCTGCCGTCTCACTAAATGAGGACATACATGAACAACATCTCCAGAACTGCTCTGAGAGTCACTTCATGAGCATTTTAACCATTTGATTTGAGTAAAACTAGCGTCATATCATACACACCCAGAACTGTGAAGGTATTCACGGTCCGGCAACCCGTCAAAATAAAAGTTCGCTTAAACTTGGAAGACACTGCGGCAGAAATATATTAATATTGTTCAGCAGAATGTACATACTGCTACTACTAGGCTAATATTAAAATTATTAAAACTTTATCTTTTTAAGTAATGATCACACAACATTTCTTCCATGTTTTAATTTTAATAGTAAACCCCCTTTGTTTGCCAAAATAAATAAATACAATTTTATTTTCAATAATTTATAATTTAAATAATAATAATAATTTAAAGATAAAGGAAATTTATGTTTTATGCCATCATGTGATAACCAGATACAGAACACAGAATTTCTGAGAAAAAAAGTAAACATTTCATAAGGCTATTTTAAGAATACATTTGAATTAACTTGAATAAAAAGTAGTTTTTATGCATTCAAATAATTAGACATGCTGCAACACAGAATTTGGTAACAATAAAATATGGCAAAATAATATGAAACAACCACTTATGAAAGTGGATAAAGATTTTCAATTTATTGAAGTCTTTAACAACCTAATGTTATGTTTATGCTCACCTATAGCCTACTACAAAAGGGCCATCTATTATCTAAATGTTGTATTTAATTTAATGTTCAACATGTTTTATTTTTATTTTTTGTAAAATGTGACTGTACAATTGTAATTTTCTTCAATCATATAATTACTATAGCACTTATAATATGTTGCGTGCAAATACCTTGTTTGGAAAGAAAAATTACGTGTTTTTTGAGAGTGCCTAAACTCGCGCTAGACTTAAGTCAGTCATAATGTTCTTTGACAATGTTCTGTGCTCACATTCTCTGTATTCGCTGTTTAAAAATAACTGTGGAAGGTACAGATAATAAAAAAAAAATTCATCCATTACCTCTTCCGTGATCATCCTCCTTCATAACATCATCAAGCTTCGCCTGTGCTGGATACGTTCAGAGGTCTCCAGAGCTGTTTTAGCAACACGAGGAGGACCTACAAGATATTAGGCCGGTGGCATTAATGTTGTGGTTTCTCAATCTATACAGTATATGTATTTATTTTATAATTATTATACAGTATTGTCATCAATTCATATTCTTTTTAGAATCAAAAGTGGCAAATAGCAGCATCTGAAAGTGTTGCATGCATCTGCAAGTTTCTTGTGAGATAAATAATCTCTGTTGTTGGTGTTGGTTTAAATAAGAAACAGAGTCAAAACCCACTGGATTATCCCTTCGAGCAAGCATTGCCCTTTGTCAGAGATTTGCGGTCCAAAAATCCCTCCAGCATCACAGCCCAGCACTTCCCAGAACCTACACTCTTAAAACTGATGGGTTTAAAAACATCCCAATTTGGGTTATTTTGGCAACCCTGTGCTGGGTCAAAAAGGGACAAACCCAGCGCTGGGTTATTTTAACCCAACAAGTTGGGTTATTATGTTTAACCCAGTATGCTGGGTTGCTTTTTTATGGTTTAAAATTACTACATTGCTAGGCTAAATGAACCCAAATAGAGCTAGGCATTTAACCTACAAATCTTGTTCATTTTAAAATCACTTTTACACACAAAGAATGACTCTCAAAAGGTAAATATTTATTGAAAACACCAAGAGAAAACAGTCAAAAAAGTAACATGCATGTAAGAAGAAATGCAGAAAAGTATGGCATTAAGAGCTACAGAGTTTATAAATGAAGCATTGGACATTTGTTGAATATAACTTTTAATATCAAATTGGACTTTTTTGGTAAATTTCATATATTGTATAAGAAATTTGTGTACAAATTTAATTGTATACTAGCTATTGCCTGTCTGTCAGGAAGCTGGTGATCCACTGACAGACGGAGGTGGGGGGACGGAGATCTGTGTCAGTTTATCTGTTTTTCCAAACCTACAGTAAAACTCATTCAAATCGTCTGCCAGTTGTTGATTCTCCAGAGTGCTGGGGGATGGTGTCTTGTAATTGGTAATGTCTTTCATACCTTTCCACACTGAAGCAGGATCACTGGAAGAAAATGTGTTCCTTAGCTTGCCAGAATAATTCCTCTTTGCCACTCGGATCTCCTTTTCCAGTGTGTATTTGGCCTGTTTATACAAGACTATATCCCCCTTTCTGTAAGCATCTTCTTTGGCCTGACGGAGCTGTCTGAGTTTTACAGTGAACCATGGTTTGTCGTTGTTGTAGGTTAAATGAGTCCTGGTAGGAATGCACATATCCTCACAGAAACTGATAGAAGATGTTACAGTCTCTGTGAGCTCGTCCAGATCATTTGCAGCTGCCTCAAAAACAGACCAATCAGTGAGGTCAAAACAAGCTTTCAAATCTTGCTCTGCTTCATTAGTCCATCTTTTAACAGTTCTTAATACAGGTTTAGCAGATTTTACTTTCTGCCTGTAGGTTGGTATGAGATGAACCAAACAGTGATCAGATAGTCCTAAAGCTGCCGTGGGACAGAGTGATATGCATCCTTTATCGCTGTATTACAGTGGTCACATACATGAAAAACACAGACATCAATGGTTTACATAAAATATGAACATGTAATCATACTGTTGTTGCATCAAAAATGTGAAGTAAACAGGCAGGAGACAAGAGAAACATTTATTTTCTAAAAAATAACTTACATCAATCTCAAAAGAATGATGCTCTACTATGTCTCTGGCATTCAACATCTACAAAAAACAAACATTATTTTACTCTTATTAAAAAAATATTATAACATGGAATAATGAAGTTTACTTGCCTTAAACTTAGGCAACTTAGTAAACTTTGTTTACTTCCCTCTCTTCTGAAGAAGCTGAGAAAATCGCCTCCTCACATGCAAAACATTACTTTTAACAATTATCACTTCATCAGCCTCAAAAATAATTATGCTAGTCTTTATTACATAATGCCGTTTCCTTTATGAAACTACATTCAGTTTAACCGTGAAAAATAAGATTAAGAATTAACATGTAAATGTGTTAATAACCGTCTACACCTCAAAAAGTGCAGATATTGTACAATCTTATGTAAATATGACATAAGACAATCATGGACGTTATATTAAAAGTATATCTTCCGGTTAGTAAAAGAGGCCGTTAAGACCTCCTCTTCTGAGGTGAAAACCGCGTCTGCATATTTTTCAATATAAGCTCTTTTTGGACTATTTCTGCCTTCCATTAATCCTCAAAATATTCCCAGACACAAACAATGAATGATGACTTTACAGTTTTAATCTTTACTTACCATAACGTCTTTCACTCGCTTCTTGCTTCTTTCAGGCTGAGAAAATGGTGGCTTCTCGCACTGGTAACGGTGTCGTCCGATGTTGACGTGACGTGTGTGCTCTCTTTCACATCCGCGTTCCTAACCCAGCACCGCTGGGTTATGATCAAGACCAATTTTCAACCCACAATCGGGTTAAAACAACCCAACGTCCTTACCCAGCAATCTCAACCCAGCATTTGGGTTAAAAAAACAACCCAGAGTTTTTTAGAGTGTACACAGATTTGCGCTCTGCTAATATTTTCTCCGTATTTCCCTAGGAACCACACTGACCAATGAAATAGCTAAAGCACACAGGAGAGTGAAGCTGGTTAGCACATAATATATGTATCAGAATATTACAGTGACAAACACCGTCAATTACTTACTAATTGCACTTTAAACCTCTGCTGATGGAGCTGAAGATGCCCATTGCCCCACATGTGTGACATAATTATGTACTGCAGTGAAGAATTAGAGGTGGGGCCATCCAGAAGCAGTTCAATAATCTTGGATGACGATCTCTGCGTCAAACCTTGTGATGGTCTTGGGATAAATAACAAAAATTGACTCTGGGAGGTAATTATCTGTGTGATCTGTTTATCTGTCCAGCTCTAGATATATCGAATCCAGAGGGAAAAGAAGCTTAAATAATTTTATTGGAAAGCATTTCCTTATTGTAACAAGGTCTCAGTTCATCTCGTCATTTCTCTACTCACCTGCAGTTCAGTTAATCTGCAGTAATGCCGAGGAGCATATTCAGTAAGAGTTATCCAGCCACCACGATGCAATCCCAAATCCATCACATTAGACAACAATCCAAAACAGCACAAACAAAACAGTCCACCAAATAGCATCCCAGCAAAATGTAATGATAGGAATGTTTTAGACCTTTTGTGCTGAATAAGAATGAGTCAAAGACTAATTATTTCCATTCTCAGCCAAGCAGCCATAATGGAGTCTGTAGCCAATCAGCTAATATAATCAGGTGTACCTTATTTAGACAGTTTGTTAAGCATTCCATTTGCACTATTTGCACATGAATGACTGGGCAATGAGTGTGTACTGTGTTTTTGTGTGCCTATGTGAGTGTGTTTGCACTTGAGTTGCTTTGAGTCAGTGGCGGACTGGCCATCTGGAGCACCGGGAGTTTTCCCGGTGGGCCGCTGTACAATGTGGGCCGGCCCGTTGCGTGAATATAAAAAATGAATTGTAGTAAATGTACATATAGGCTATCCTTCCATCGGCCCAGATGAATGGCCCGCGTGGCCCACTTGATAAAAAAAATCAAATTAATATAGTGTGCAGTACAGTGCAGGGGCTCAAAAGCACTCATCAATGTCAAAATGTTTGAAATAGCCAATCAAATCGAAGAAGGCGGGATTTACTGTTCACAGACACTGAGCTGCGCATGACTTGAATGCAAGCTTAGGTAAGATGTAAGCAGCTAAACATGACGAGACAATTCAGCAATATTTGCCAACCGTTTACAAAAAAAAAATGAAATAATGTTAAACGAAAGACATAAATTTTCAGGAATGCAAACTACTACTGGCCTTTTCCAATTTCTCAGATTTTAATGCCATTTACGTTATTCGTCACAATGCAGCCTACATAATATAGCAGTTTTCAGCAGACATGAGATAAGAGTTAATTTATATCTCTATATATGCTTTCTTCCATGATTTCATGTAAGACAATTTTTTAAAAAATCTATACAAATCATACTCCGTCTTACTCTAGAACATTGTAAATCTGAAGACTTTTGCTTTCGAGTGCTGTGCATTGGAAAGTGATTTATGTTATAGGCTTAATAAAAAATATTATTTGCTTATTAATTCACACATGCATTATTTTAGCTAATAAAAAGTATGAAATAATTAAAGCTTTTTATTTATTTATTTATTTGAAAGAAGATTTAATTTATTTGATAAAAAATACAGTAAAAACAATAATATTGTGAAATATTACGCTTAAAATAGTGGTTTTCTATTTAGATAATTAAAAATATAATTTATTTCTGTGATCATAGCTGAATTTTCACCATTATTATTCCAATCTACAGTGTCCCTTCATAAATCATTTTAATGTTGCTTAATTTGCTGCTTAATTATTATAAGTTATTATTTGTGATCAAATTATTAATAATGGTTTCTATAATGGTTATCTGTTAAAGAACAGCATTTATTTAAAATATAAGTACTTTGTAATAAGTGTACATATATTTACTGTCACTTAAATCAATTTAATGCAACCTTGTTTAAGAAAAATATATATTTATATTTTTTTAATCTTACCCAAGACTAAATGGTATCACATTTTCCACAAAAATATTAAGCAGCAAAACAGTTTTCAAGATTGATGATAAACAGAAAAGTTTCTTGAGCAGTAAATCAGAATATTAGAATGACTTCTGTAGGATCATGTGACACTGAAGACTGGAGTAATGATGCTGAAAATTCAGCTTTGATCACAGCAATCAATTATATTACTATATATTCGCATAAAATAAATACATTTTTAATTGTATATTCATTTTTAATACATTTTTAATTGTAACATTATATATTTCACAGTACTGTTTAATGTATTTTTCATTATCAAAATAATTTGTATACTCTTTTCCACAATTTGAGCTATATTCCTTAAAATGATAGCTGTCAGTCATTTATGGTGTGGCATGGTTCAGTGTGTTGCGTACCGGGTTTGGTGGGCCGCTCTGTGCCAAAAAGTCCAGGGCCACTTTTTGGCCCCAGTCCGCCCCTGCTTTGAGTCCTAAGGGTGCTGGCAGATTTTTCTGCCTGTTCTGTATGTTCTCCCGCAGTGAACGTTGGTCACATTGCCAGCTGATCCTAGACGCGCAACATGCACATAAGCACAAGATTACACACTCCCCCATACATTAACATAAAACAATGACGCACTTGCTGTACGTTAGAGAAGGAAATAGTAAGAATTTTTTAATGATTTCAATAATGATTATATTACATTTTTTTTTACTTTTTATTATCCTTCATACAGTAATTGGTTCAAACCACACATTTTACAAATAGTCTAAACTAAACTAAAACATTGGTTCTTTTTGGATGTGCATTTTAATTGTAATCTTTTTTAAGGAGTGGCATTTATTTTCTGTTTTCATGAACATTAGAATATTAACTTATATAATATTTTTATTTATTTTTTATAATATGTGTTTTTTCATGTTTTGTTATACACTATTTGCATTTACAATTAATTTCACATGTTTTTAGTTCAAAACAGTAACGGTTCTCAGTTCATTTTATTTAAGTAGAGCATGAGTTGCTTGCTCAGCAAGTCAGAAACCATTTGTTTCAATCAGTTAGTGAGCCATGATTCAAAATGAATGTATTTACAGGTGCATCTCAATAAATTAGAATGTCATGGAAAAGTTCATTTATTTTAGTAATTCAACTCAAATTGTGAAACTCGTGCAATGCACACTGACTGAAGTGGTTTAAGTCTTTGGTTCTTTTAATTGTGATGATTTTGGCTCACATTTAACAAAAACCCACCATTTCACTATCTCAACAAATTAGAATACTTCATAAGACCAATAGAAAAAAACATTTTTAGTGAATTGTTAGCCTTCTGGAAAGTATGTTCATTTATTGTATATGTACTCAATACTTGGTAGGGGCTCCTTTTGCTTTAATTACTCTAGGACCTTGGTTTCTAAATGAAATACAAAACTTGCTCTCATCTGAAAAGAGGACTTTGGGCAACAGTCCAGTTCTTCTTCACCTTAGCCCAGGTAAGACGCCTCTGACGACAACTGTAGCCAAATTCCTTGACACGTCTGTGTGTGGTGGCTCTTGATGCCTTGACCCCAGCCTCAGTCCATTCCTTGTGAAGTTCACCCAAATTCTTGAATCGATTTTGCTTGTCAATCCTCATAAGGCTGTGATTCTCTCGGTTGGTTGTGCATCTTTTTCTTCCACACTTTTTCCTTCCACCCAACATTCTGTTAACATGCTTGGATACAGCACTCTGTGAACAGTCAGCTTTTTTGGCAATGAATGTTTGTCGCTTACCCTCCTTGGGAAGAGTGTCAATGATTGTCTTCTGGAAAACTGTCCGATCAGCAGTCTTTACCATGATTGTGTAGCCTAGTGAACCAAACTGAGAGACCATTTGAAGGTTTAGGAAACCTTTGCAGGTGTTTTGAGTTGATTAGCTGATTGGCATGTCACCATATTCTAATTTGTTGAGTGAATTGGTGGGTTTTTGTTAAACGTGAGCCAAAATCATCACAATTAAAAGAACCAAAAACTTAAACTACTTCAGTCTGTGTGCATTGAAATTATTTAATACACGAGTTTCACAATTTGAGTTGAATTACTGAAATAAATTAACTTTTCCACGACATTCTAATTTATTGAGATGCACCTGTATATATTTATTTTATAAAAAAAACACTTTATTGTTTATCTTTAACTACATTACAATATATGAGCATTAGCATACTTTAACATATTAGTAGAACATTTATTTATTTTTATATTTAAAATTTTATTTTTAAAACAATAATTTGTGGTAATACTTTGGAATAGGGAACGTCTAGGTTACGTACGTAACCCCCGGAACGGAGACGATATGTCGTGACGACATAGGGGATTTACTTGGAAGCCCCAATCATCTCTGACTTTAAGAGAAAACTCCAATGAAATTGGCTAGTGGATTTTGCACACCTGAGCCACTCCCTATAAAAGGGCGACAGGTGCATCCACTCATTAGGTTTTACGCTGAGGAGACGAGACGAGTCCCTGCAACCAGAGATGGTTCAAGATTGTGGCATGGGGACATAACGTCTCCGTTCCCTCCATCAGGGAACGGGGGTTACGTACGTAATCTAGATGTTCCCTATCTGTCGGTCACTATGAGTTATGTCGTGATGACATAGGGGTCCTATGGAAAGCACCACAAGCTGAACCCCGTCACAACCTTGTGGCATGCAGATGTTGACAAGCGAGCGCGTGACAGACAAATGCCATGCAAGAGGTTGCAACCTTCCCACCGCCCCAGCGCAAATTTGCTAACCTTGATGCCCGCAGGGACCACTGAGTACATCACTGCTGGAGATAGCCAAGCCCCTGATCCTTTCCCCACAGAAATCAGAAGGGATTTCGACCTTCAGTGAAAGACGGCTTCAAGTCTTTCCTATTTGTTGTTACAGCTTGGCAGTAACGGCAGGGAAACAAGCCTTCCGGAGAAGGGCACTACGGAGGCCACATCCTGCCCGAAGGGAGGTAACATGTGGAGACACTGATTTGGACTGACCCAGGCTTGGGGCAGTACTACATACGACTGGACTCTGGGGCAGATCCTACCTAGGTGTAGGGAGGAGGGCTGCCAGCAGAACCTGACAGACAGCTCTGTCAAAGAGAAGACACGGGTTTACCATGAGGGAAAACTTACCGTGGAAGAATACACATATGGGATTACCCGAAGGGGAATCAGGCCATACGGACACCTAGCCCAGTACAAGGGCTGACCAGAGACCCGGGCGAGCTAACACCAGTACTGGGCCTGGCTCCGCCCAGTCTGACTGCCGGGGGTGCTTGGAGGATTCCACCAGGGTTCACCGTCCGGGGAACTGAACTGGAGGAGAAAAAGGCGCTCGTATCCCCGGGTGAGGGGGAATGGCGCAGCAAGTGTGACACCGGCCAGTTCTTCCCGCGCATTACCTGTTACCCAACGCACGGGAAGAGACTGGCTCAACATGGAGACTGTAGAACCTTGCGAAAGTGTTCGGTGTTGCCCAGCCCGCAGCTCTGCAGATATCCGCCAGAGACGCGCCGTGCGCCAAAGAACGGGGGGAGGCAACACTCCGAGTGGAGTGAGCCCTCACCCCCAGGGGACACGGCTCGCCTTGAGATTGGTACGCCAAGGCGACAGCCTCCACTATCCAGTGGGCCAACCTCTGTTTGGAGACAACCTTCCCTTTCTGCTGACCTCCGTGGCAGACAAAGAGCTGCTCAGAGCATCTGAAGCTCCAGGTGCGGTCCACGTATATGCGCAATGCTCTTACGGGACACAGCAACGCTAAGGCTGGATCTGCCTCCTCCGAGGGCAGTGCTTTGCTGGTTCACCACCTGATTGCGGAAGGGCGTGGTGGGAACCTTGAGCACCTATCCAGGCCGGGGTCTCAAGACAAAGTGAGAGTAAGCCGGCCCGAACACAAGGCACTCTTCGCTTACCGAAAATGCTTGGAGGTCCCCGACCCTTTTGATGGAAGTGAGCGCGGTCAGGAGCGCTGTCTTAGCCGACAGGAATTTCAGCTCAACTGAGTCCAGCGGCTCAAAGGGGCCCCTCTGAAGTCCAGCCAGGACGATAGAGAGGTCCCAAGAGGGCACAAGGGGTGGCCTGGAGGGATTCATCCTCCTGGCACCCTTCAGGAACCTCACGATGAGATCGTGCTTTCCCAGGGACCGGCCGTCCACTGCATAGTGGTGGTCCGCGATAGCGGCCACATACACTTTCAAGGTGTAGGGTGACAGCCTACGCTCCAACCTTTCTTGCAGGAAAGAAAGCACTACTCCAATCGTGCATCTTTGGGAGTCTTCTTGGCACCAGTTCGCAACACAGACTCCACTTCA
Source organism: Ptychobarbus kaznakovi (assembly GCA_027422405.1). Taxonomy (NCBI): domain Eukaryota; kingdom Metazoa; phylum Chordata; class Actinopteri; order Cypriniformes; family Cyprinidae; genus Ptychobarbus; species Ptychobarbus kaznakovi. The sequence goes on along the minus strand of CM049802.1, from coordinate 14,938,638 downwards.
GTGCGTAGGTTTGCCTTGTTGAAGGAGCTCTAGCCTGAGTGATGGTCTCTATAAAATACAGGAAAAATACAGCTGCTTCCCCGAATCGACCCCAGATCAGCCGGATTGTCTCGGGATGGAGTCACCACTCTGGGAGGACTCGTGGGAAGCATACAGGTCCACCTGAGCTTCCCCGAATCGACTCCAGATCAGCCGGATTGTCTCGGGATGGAGTCGCCACTCTCCGAGGGACGTGAGCTGTCGTGAGAGCGCATCGGCCGCACAATTGAGCTTCCCCGGGATGTGGACAGCGCGCAGTGACTTGAACTGCGTGTGACTCCAGAGGAGGAGATGGCGGGCGAGCTGTGACATGCGGTGTGATCGTATAACTCCCAACCGGTTGATGTACGAGACAGCCGCAGTGTTGTCCGTGTGGACTAGCATGTGCTTGCCCAACAGCAGTGGCCGGAACTGCTGTAAGGCTAGATGCACTGCCCACAGCTCTAGGCAGTTGATGTGCCAAAGCAGTCGGAGCCTTGTCCAGAGCCCCGAGGCTGCCTGTCCATCGCATGTAGCGCCCTAGCCCGTGCTGGAGGCATTTGTTGTGAAAACAGTATGCCGGGACACTTGTTCTAGGGGCACCCTGGCCCGTAGAAAGGCAAGGTCCGTCCAGGGGCTGAGGGAGCAGCGACACTGCTGGGTGATGCTCACTCGAAGTGTACCGCAGCGCCATGCCCACCTCGGGACTCCGTAGTGTAGCCAGTGCTGAAGTGGTCTCATGTGAAGCAACCCGAGCGGCGTGACTGCAGCTGCGGATACCATATGCCCCAGGAGCCTCTGAAACTGTTTCAGTGGTACCACATTCCTGCCTCTGAAGGAACTCAGGCAGTTCAGCACTGCTTGGGCACGCTCGTCTGTGAGGCGTGCCATCATACTCACCGAGTCTAACTCCACACCGAGAAAAGAGATTATCTGCACAGGGGAGAGCTTGCTCTTTTCCCAGTTGACCCGAAGCCCCAACTGGCTGAGTCCAAGTCCCTGTGATCGTACAGCTGCTCTCTTGATTGGGCCAGGATGAGCCAATCGTCGAGGTAGTTGAGGATCCTAACGCCCACTTCCCGTAACGGGGTAAGGGCGCCTTCTACGACCTTCGTGAAAACACGGGGAGACAGGGAGAGACCAAAGGGGAGGATCCTGTACTGCCATGCCTGACCTTCAAACGCAAACCGTAGGAACGTTCTGTGTCGCGGAAGAATCAAAACATGAAAGTCCTTCAGGTCGATTGCTGCAAACCAATTCTGGGGCTAGATGCATTTGATCATGCGCCTGTGCGTCAGCATCTTGAACGGGAGCTTGTGCAAAGCCCGGTTCAAGACTCGCAGATCCAGGATTGGTCGAAGGCCACCACCTTTCTTGGGTACAATGAAGTAAGGGCTGTAAAACCCCTGCCTCATCTCGGCTGGAGGGATTGGCTCGATTGCATCCTTTGCCAAGAGGACAGCAATCTCCTCACGCAAGACAGGGGCGTTCCGGACTGCCACCGACGTCTCAAGAACGCTGTTGAACTTCAGAGGTCGCCTGGAGAACTGAATCGCATAGCCGAATCGAATTGTGCGCGTGAGCCAACGAGACGGGCTGGGCAGCGTGAGCCACGCCTCCAGACACCGTGCAAGCGGCTCCAACGGCACAATCGACGTACCTGTGGTGGTGCAGCGAAAGGGAGTGGGGCTGGATGGTACGGAAGGCGGTACAGAAGGCGGTGCAGAACCGGACGGGACGTTCGCTGCGTGAGGAGTAAGAGGTCCGTGGGGACGTACCCGGCGGAGAGGCTCTTACTGTTACCCTCAGATCTCCCAGAACGCCAGCCGGTGGTTCTCTGCTCGAGCCAGAGAAACCAGCGCGGGTGGCGGCAGAGGGTGCCAATCCTTTCAGAAAGGAAAGGCAAGATCGCAGCGAAATCATGCTCATATGCCCACAACAGGCGCATGAGTTATCCACGAACGCATCTGGAGGCCCAGACACTGAAGACAACATTCGTGTCCGTCATCCGCGGACAGGAAACGACCGCAACCAGAAGGACACGGACGGAACGGCATCTTGAAAAATACGCGACCGTCTGTGATTTGCTCTTTTAGAATTTTCTCTTTTAGAATTTGCTCTCTTAGTTGAAGTGCCCAGGGAAATCGCTGTTGAGAGGGACTCCGCTGACTGCACCGTGACGCCAACCAGGAACAAAACAAAGATGAATGGCTTTGTGGAGATCAGTACACTTCTCATCCGCTCGGCTCCCGAGATTACAATCTAATGAGTGGATGCACCTGTCGCCCTTTTATACCCGTATGCACGGGGAGTGGCTCAGGTATGCAAAATCCACTAGCCAATTTCATTGGCGTATTCTCTTAAAGTCAGAGATGATTGGGGCTTCCAAGTAAATCCCGAGAAAACCGACAGATAGGGAACAACTATTCATTATTAACTACGACTTGTTCCTCAAACTCCTAATTTGCTGCTTATTAATAGTTAGTAAGTTTAGGTACAGGGTAGGTGGGATATAAAATATGGCATGCCGAATAATGCCTTAATTTTGTTCATAAGAATCATTCATTCATGATTCACCATGTCAGGCTCTACATTTGTTGTTGCTGTTAAAAACTGATCTGCGGTTTCAAACTTATAAGTGTATTTTAGTATGTTATTACTGTTTTATTTATTTATTATTATTATTAGTTTTAATGAACACGGTTCTGAATAAGAACCATTTCTTGGTTCTCAAGTCACTCACGTCATATTAATCTCTGTATTACTCATATAAACACTAGAAGTCAATGATAAGGTGGGAGTGTATGTGTGTTTCTGTGCGAATATGCACTGAGCCGCACTTTGACGCAGCATTTAGATGTTGCACGTAATGTGTCATACTAGAGAAGTGTGTTAAGTATCATGTGAGAGGACTCCAACTGTTTCCTCCCTGCTGTCAGAGAAAGTGCGTTGATGTGGAGTGTGTGAGTGAATAACTGTGTGTTAGCCGGGTCTCTGAGAGACTCTGTCATGTCCCTGTCACAATGATCCGAAAATACTCAGAGAATGGCGTGAATTATATATGACACCTCTCTCTGTCTCTGCCTACTCTCTGCTGCACACACACACACACAGTGCCAGGGGGATTGCAGCCTTGAAGGACTTTCTCACTGTAACTTTATGTTGCCTATTTTTAATATTATTTGCACGTGTTTTTAAGCCTTGCCAATATAAACATTCAAAAGAGTTAAAACATTCAAACAAACAACGTGGAAAAGCTCAAACGAATGCTTGCGCGCCGTGTTCGGTGCGCATGCAGAAAGCTGCGTCTCACCGACAGCAAGACCAAACCGAGCTCTCCTTCGCTTCCTCCTGCACCTGAACAAAAAAATACAAATCGCAGTTTAAATACGCACACAGAAAAAGATGTGAAAGAGCTCAATTCAGCACCAGCACGTGGTGTTCTGTGAGCACAGGGCACGCGCATAGAGACATACATGTCTCAAATCGCTTGAACACCGAATTTGGCTCTTCTTGCTCTTGAACCGACATATACAAAATTGTGTCAAAATACCCGTCTTGGAGAGTATCCTCAAAAAAAACTGTCGGTTATGTCTTAAGTGAAAGTAATCAGATGAGACAGAAATTGGATGTGCATCATTATTTTGGATGCATTTTCTCTTAAAGTGACCGCGCCTAATTTACTAGAGCTGTCTGTGTCCTTAACCTGTTAGCACCAGGACGCCGGCGCACTGAATGATCTCTGTTTGCACGTCATTGCTTACAAATAGATTAAATGAATCCAAGAAAATGAAAGAAAGAAAATCACTCACTGCTCTTGACTGAATTGCTATAGCAAATAAACTGTTATAATGTAAGAAAAACTGAAGGTGTCTGAATAAATTTTGGTTTGACTGTATATTACATTTTTACAGTGAAGACTATGCAGTGCTATTTTACATTTAATTATTCGGTTTCTGTACCTGGACACCTACAAACTTGAGAAAAGTAAACATTGTGTAAATAGCACAAATAAATAAATAGAACGAACATACAAATAAAACAATTTTAAACAGGGCCCACAGGTACAACCTGCCCGCAAACCCCAGCTACGGACCTGGGGTGGGGGGTGCATTACAATCAGCACTATTATTGTTTCTGTATAACATAAAAATGACCATGCCATTTTTAAAGTGTAAATAGATAGTACATTAAACTTGCAGTCCATAACTTTTGGCACTCTAGCAGTTAAGGAACAGAACTGTGTGCATCTTGCGGAATAACATTGTAGCCGGAGCTGCTACTCTCTGTTTATGTCTATGACGAATCACGCAGGTAATGGTCTACGGTTCCACCAGTGCCAGTCTGAAATACTCAGAATAAAAAAACTTTTTATAGGTGTACCGTAGTGATTCAGAATAAGCCAAAAATACGGTTTGGAAAATTGAGTCATGATGTACTCCTTATTATATTAATTTTGTCAATGTTGAACACGAAAAAAAAAGTTAAGGACTGCAGTTTTAACTTGCGTTAAATATTTTAAACAGCATTTTGCTAATATTTTTATTTACTTTATGGCACAAGTGACTCAAAACAACCAGGCAACAGGACTTCATCTATGATTAAAAATGGCAGATTTAAAGCTGGAAAAGTGCCATTGAGATGAATGGGAAAGTTAATTTGCAGCTTTATCCTGGTATTATAGACCTCTTTGGTCACACCTCAAGAGCATTTAAAACGATGTAGTGAAAGGCAATTCAAAATAATAATAATAAAAGACATAATATTTTACCTGGATTGGGACCATGAATTTGCAGTTTGTATTGGATCTAATTCAATACACACATGGGTGTACTGCAAAATAAATGTGTATAAAAAACAATACAAAAAACAATAACCAACTAGTCCAGTGTAGTTTGATTCATAAATAAATGATTTTCATGAGTCGATTCTATTGGATGAATCAAAAACATCCAACATGACTAATGTGTTCTGATCAGAGCCGATCCTCCCTATACGCAGAATATGCAAGCTGCGTGGGGGCCCCTTGCTCGCAAATATGTTTTAATTTTTGTTTTGTTTTTTTAACTTGGCCCGCAGTTATGAAAACATGAATGATCATCTTTTAATGCGGTGCACTGTCACCCTCTCTACGTACAAATCAGTCAAATCATGTAATGTGAATGTCCTACAGTCTCTTGCTCAAGACAAAAAAAAAAACTAGTTGAAAGTGTACCGAGCAGCGTAAGCTGCTGTTTCTTGAGTGCTTTCCGTGAGTGTGATTCGAGACGGAGTGAAAAACACGGACAAATGTGGTTCTGATTCACCAACAAATTACTATTATGAGTTGGTTCTTTTTTTAGTAAATCTAAATCTGAACAAAGGACTCTAAACAGTTCCTTAAAAAAAGATGAGCTTTGAGTTACCGGTTTGAATCTAATCTTTTTCTTAAATGTGTGTTTATCATCACATTGATATATAAATACCAAAAAGCCAATGTCAAAAAATCCTTTCAAGTCAACTCTTTCAATCTCTTTTCCTTTAGGAAAACATCCACATACACACAAATGCCATATTTACTAACAGCTTGCGCCAGTGCAAACCGTCTTTTGGTGTTCAAATAATACTGTCAGGTTTTACTAGGGCTGAAAAGGCGTGGACACAGTTATTTTTGCACCTGACCTTATTGAATATGCATTTCTAGGAGTTTCCCTTTCAGACGGAAAAGTTATGGGAGGAGAGTATTCAAATGAATCACTCAACACATTTTACTAATGTTTGCGCTCATTAAATGACTGGTATTTGTGCCATTATTTAACGCCCAAAAAGTCTTAAACTATTTTGTGCTTGAAATGGCTGCAATTATTGTTGTTAGGAGGAACACAGAGATGAGAGAGTGCGTGGTAGAAGGGATCATTTATTTATTTATTTGGAATGCAAGAACATGAAAATATCATTTTCCAAGCCATGTTATTTTTAATTTGCTTCAGGAAATAAAAGACGACTTGGAACCCTCAACTAGGAGTCACGTAATACCAGGTCTATCAAAACTTCTTGCAACTTCTAGCATGTTTTGGCCTCCGGTTCTTTTCAACTTACCATGGCTTATTTTTTTTCTTTATTCTTTATTTGCGACTGCTCTAATTTGCTCTGCGCTTGGTATATTGCGTTGATTGATATGTAAATTAGATGTTGCATCTGTGTTCTTTAATTTGCACTTTGTTAGTAAATCACCTGTAGAAATGTCCCCTCCCATCGGCCAGGGGCGGATTTAGGAAATTGGTGGCCCCAGGGAAATATAGGAAAGGGGCCCTATACATTTGCACACATTTACCTAGATCAACCTTGAGGTTCCTTTTTCATCGTGATACTTGATGCTGCACAATGGCGTTGAGTCCAATGTGTCTACATTTTTAATGTACATGTTATAATGGGCATTTACATTTATTCATTTATCAGACACTTTTATTATTTATGTTGTAAACCACGAAATGGCAATTGATTTACTGTTGAGAAAGAAGTTTTAACAAAAAAAAATAAATAAATTATTAACCTCACAATTGAACTGAATATTTATTGGGTGGATTTTTCGCATTGGTCTGAACAAAACTGCAGACTGGATTATTGAAAATTCACATTCATTCTCAGCCAGTAGGAGGTGCTTTTGAAACATCAGAAATATAGCGGTTTCCCCCTGTAACGGCTGTAAACAAAGCAGCGCTAAACTCATAAATTATACTTTATCAGGTCAAATGAAAATGCCATCCAAACAATCGGTTCTCTTCGGAGGTTTATTCATAATATTTAAATTTGTACATTCAACTCGGACATGCAGATGGTTGTCATGGTAATAAATGTTTGTGTGTCCAAGCTTAATGCACATCTCTTATATAAAAAGCATTTTAGGGGCCCTTTGCCTTTTGGGGGCCCAAGGCAATCGCCTATCTTTGCCTAATGGGTAAGTCCGCCCCTGCCATCGGCGCTCTTTTGGAATTATGCTCTCGCGCTAATTTGCCCTGTTTTGTAAAACTGGTCCATAGACACTTACCGAGCTCAGGCATTTTTGGAGCATCTACAGGTCAAATATTGAACACTTGGATCTACTGAATAAGACATGAAATGTGCAAGAAAAGATAACTTGGAGTGGCACCTCCATTCAATCTAACCTTCACGTCCTTTCCCTCTCCACAGCCTCATTTCCTTTACAGCTCAAAAGAGTGCTCTCCTTATTAACCTTCTATATAAAAGCACGAATGACAATAATTGGTTTGAAGATATGAATAAAAGCATGTAAGGATAATCCAGAGCTGACATCCTCTTACGGGTCCAGGAGAACCCTTCATCCGCCATTCATTTCCTGTTTCACTCAGGATGTGAGAAGATTAAACATACATGACTTATAAATGGAGTTTTGCAGAAATGCCGAACACATTGAAAATGTTCGGTTAATGGTTCCTTTGGCATTTTCAAGCAGTACACACTACTGCATTCAGCTATGGCATTAATCTCAGATGTCACCTAATGCGTAGCTGACTCATATCATGTCAAGTATTTTTTTTAATAAACCTCAAGATTTTAGGTTAAGATTTAAATGACCGTGTAAGAAAACCGCATGGTCCTGTAAATAGTTTTCCACCATATTTAAAAATATATAATAATTATATAAAAAGTGGAAACAGCTAACTTATAATTTTATATTTGTTATAATTGTATTTGTTATTATATTATATATAATATATTTTGTGTGTGTGTGTGTGTGTGTGTGTGTGTGTGTGTGTGTCTGTGTGTGTACACTCACTGGCCACTTTATTAGGTACACCTTGCTAGTACCGGGTTGGACCCCCTTTTGCCTTCAGAACTGTCTTAATTCTTCATGGCATAGATTCAACAAGGTGTTGGGAACATTACTCAGAGATTTTGGTTCATATTGACATGATAGCATCACGCAGTTGCTGCAGATTTGTCGGCTACACATCCATGATGCGAATCTCCCGTTCCACCACATCCCAAAGTGCTCTATTGGATTGAGATCTGGTGACTGTGGGGGCCATTTGAGTAAAGTGAACTCATTGTTCATGTTCAAGAAACCAGTCTGAGATGATTTGAGCTTTGTGACATGGTGCATTATCCTGCTGGAAGTAGCCATCAGAAGATGGGTACACTGTAGTCATACAGGGATGGACATGGTCAGCAACAATAATCAGGTAGGTTGTGGCATGTTGCACATTTTAGAGTGGCCTTTTATTGTGGCCAGCCTAAGGCACACCTGTGCAATAATCATGCTGTCTAATCAGCATCTTGATATGCCACACCTGTGAGGTGGATGGATTATCTCGGCAAAGGAGAAGTGCTCACTAACACAGATTTAGACAGATTTGTGAACAATATTTGAGCGAAATAGGCCTTTTGTGTACATAGAAAAAGTCTTAGATCTTTGAGTTCAGCTCATGAAAAACAAAAGTATTGCGTTTATAATTTTGTTCAGTGTATATATATGCTATAATTTATTGACTTAAGAGGTCATTTAGATGTTGCCAACAAGAAGTAGTTTTATTTTAGGAACGTATATATTCACAAAGTGCTTAAAGTGTGCAAACGTGAATTCAAATTTTTTTTACAGAGGTATTATTCACACTCGTCCGTGCGTGAAGACGTTGCGCAGCGCAAATATGAATGAATTAACAAAATAAAGTAAACTTCAGCGGATTTCCCTGCTCAGGGAAGGGAGCAATACCCTTGTAGGGAGCCATAACACAGTATGCAACGCACTTCTAACGCATTATCACATGTGTTAACAAAGAAGACATAAAATATGCAGAGCGGTGGGCGCGAGGACTGGAATTGAGAACCTCTGACTTAGAGGTATTTAATGTTCGCCAACAAGAAGAAGTTTTAAGGTCACCTGATATTTTTTTTTAAATTTTGTATTTAATTTTTTTGTAAATATTCCATATAAACTGCACACATATAGGCCTACGAAGTAAAAACAATAAAATATAAATATATAATAAAAAGCAGAAGCTAAACGCTGTTGTTTAGTGGTCTATAACTATATTTGCTTCCACACCAAAATATTATAATTTTACTATAAGCTTGAGCTGAAGTTATGTCATCTGTTTATTAAAAGTCAGGTGAATTTTGATTGTCAATGTCTATATTGTTCATTAGCTGGAAAAATAGTGATTCCAGTTATGACATTTATCTGTGTCGTTACTGTTATAGTTGTGGTGTGGACATCTGAATTATGACGATTATTAAAACTTTATAGTTATCGTTAAATTTGTCTTACTTAGTGTGAACAGGCCTTAAGAGTGTGCTGTCAGTTATGTCTGAATTCAGATCCTTCTAGGTGTGTTGATGCAGGCTGATTTCAAATTATTTGGATGTTGGAACACTGCCTCCATGAAGCATAGATCATGTAGTGTGGAAATGAGATTCAGGGCCGCAGTGCAGCAGAGTTTATAGCCTGTAAATGGGCCCTCATGTTACTGTGGAGGGATTCTCATGTGAGATTACATACGGTGTAAAATGATTAAGAAAAATGGATTCAGACGTGAAATACACACAAACTCTATTGAGCAAAACAGGTTACGTTCTTGTTCTGTTGAGATTGATTTTGTGATTGTTTGGGGCTCTAGAGATGCTAATACTGCATGTGTCAAAATAATAACACTGTAGGTATTTCAAAATTAACCTATTATGTTCCCTTTAATAATAAAAAAAATATTTTCCTCTGACCTCATTAAAGCCCAGTAGACAGATATTATTTAAGTCAAATCCACATAGACTACATACAGGACTGCTGCAGGAGTGAGTTCACCAATCAGATAATCTTTGCTTGTGGAAATTCATGGTTTTATTTATTTTTTATACTGGGGGCAAGCAGAAGACATGTGCAATCTTTGATGGAAAGCTTTCGAAACACCGTGTTCATAAATGGAAAGTTCATACTCTGAATTCTGATCATATGATCAAAGCTGTTATATGCCAATGTGATCTCATGAGAATTTGTATGTAATTTATGTAAAATGTTGCTCTACAAAAGACACTTTCTTTCATAGACACAACGTTTTCATAGACACTAAAACGTACTATACTGGCGTATTGATAACACCTAAAATAAATAACATTATTTATGTATAAACAACTTTAAAGACTTACAAATGAATCCTTATGAATATTGAAATCACAGCATTAACATGTTATTATATTGTATTCAGTTGTCATATCAATGGTATTATGTTTTCAATTGCATTATTAATTTTAGTTTACTTATTTACTTAACATGAAATGATAACATTTTGTTCTGTTCCTTGTTATATGTACAAAGGAGATCAACCAAATTCTATTTATGCATTTTATTTACTACTGTTCAAAAGTTTGATGCTAGTAAGATTTCTGTTTTAATTTATTTAAAAAATGTCATTTCCAGCAGCCATACTCCAGTCTTCAGTGTCACATGACTCTTCACAAATCATTCTAATATGCAGATTTACTGCTCAAGAAACAATTATTATTAACATTGTGGAAAACTGACACAGATGGTTAAGGGATAGTGCTTCACATTGTGCCTACGGATGTATTCACACCAGGAAAACCCGCTAGTTCAATGGCTTTTGTCTGGACCAAATACAATGTTGATTTGTTTGGTTTGGTGTGGTTCGCTTTCACACTGCCCTTTTCGCAAGTGAACCAGAAACTGTAAACAAAACCACACATTTACTTAAGGTCATCCATTCATTGCTTCATCTATTCAACCGTACCAGAGTTCGTTTGGAAGCGGACCAAGACCACCTCTTCAGCTGGGTCTTGGTACGGTTGTTTGGTGTGCACCCGAGTGCGATTGCTGTATTCACACCTTGCCAAAAGTTCTGCACCAAGGGGGGAAATGAACTTGAGTTCGATTCAATCGAACCAAACAAGACACCATAAGAAACCCCTTTAACCATAGTAAAATCACTGTAATGCATGGTCTCTCATGGCTTATTGCTTCATTACATTTTGTTCTCATAAATGTGCTAGTGTGATCGTGAACATTTTTAAGGATTTAAAAATGCTGCATGAACATTTTACCTCTCGCTTCACATGGAATTAAGGAACCCTCGTTATGGAGACATGGACCTATGGAATGAATTAAACATCAGACCGTATCCCGTGTGCTGTGTTCTCTCTCTCTCTCTCTCTCTCTCTCTCTCTCTTTTCTCTCTTTCGGCAGGACTTTGAAGCGCTGAAGTACACTGCATATTCACTCTTGCCTTGAAAAAATGTACTAGTAGGGTTCGCTGAACAAAAGTGGATGTATCTCAATATTTCTTGTTGTCTGTATTTTGCTTTTATTATCCATTGATCTCTCATCCTCTTTCAATCTAGTATTATTTTCTCTGCTGCTCTTTCTTTGTTGTCCTCTGAATCATGTTTAACTCATTATCGTCCATCTGGCGTAATGAACACAATGTTCCTCGATTCCTCAATGATAAGATCAACTATGGTTAAAGGGTATGTTAACCAATTTTCAACCATTTTTGTATTGTTACAATATCGGTATATATAAATGAACAATGTGTATACATTTCTGTTACCTGGACCAAGATATCCCTGTTGATTTTTCAGCAAATGTCTGCAGGATGACACATTTTACTTACTATTTATGAGTAGCGGGCCATGCATTTCACACCTAGGCCTTCAATGGCATCCTTCATGAATTAATCCACCTCTTAATATCATCATAATTATGTTATGGCTAAAGAAACCATACATATTACACATAAATGCAGTATAACAGGGCACTGAATCACAGACAGGTATCGCATATAGCGAGAATGAATGCTATTACTAAAGCACAAAACCCAATTAACACAATTCAACAAGTTGCCACAGCATCTCTAGATGAAGAATTTAACCCAATAAAATGACACAAATACAGTCCACCCAATGTTCTTACAGACATGTATTCACTCAAACCAATGTATACCTTACTGATAACATCGGTATAATACAAATACACCTTTTATAAAAATACAAAAAAAGTTGTTTTAAAGTTGACCAAACAATTCAACGAATTCTTACAACTTTTCGTCTTTACGAGTCTCCCCGCCGGTCTGTAGATTTATTGTAATGCTTTTTTCCTCAGTTGGGCAGAACAAACGTAACTTGTTACTTGTTCAGATGGTGGAAATATATGGTGAAAATTCTTATTTGGGTCTTATATTCCAAGATGAAGGCGAGAATCTGTGTTTCCTGAGTACAGTATTCACACCGGTGCTGCGACTGACTGCCACACATTCACCTCAAAACATTAGATTCATCTGCGCTGGAGCACTGCCGGTGTTGTGCCCATTTTCAACCCCCTGCCAAATTATTACCCCTCTCGTTGAAATCGCTATCTGATTGAGAGATAAACACGACATTCTGGATTCAGACCGCAATTAAATCACCGACTACCCCCTGTAAATGGTGAAAATCACTTACGTCCCTATGAGAAACAATTACTGTCCGAATAGGGCTTTAGTTAGTAAAAATACAATTCTTAATTGTTTATTCATAGCATTAGCAAATGTAAACAGATACAACTTTTGATAAAAAATAAATGTGCATGTTGAAATTAGCATTAAGTTAAGAATAACAAATGTTCTAGAAGTATTAAATAAAAATAAAAACCTTATTGTAAAGTGTTAGGGTTATAACATTTATCTTTTGATTATATTGTTAGCTGCGTTTTTATGTGCATTTAGAATTTTTGTCTTTACATTTCTGACCCTATCAAAACAGACCTGCTAAAACGTACAATTTAGATGTATTTCAACGTTTAAAACGTACAAATCGATACGTATTTTTAGCTAAAATATGTACAAATATTGACGTATCTTTATCATTATGATATTCGTATCAATGCATTTTTATTTTATTAATAAGCAATTTACATTTTTAGGCCCCTTAACCTACCCCTAAACCTAAACCTATCCATTTTACAGCGAATTTGCATTTTTATCATTTTGTTAATAGCTACTTCGATTTTAGACCCTTAACTTCCTCCAACCTAAACCTACCAATTTTATAGCGAATATAAAAGGATACAAAATGCAATTGACCGAAATATGCAGGCAAATAACCATTTTAGTAACAATATAGCATTAAAAAAAATGTAATAGTCACTAATCCCACTCCTACATCTAAACCTAAACATAGCTATTTCTGTACAGTATAAGAAAAACCTGACAGACAGATAAATGCAATTACAATCATTTATTTATTGCAAAAAATGTCAAAAGCAGTACCAAAAGTAATCCAAATGATGACTTGTTGCAGCCATAGTCCTCTCTGGCGGAATACAGCAGGTTTGTGTGAGGTGCAGAGCAGAATTTATGTTTTTAATCGCTGAAAATATTATCCAGATTATTTTCCTGATCCTCTCGCTGTCAGTGAACTTTTGAAGAATGCGCGCGTGCTTGCATCATTCAATCACAACTCACCAGAAACACGGTATGTCGCAATCTATGACGAATGCAGGCGAGAGCCAATGATCGTTCGATTATCCTGCCGTAAAACACGTCGTTGAAGCGGCAACATTTGAATTCGTAATGCGAGTGTTACGAGCACGCGGGTCTCGAACCGGATGGCGCGGGAAGCAACAAGAACGCCAAAGGCTTCTAGCGTCAGTCAGAGCTCTTGAGGTCAGGAGAGTGAGGTTTACGCCCATTGGCATAGGGGTCACGGCACCAATGGGGTCCATACCACCACAACTTTCGCTCTCGAACTTCCGCCGGGCGCTCTAACAAGGAACGGGCTAGCCTCTAGCGTCAGTCGCTAGAGATCTTTTTGAGGTCAGGAGAGTGAGGTTTACACAAATACTGGCATAGGAGCACGTCAGTGGATTTGGGGTCTTGGATAACTTGCTGCTCGGGATGGGAGATGAAGATCGCCAAATGAAGGCTTGGATTTGGGTCTGTTCCTCACAGTCGTATGGATTACAGCACACGAATACAATTGTTTCATGTCGTAATTATGTTTCGGTTTTAGTGCTTTTTTATAGTTCTATTGTCAGTCACAGCATGTCGGAGAAAACGCTTTTTGTGGCCCATGGCAAACATGGCAAGTAAAGGTTAAATATTTCAAAGGTTATTTATTTTTAGGTTTGAAGTGAAGTCTTGTTTAACATTATGTGGGCCTTTTATTGGAAACGAGCTGGCAGCAGAAATTACACAACAAAATGAAATGTTATCATTTCATATTAAGTAAACGAGTAAACAATTGAAAGATGCAATTGGAAACAAGGTAATTGATATGACAACTAATGAATCCCGCGATTTCAATATTCATAAGGATTCATTTTTAGATGTTGTCGATACCTCAGTTTTAAACGTTTAAAATGCTGAAATTATTTGTACGTTTAGATGCTGAAAATATGTCAGTATTGTACGTTTTAGTGCCTGTAAAAACGTAAGTAAATGTACGTTTTATAGAACCATATTTTATGTAAAATACATACGAATTATCATGAGATCACAGTGATTCATCCCTTAAAATTCAGAAAACTTCCCACTCTGATTCATGCTCTCCATTATATAGCATCCATACTTGTCCAACCTACCTATAAAACTGATATTCCTGTTAATTTGCAATTAGTGCTATTTATATATAAAAAAGTAGTATACTGATGATGCGAGATCCACAGCAGTCAGTGGAGACCATTTCAACATTGTACATAAATTATGAACAGATCCCATATGTCCATGCTTGTAAAACTAGATCACCAACTGTGGATATGAGGGGTCTTGGGATGCCTTAGGCTGCCCCACATTCGCTTGGGCAGAGCATCGATTTATCCTGGAGCCTTTCTGGATTGTGCATTGTGTGTATACATGTCTGTGTGGGGTTGATAGATGTGGGTCTCTTGATATATTGAAAAACACATCAAAGGTGCTTTGTGATAAAATAATAAATTAAATAAATATATATCCAGGCATATAAACTCCCATGAGACAGTTTTGCCTGATGTTGGCTATTTCTACAAAGCAGTAATCTATTTTGAATACCTCTTTGGTCTGAACGCCAATGTTCATGTTGTCTAATTCTCAGATGATCTGCGTTGTTCAAATATTTATTTACCCTCGATGATGGTGCTTTGTGATAACTATGAGACATATATTTCTACAAATGAATAAACAATGTTCAAAAGATGATAATAATTCTACACAAGATTGCATGGCAAAGACAAAATTATATTTTGTCTTTGCTGCTGTTGGAATTCTCTGTAGGAAGAATGTGATTCAGTGGGTTGTGTGATTTGGTGGAATACTGCAGAGTAAATGAATCAGAATGCATTGAATGGATCATTATAACAGACAGTTTGAGTTTTGATTTTGTTAAACCATGCAGACCAACAAACTCACTGCATGCTTTTGGAGCCTATTTATAGAAGAACATTGTCTTAGGTGGCCTTTTCCCTGTTTACTTGGAAAGTTCAGTGCATTTGCCCAAACTGCCTATAAAATAGATTATGTTCATTGTAATAATAGTATTCAAAAGACAACAGTACATTTCTAAAAGTATACTAGCATTTAAATCTATATAATGCATAGCAAGGATTTCACAAGAGTTAAAGGGGTCATTAACTACCGTTGTTTTTTTATTTTGAACTGTTCTCTGAGGTCCACTTATGTTATCAATATTTTTACATCATAAAAACATAATTTATAAGTAATAGGCGATGTTCTGTCCTGTTTTGACCCCCCTCATCAGAACACTGTTTGAATGGGTAAAGTAAAAACCCACTTTTATGATTGGTTAACGGTTGTGTATGTTTGATAGCCTTCATCCTTTATAGATAGATGCTGCAGAGGTTTAGGTTAAAAAGACATATATATTCAGTACATATTAAACTATCTGCAAGAAGAGACAAAGCAATAGTGACCACGTAATGAAAACAGTTACTCACACTTGTGTGGTGCAATATTACTGTCGGATACAATATAGTCAGCACAGCATCGTCTTTTAGTTTCAGTCTTTCTGAAAATCGTGCGTCAAATTGTGCCTTGTTTGTAAATGAATCTAAGCTAAAATGGAATGAACAAAGGACCAAGTTCTTACTGGCACGGTCTGGCACTTCTTTAAAAATAAAATGTATAAAATAAAGTTTATCCTTTGGTTTCTGCGTAGACCTGCATTTGCCGCTCTTGTCATTTAACTACTACGTGCCTGAATCTGTGGGCGGGGCTAAATAGACAGTGATGTAGAAGCAGGTGTTGATCTTCTGTGGAGGTGTTGCTTATTCACACTAATACATCATAAACTGATACAAACACCAGGGGCCCCCTTCCAAAGATGATTTCATTTTAGTTTTGTTTTGTAATTTGGCCCTGTGATAATTTATTGTAATGCGTTTTATGAAAAACAGTTATTTATTTTATTTTGCTCGATACGTGAATAGGGACATGTTTCTCGAGCCGAGACGGAGTACAATGCGTCCCGCGGAGACGTCCCCCCCCCGGACACAGTTTTGCGTAATTCCACACTAATACATCATAAACTGACAAAGATTTATTTATTTTATTTATACAGGAAAAAATACAATAGCACTGCACAGGAAAAAATAGAGATTATAGCAGAAGCAAATTTGCGTCTCATGTCCCTAGAAAGGCTTTTCTATAAAATCAATACAGATATAAATAACCAAAATAATTATAATAAAATAACTATATATATATAAAAATAACATACAAATTCTTCATATATATATATATATATATATATATATAAGGAATAGGGTTGTGACGGTAGGAAATTTTCCCAAACCTATGTCACACCGGTCTAACCGTGGTGGGGGGTCGTTTGATTTTCCTCGCTTTCCATAGGTTTTAAATAGCAAATTGACTTCATTCTGCGTCACAGTGTTTATATCCTCATAAATGAGAAACATGTTTTTTGTTTTTAACACAAACAGAATACAGAACAACTGGAAGATCGCGCTTTACATGCCAACCGGGGGGCGAATAAAACTTTTATAGACTCTTTAAGTAATGTAAAAAAATAATACCAATCTTATGGCGCTAAATAACAGCGGCTAGTAAGGAACCATATGAAAAAGAAGCCAGTTAAAATATGCGTACAGGTCTGATTTAGGCGCGTTATTTGAGCCAGGTGTATGTGCGTTTAACCATATTTCTGTCAATTTAAAAGAGTGTTTTATAACTTTAGAGAAGTATAATGTATCACTTTAAACTCATTTGGCAACATATTCCAAAGTTGTGACCCCTTTACAGAGAATATTTTGGCAGACTAACTTCAGTATAAGCTTTTTTTAACTAATAAAAATGGGTTGAGTTCTGAAACTTACAGAATGTTTCTAAAGCACAATAACCTCTTATATGTCAAAAGATTTGATTTCTTACTTCATGACAACTTTAATAGTAATTTCTTACAGTAGAATACTGTATTTTGGGATTTTACTGAAGTCAATGCAGGCTATATATTATGCATATGTATAGGCTATGTGTAACACAATTTATTGCTTCAAAAAAATAATTATAGGGTAATACTGCATATGTAACAGAGGCCAGCTGGTGAGAGCTGTGCAGGTATACCTCACTCCCCTGAATGCATGTTAGTGTCCTTTAGAATCCTGCTTTGAGCTGTGTGAGTAGAACTGGAGGGGTTACACATATAATGTTTTGTCACCATTATGGTTCTTAGTGTTCTATTTGACAGGTATCTTAATTGATTTTCTCCTAACATAATATAATTTCTCCTAATAATTTCATGGAACACAATTTGTTTTATTGTTTTAATTGGAGAAAATAAGCTTAGCTTTGGGTTTGCAATATTGTAGCTCAGAAGTAATAATTAATAAAGAAGTTAAACATTTAATAACTTTAATTGAAGACACATTTTAGTCACTTTTTTCAGTTCCAACAGCAAACAAGCGATTTGGCTTTTTTTTAGTAAGTTAGCTGAATGATTGAGTGACTTGCTCAGACAGTCACTGGTTTCATTTCTGAATTTATCTGGATTCTAATTGTTGGTCAATGAGTCACTCATAAAAACAGTAATTTGTTTAATTCCTGAATGATTATGTGTTTTTTTTATGAATCTTTTGAATGCATGTTTCAATGAATCTCTCTCTCTAAAAAAAATCCTCTTATGTCTAATGTCACCATCTATCATTTAATTATTTTATTATTATTACATTTTAGTCAATTTTGTTGTGTGCTCTTGTCATTTTTATTAGTTTTTTATTGCTATACAGCTTCATTTTTGTTTCAGTTCTAATTATATTACTTAAACTTATTTAAATACATTTTTTGTTATATTATTCATAATGTTTTTGTTAATTTTTTTTCTTTAATATTTTTTTCCAGCTTTATTTAAGTTACTGAAAGTTTTAGTTTTAGTTAACAGTAACAACACTGCATTAAATCATTCAAGGATACACAGTCCAACACCATTAACCATAATTCTTAATAATAAAGCAGTTGTAGACGTAAGAGTCTTGAAATGGCCTCATATCACTGTAAGCTCTTATGAAGACAACGTCATTTTATTCACACTAATGTGTATTTCCTCAGGCTCTCATGTGGCGTAGATTATCCTGAAAGCTAATATCCTAATGGACAGCAGAGTGCTGATCTCATTCACTTTTGAATAGTCATTGAGTCTACATTCTCATCTCACTGATGTAACCCAGTTTTGCTCGTTCTGTGCTCTTTATGAAGCTGAAAACGTGAAAAGATTTTGGGAGCAGCAAAGGATTATTGAACTGTTCACATTGTGGCGCTATAAATGCTATCTCAAACATGTTCTTTTGTGCATCGCTCGGTATTATTGTAAAACAGAGCGCTTTTGACAATGCTGAATTATCTATATAATTGAATCAATTCAAGACTTTTGAAAGGCCTCACTTTGTAACAATGAAAAGAGCCAATCTCATTGGTCTTCACAAATGACTGGAGGAATCATTTGGGTGGATAAAATGTACAATTGTACATCTATTGTATTGTTCTACACAGTATGAACATGAGTCAGCTGCAAGTGAATGTGATAAAATGAAAGAATGTTCTCTGAAGGGTAAATGCTCCACATTTATTATCTAACTGAGCATGATGATCAGCGATGTGTATAACTGATCAGCTGCCGAATGAACTAGTCCTTATGATATAATAATTAGTGTTTATGCTTTCAGTAATAAAAAGAAAGTCAAAACAAATTCAGTAATTTTGTGGATTAAAAGCAGCTCTAGTTGACAATATCAGGCTTGTTAGTGAGTTATTGGTGCTGTGGAGATTACAAAGAATCCATTCACTTGACAGATGAGGTTCTTCAAACAACTTCAAAGAGCCACAAAAGCATCAGAACCCACCCTCATTTCTCAGAATATGAGCAGGCACTCAGATAACAAGCTTTCACCAACAAAAAGCTATTATTATTTTTTTTTTTTACCTGGTAATAGTATTATACGTTCTGCTCCCTTAATCTTTTCTTCTTTGAAATGCTATGGTGATCATGTAAATACAATGGCACATGATTATGGTAATTTATTCACCACCACTTGATATTTTACCATCTGTTCATAGCATAATGTAATATGGAGGTAGTGAAAGACTGACATGACATGTTGGAAATGCATATATGTATACAAAGGTGACTATAGAATAATATATATTATTCTAAATTATATTAGCCCCAAAAAGTATTTAACCAAATCAGCATATTAGAATTATATATAATGATAATGTAAAACTGAAAATTGGAGTAATGATGCTGAATTTTTTTTTATATATATATATTCAAATAAAAAACAGTTTTGATAATATATAATAATATGTTTAAAACATATACTAATTTTAATCATATTAGCAATATTTGCAATACTACTGTTTTACTGTAGAGACTTCTCACATCTTACAGACAAAATCAGATAGATAGATAGATGGATGGATATTTTTCGAAGATGTAAATAAAACGATTTAATTATTGGAATACATTTTACAAGAAAATACTATTTCAGTTTTTCTATTTATTTGTAACTGTTTGTGACATTTACCAGTAATTTCTGAGTGAATTTTGATTTTCATAGCATTTCTTAAAATGTAAAATAGGTAAAGATAGGCCCCTTTATGCAAAGGCGGGTTTGCTGGTTAATTAAAAAAAAAAATAAGTCATGGCCAGTCACTCCACATCAAGACAGATGAGCACCATAACGGCATGAGACTGATGCATTTCTGAGCATTTATACCCGTGCAATCAGAAGGCTAATATCATCATTATTTAGATTGCACTTAATTAGATTATGATGAGTGTGCGATGACAAGCTGTTTGGTTTGATTAGAATTCACTCCCCTGTGAAAGGCAGAACTAACAGCTCTGTGGTCCGAGACAGCGTTCTTTCCAAATATATCCTGCTCTCACCTTCTCCATTTCCTCCCTCTTGCCTCAAATGTTTTTGCTTACCTTACCACACTCATCCTCTTATGGAACAAGTATGTCTACTCATTAAGATTCTCCTCAGATGTGTTACAGCTTGTTGACACGAGGCAGTTGGTCTTTGATGCTGATATTTACGATCATTACTTTAAACCGACTTTCTCATTTCAATAACATTGCAATCTGATAAACAGGGTAAAAATGTGTTCATTTGGAATGCTCTGCAACAACACACACAGTCAACTCTGGTTGGATGTATTTCTATATATATATATATATATGTTTGTGTATTATACCTGTAAATATGTATTATAATACATGTTAAAAAAATGTATGTATTAAACATTGCAACGGTCAATTATAACTACATTATTTTATTATATATTATATTATTGTCACGGGTCGTGGTTGTAGTAATGTCGCACGAAGACAGAGTAAACGTATGTTAAACGTACTTTAATGAGGCTTCAACACACGTTGACAATTTACAAAAAATTAATCTGAGACAAAACTAGACTGAAACTGAAGGCTTATTAAGGCAGGGAAAAAAAGGAGCAAGCGAGAATATTAACACAGGTGATGAGAATAAATGATGATTAACTAATAAAGAGAACAGGAACTAAACCAAATAAGGAAAAACAGGAACTAAACAGGGGAGAATTAGGAATTCTGTGGGGCGAGTTTTGGAATAGCAGGCTCTGGAGGGCATGCATTTATGTATTTACACACTCGTGAGATATGGCTGTATATCGACACGCTGTGATTACCTAGAGCCGAATCACAGCCGTGCCGACAGCCATTTCTAACGGCTACTCGTGTGATATTGCTCATATATTATTATATTATATTATATTACAAGGCACACACACGGATGCTTCGGACTGAGCATATTTGCTTCCTACAATTTGTAACATCATTTAAGATGGCCAAATACCATGCGCAGTGCAATTTGTAGGGCACTTTCAGGTGATTAGATCATATCCAATAAGATGGTTTTGTTGAAGGAGATGTTTGTTTTGTTTGGTCCTGCAGCTTCCTGTAATTTTTTGAGGCATCTTTCCAACAGCTTGTGGTACTCTCGGTTCCTGTCTGTCGGCTTCTGAGCCTTATATCATCTCCGTCTCTTATTTTTTTCTTTCCCATTATCCCTTCTTCTACCATTTGAGCTCCAGCAAAGAAGAAGAGGAAGATTGACTACTGTCTCTCTCATACTCCTGCTTGTGACGCTTAAAAGCCTTTAGCATTTCTGTGTTGACTCTGTGATTGACAGCTTCCTCCTGCTTAGGCACACAGATCTATAAGACACAAGAGCCAGACACAGTGCGACACTGGCATTAAACATAGAGCAGACCCTGTGGTGCCAGCACAGCTCAATCACAACACACACGCACACTCGCACTCACACTCACCCGCTAAATCACTTCTATCTGTTCCTGTCTCTTTATCACTTTCACCCTTCACATACAGGCTCATATGTGCCTATAAATGCATCCTTTTCACTGAACATACTCCAGGATTGAGTATTGAAACTCTGTTTACATGTAGCCAGAGGTGTAAAGAGTGTCTGAAAACCATACTTGAGTAAAAGTACAGATGCCTTACAGTGAAAATTACTCCACTACAAATTACAAGTCAGCAATTCCAAAACAACTTGTGTAAAAGTATTAGAGTATCTGATTTTAACAGTACTTAAGTATTTTACTTATACTAAGTATAGGCTCAAAGATGCACTAGTAAAAGAGACATGCCAGTCAAAATCTGTAACGTTGTGGAGAAGCTGGGTAAAACAGGCATAGGCAAGCATCTCTGTGCAGGCATTTCATAGAACAACTAGAACAAACAATAAGCCAAAACCCAAAGGCAAACAGACAAACATTGCATTCAACAAGTCACAAAGAACTATAGCAACACTAGGTATGTATATACTGTATATATACAGGAGGCTAACAAGCTGAACAAGATAAGATACAAACTGACTACAAACACCACGGGAGACAGGAAGTGACATAAAAGTCCAGGACAAGGTACAGAAAATGCAACAAAAACAAGAAAGAGCTGATTTGTGAGGAGAGCAATCACACTTATTTTCTAAAACCAAAATAAAACGGAGCACCTCAAAATTGCAAAAACAAAAAACAATAACCTTAGACATTCAACCAGTCTCTTCAGTATAAAGGATAAATAAAATAATATTAAGTACAATTAAAAAGTCTTCTTGCACTGGATGCGCTGGTTTCGGCCTCATTTCCAGCTGCAGTCATGTGCTCATCTCATATATAAAATAACTGTTATTCACAACTACTTGCAAAGGAGCTCACATTTATGTAAAGTAACCTTGTTGACAAGTTTGGGTGAGTAAGGGCAAAATGCACACGATGTACTTTCAGTGCCCTGTAGTTGGCGATATCACATCTTTTGTAGCTTAAATAAAATGCTGCAGAAATGCTAGGTACCATGCAAAATGTAATTTGTAACTGCAACACTCATTTCAAATGTAGTTGAGTAAAGAGTACAGATACTCATTCAAAAATGTAGTGAAGTAGAGAATAAAAGTTGTTAATTTCTTTGATACTCAGAACAATTACAAAGTATCCGAAAAGATACTTAAGCACAGTAATTAGTTATGTTTACTCAAGTACTTTACATCTCTGCATGTAACCTACCCTTCAGAGCTGAGTGACAGCTGAGCTGGATGTCCCTGTGGACTGGATCTGGTAATAAGTAAGTCTCTTGGGTTTTCTCACTTTTCATGGTTACATATTATGGCACATCTGTGCTATGTCATATCCACTCATTAAGAGCAGAAAAGATGAAGATGCTGCAGGTTCTTGATAGCAAGAAAAAAATTCAAAAAAGATCCTTAGCCTTTATTGCTCTTTTTCTTTCAAGTGAAGAATTATTTAAAATACACTATCTACTTGTAAAAAATCACTAAATAGTTTTTAAAATGAATGTGAAACTTGGAACATGTTTAATTATATAGTGATTAAATATATTAAAGTCAAACCATTCAGTCCATAAACCTAAAGATTCTTTTAAAAAGTGTGCATTCATACATTACAGTTCAAAACTTAAAACTTTGGATTAAATTTTTGAATTTGTATTTTTATACTTTTATTCATTATTTTCAAAAACATTTAAAAAATGACACCAACACCAAACTTTTGAACATGTATGTTAAATACTTATGTTTTAGTTGCTAGATGTTTAATTTTTTTATTAATTAATTTATTTTTGAATGATGGACTACATGAAGAAGTACCATCAGTGCAGATCCCAACTCCAACAAGAGATACTCTGAAGCTGTTCTGTTTGTTTATTCATGAGCGAATCGATCCTTTTCACCCCTGAGCATAATGTTGCAATCTTTCATTAGAAACTTGAGAAGAGAGCATTCACATGGGAAACTATAGTCACTTAAGGGAGATTATTACATGTTTGTCTATATGTGTGTGTGTGGGGGGGGGGGGGTGGGTAGGTTCAAGTGGAGGTGAAATTATCCCAGAAACGGACAAGGACAAGAGAAGAAATGTGGAGCTATTACGCAGAAATTATTGCTTGAGTGTAGCAGAGAAGCAGTGACCTAGTTCTGTTAAAGGACTGTGTGTCCATGTGTGCAGGTGTGGACATTAGCATGCGTTTCACCATGTGTCTGTGTCTTTATGATAGTTTCATAGATGCTCAGTAATCACGGCCTTTCCAAAAGTTTCACAATGCCAAACCCTAGTGTCTGCACATTGCCACCGGCTATCACTCCCACTGTCAGATTGTAACAGGATTTCTAATGCTGTCATGTGGAAGCAGTTCTTCCTGCTCTTCATGAGGCTTAGAGGGCTGTGCACACCTCAGATGACCTGTGTCCCTTAATAAATCTTAATTCTCTCACTTACCACCAGCATTGTTCTCTCTAAGCTGCATGCATGCACAGCTGAACATCATGATATTGCATCAGATAAAATGTGTGGGAAAAAGCTAGAGATTTATTGAACCAGATCAAAATTAATGGACTGAGTTTCAAATGGAGCACATCTGCAAGTCTATTGATTTTCACTATGAAACTGAAGCTATCTTTTGCATGAAATAAGCAGCACTAATTAATTGTGGAAACTGAGGATTTTATATATATATATATATATATATATATATATTACAAAAAGCACAACAGCAACTGTTATCTTGCATACTTTGGTGGGACTGAACATTATTGCTCCACCAATGTGATCCAAACACCCGAATCAGCTCTTCAACATACTGACTAAACCGCATGTCATGATATACTGTATACGGTTATAATGATCTTCTCCACCATTTGATCCTCTTCACTTCTGCCATGACCAATAGACAAAAGCATCTGTGCACAAAATCTATACAGACATCTCCAAACATATCAAAATATCTTAAATGCACTAAGATGCATCATTATACATACATACATATATATATATATATATATATATATATATATTCTTTAATCATATTTACCAAGGGTGCCGATATTTTTGGCCGTGACTATATATATGTATATAATTATTATATATATATATATATATATATATATTTTTTTAAGAAGTCTCTTATTGTTTTTAAGGACTTGACAGAAATGTTGACAGGTTTTTACTGTCTGTTTTAATCAATAATGCATTATTGCTAAATAAAAGTATTAATTAAAAAATAAATTTTTTTTTTAAACCATACTGACTTTTTAACAGCAGTGTGTCTGCATAAAATGTAATAAAATGCAGCCAAATTGTTTACGATATTTAGATTTTTTTTAGAAACCAATGATGAATTTAATGATGAATCTAAATGAACAATAATCTGCATATATTAACATTACAATTATGGCAAAAAGGGTACACACCTGTTGTGAATCCAGCTGAAAATGTTCTATGCACATTGTATAAAATTTTACTTAATTTATTAAAAACCTTAAGCTATTCAATTTGATCATGAGTAGTTTGTGAATAAGATGCAGGATTTTTGTTCTAAAAAAAATGCACATGCTCAATGAGATGCCCTTAAATGTTACATGAAAAAAATAGGAAAAATACCTTTTTGGTCTTTATTTTAAGTTCAAATTCTTGACATTAAGAAACCATTAACTACAACTTTTGCCTCAATCAACTCCTACCTTGCTGCTTATTAATAATTAGTAAGGTAGTTGTTAAGTTTAGGTATTGGGTAGGATAGGGATGTAGAATATGGTCTTTATACATGCTAATAAGCAACTAGTTAATAGTGATAATTGGTCCCTATACTTAAGTGTTACTACCTTTTTTAATAAAGTGGTAATTACAATATTGTGTTGATGGTCAGAGAAATTAAAGGATCGTTGACAAAATGCTTTAGTATTACAGATAGGGCCTGCACTTACAACCTTCACAGAGCAAGGGGAGAAATATGTGTTTGTCAATTTGTCTTCTAAAAGAGAACTCAATACATCGATCACACTTTGGAAACCTGATGCATGTTTGCATGAGTAAAGGACTTGTCTCATCTGCATTTCTAAATGTGTTCTGGTAAGCTGGGTCTGGCGTAATGCTGATGTTTAGGTTATTTCTTTATCTGTAGTCTGTCAGCTCAGTAATACAGTGGTCTGTCTCCCATCAGTTGAGCTGCAGTGATTCTCTTATCACAGAATGAACAGAGTGTATGTGTGTGTCTGCTAATTAGATCACATTGAAACACCCTGTTGCTCTGTGTCTCTGTTTGCAATCATGGTTATGTACAAATGCATGATGGCTTTTTACTCGCTTTCTCGCTTACTCGTGTTCCTGTGGCTCAGTGGTAGAGCAGTTCAAAAGGTTGTGGGTTCAATTCCCAGGGAACACACATACTGATAAAAAATGTATAGCCTGAATGCACTGTAAGTTGCTTTGGATAAAAGCGTCTGGTAAATGCAAAAAAATGTAAAATTCTCAATTGTGCAGCCTGCTAAAAGCTGTTTATCCACGCATTTGTTGACTGTCGCTCTTCACACTGGACATCAGGGTTTATTTATTTCAGCAGTTAAGCTGCAAACCCTGTGGCCATATAAAAAAATGGCTTGTTGTTTGTCATGTCAATAAAGCACACTAGATTGAAACTACAGTCTGTGATGATGAGAAAGTGGCCATCCTCAGCGTCATCTTAGTGTACTTCACACAGAGTGACAGATCTGAACTGCCAGATATTTGTTGTCCTCCGCCTGAAGACAACAGATTGATATAAACAAGAATGATTACAAGGATCATCTGTCAGGCTGGTCATTAGCCAACCGAACCAGTTGTCGCAATTTATTTTTATTTGGATGGCATAACCGAGCTGCAGCTCTGGTAATTTGGTATGGCTGCCATGAAAGCAAATTGCGGCAATTATTTTAATGCAATTATTCATTGTTATACACTACTGGTATTTTTGCACAACTAATGTTCATCTGTATCTTTATGTCTAAGAGACAATTAAAGATAAAACAATAGTGTAGTGTAGCTTTGGAGCCATATACAGGTACATCTCAAAAAAAATTTAATATAATGAAAAATGTCAATATTCTTTGTCACTCATTTCAGAAAGTCAAACCCATATATTACATAAATTCATTACACATAGAGTGAAGTATTTCAAGCCTTTATTTCTTGAAATTTTGATGATAATGGCTTACAGATAATGAAAACCCAAAATTCAATGTCTCAGAAAATTTGAATATTACATAAGATCAATAAAAAATATATATTTTAAACAGACGTGTCAGGCTTCTGAAAAGTATGTTCATTTCTATACACTCAATACTTGGTTGGGCCTCCTTTTGCATGAATTACTGCATCAATGCAGCGTGACATGGAGGCAATCAGCCTGTGGCACTGCTCAGGTGTAATGGAAGCACAGGTTGCTTTGATAGCGGCCTTCAGGTCATCTGCCTCTTGACAATACCCCATAGATTCTCTATGGGGTTCAGGTCAGGCGAGTTTGCTGGCCAATCAAGCACAGTAACACCATGGTCATTGAACCAGCTTTTGGTAACTTTGGCAATGTGGGCAGGTGCCAAGTCCTGCTGGAAAATGAAATCAGCATCTCCATAAAGCTTGTCATGCAGAAGGAAGCATGAAGTTCTCAAAAATGTCATCACTGACTGTGGAATGATGAAAAAATCATCACTGACTGTGGAAACTTCACACTGGACTTCAAGCAACATTGATTCTGTGCCTCTCCACTCTTCCTCCAGACTCTGGGACCTTGATTTCCAAATTAAATGCAAAATTTACTTTAATCTGAAAAGAGGACTTTGGACCACTGAGCAACAGTCCAGTTCTTTTTCTCCTTAGCCCAGGTAAGATGCTTCTGACGGTGTTTCTGTTTCAGAAGTGGCTTGGTAGCCCTTTTCCTGAAGATGTCTGAGCGTGGTGACTCTTGATGCACTGACTCCAGCTTCAGTTCACTCCTTGTGAAGCTCTACCAAGTGTTTGAATCGTCTTTGCTTGACAGTATTCTCAAGCTTGCGGTCATCCCTGTTGCTTGTGCACATTTTCCTAGACAATGTCTTCCTTCCAGTCAACTTTGTATTTAATATGATTTGATACAGCACTCCTTGAACAGCCACCCCTTTCAGTAATGACCCTCTGTGACTTACCCTCTTTGTGGAGGGTGTCAATGATCGTCTTCTGGACCATTGCCAAGTTAGCAGTGTTCGCATTATTGTGGTTTCAAAGAACAAGAGAAACTCACAATTTATACTGTATGGATGGTCAATTATTTTAAACTCAAATGTAAATATTCTAATATTTTGAGATACTGATTATTGACTTTCATTAGCTGTAAGCTCTAATCATCAAAATTAAAACAAAAAAACGTTGAAGTGTTTTACTTTACTTGTAATGAATCTATAATATATGAAAGTTTCACTTTTTGAAATAAGTTACAAGAATAAATTAACCTTTTCACCATATTCAAATTTTTTGAGATGTAATTTTTTTGAGATGTTTAAATACATTTAAAAATAAATAAATGCAATTGTATGTATATATATATATATATATATATAAATTATATTTCATTTATACTTAATATTGGATATAGTTCAAGCTCATTACTTTTCTGTTATGTAAAACTCATTTTTTACAAAGAAAAACTGATAGATGGATGGATGGACGGGATAGATAGATAGATAGATAGATAGATGGATAGATAGATAGATAGATAGATAGATAGATAGATAGATAGATAGATAGATAGATAGATAGATATAACTGCTCTTCAAACTATTTCATGGAGTCTTGAAAAGTTAAATTGTGAACCTCAGCTATACAGGCCTGGTTGTTACACCTGTGTTTGTGTCTTTATGTTGTCGTTTGGTTCCAAAAGATGATAAGAAAGCGACCATTTCTGTTTTCCAAAAAATGACCAACACTTGCCTGCCATTTCAGCCTCCTCTACTGCCAACATGAATACATCAGAAGGCTCTGATCCAACACAAGTTCAATCTCACATCCAATGAGTGTCCATCTTATGCTGTCTTGCTAGTTTTCTACCAACTTAATGATTGTACTTCAGCATGACTTCAAAGCCAGTCGGCTGCTTCCTGGAAAGGACAACCTCCTTGAGCCTAACCAACAGGAAAGCAATCTAACTGGCAAAAACCAATGTGAAATCATTATGAAAATGATCTCTGTTGTACATGAAATAACCTAGTTAATTGTGTAGCCTAGCAACGCAGAGCTTTGGGTGTGCTTGCGAAATGTGTGCCGAAGAACATGCTTCCCAGGGCTTTGATGGCATAAATTTGAATAGCACAAGATGGTCCAATTCCATCCCCCACTGTCAGAGAGGTGACATGGCTCAGAGTTCTTGTACGAGCACCACTAAACCAGTGTTTGCTCAGTAAAGCAGTCAGTAAAAAGAGCAGAAAGCTGTTTAAATCCCTCTCAACCCTCTGTCCCACTCACAGTACTAATGGTAACATGAATAATGAGCGTAACATCCATTAACACACGAGCACCTGGGCTTATTGTACTCTCTGGGCTGGATAACAGTGTGTGTGAGAGAGATATAAATGAAAAGAATGACTGAGAGGATGAAAGAGGCTGTGTGTATGAATATTCAACATATCTGCACCAAAGCACAAGTCTAGAACAGGCTAATAGATGAAAGAGTGTAAAACAGGCTGCTCACGTGATTTTGGGCGCGTTCGAAAGTCTTGTCACATCACGTACGCACACATGCATTTCTTTGCCATTTTGTGTCTTATGCTTTCCAGCAATAGTGATTTATTTCTCTTTATGTTCATAAATATCAGCAGAAACGCCTAATGTATTTTCTGTAAGTTTAGTATAAACCACACATCTCAAAGCTGATAAATGTGATAACTATCTCTTGTATTACCAATGCATGTTCATGTTCATCCCCTCCTTATCTTTTCATTGTATTCTCTCTCCGTTTTCTCTAAGCCTAGGTTTTGACCTTCCATTTTGTCCTTCAATGTCTCCGCTCTTACTGTTTTTTTTCGGCAGGCTCATCTTTTTTCTCTTTATCTCATCTTTTTTATGTCTCCAAAAAATGAGTGTCGGTGTGTTAGATATTGTATTTTATAGAGTAGAGAAGAGAATTAGTCATGAGAAATGGTGAGGTGTTAGACTTCAGAGAAGCAGAAAAGTTCACTTTTGCAATACTTTTTTCACTTTCCTTCTCACTTTGATAGTCTGTCTGGAGAACGATTGATAAATTGCTCCATCCTCTCTTATATTGAGCTCCGGGCTGCCAATGACTTGAGGCATGAATGATGGAGAGGAGGAGGGGAGCTGCTAAAAAGATGGATCAGCTCTTTGAAATTAAAGAACAACTTTTTTCTTCTATTTTTAGATGTAAAATCTGCCGGAGGGTTTGATGAAACTGTTTACTTTGCCTGTACTGAAGGAATATTCCAGTTTAAGTACAAGTTTAACTCAGTCGACAGGGTTTTTGGCCTAATGTCGATTACCAATAAAGTACATTTTCATTTGTCCCTCTTTTTCTAAAAAAAAAAAACCTTGGTTACACTTAGAATACCGTTCAAAATTTTGGGGTAGTAACATTTTTAAATGTTTTTGAAAGAAGTCTCTTATGTTCACCAAGGCTGCATTTATTTGATAAAAAATACAGTAAAACAGTAATATGATGAAATATTATTGCAATTTAAAATAACTTTTCTATTTTAATATATGTAAACCTGGACCACAAAACCAGTCTTAAGTCGCAGGGGTATATTTGTAGCAATAGCCAAAAATACATTGTATGGGTCAAAATTATCCAGTTTTATTTTATGCCAAAAATCATTAGGATATTAAGTAAAGATAATGTTCCATGAAGATATTTTGTAAATTTCTTACCACAAATATATCAAAAATTCATTTTTGATTAGTCATATGCAGGGGTGAGAAGTAATGAATTACAAATACTCACGTTACAGTAATTAAGTAGTTTTTATCAGTAATTGTACTTTTTTGAGTAGTTTAAAAATGGTGTACTTTTACTTTTACTTGAGTACATTTTAAGTGATGTATCGGTACTTTTACTCTGCTATTTTCCTACGTTTGTGGTCGTCACATGCTTATTTTAACTATTCTTTATCCTTCAATGTGATTGGATAGAGAGAGAGTAATCGGTCTCGTGACTTCATTCAATTCAATTTGTGCATAGACAACTTTAACCGCTAACTGCAGTTTATCATGGCTGCTGGAAGTGCATTTTTCAGGCATCAATTCAGTCGAGTTATCAGCATCTTCCTCTAGTATGTGAAGGTACATTTTGGATTTCTGCTTACAAAAATGATTTGTATATATGCTTGCCTATCTACAAGGCCTGAAATTTGGTGTGAGGTTGCGGGTATTGAGTACAGTCCCGCAAGTGACATGTTCGGTATAATTCCCACTCATTTAGAGACGCGCGATGTGCGCTGCCTCGTATCTCCCTCTCGTGCGTGCGTTCTGCAGCAGTCAATTGGATAACTCGTTGTTGCTTTTTGAACTTGTTGACTTTTGATGAGTTTGAGTGCATGATGCGTGCTGTAAAAAAGTGTTTTGGGAACATTAAAACGCTTGGAAATAATGTACTCAAACTGAGGTCAAATATGCACCTTTTTGATGAACCGTGGTGTTAATATAGCCTACTGTATCTGTGTCAGCGCGTGATGTAATAAAACTGCAGCTCGTTAATAATAAAAAAAATAGTTTGATCCATTTTATACAATCTGCCTTCATTTAGCAAATGTACTTGTGCATAAACAATTTCAAGTTCAACACTTTTTGTTCCAGTCAGTCGTGGATGCTGCTGATTCACAGAGACCGCTGCAGCTTAGCAAAGAGACGTGCGTTTGCTTTCTTTTAAAAGGGTTTCCCCAGAAATACTTTGCTATTTAATGCATTTTCCTTGCAAATTGTTTTATCAGCATAACAATTCGAGTAAATGTGTAAAAGGTATGGCATGATGTCATCCTTATAGAACAGTTAAAATTGTAACATAAATTATCCAAGTTTAGTTATCTTATTCTTTATTGCAAAACGCTAAAACTGGCACCGTTTTGGAGAGAAATGGGCTCTCATTTTAACCCATATCATTGTGTGTGATAGTGAACTGTGAATTTCTAATGGTGTTTGTATTTGCACTGTTCTAAACATTAATATTTTATGTGCAACCACAGCATGCTGTCTCAGTGGCCTTACACATGCTTTAAAATTATTTTTTCAAACTTTATGATTTAAATGGGGATGATTATACTGAGAATAAATTTAATATTTTCTTCAACTGAATACTGTTTCTGTGCTGTTTTGATGTATTAAAAGAGTTTACAGTCAAATTTAAAACTGCTGGATGATAGATATTCTTCATTCTTTATGACAATCAAAATAATGTGAATTACAGAATGTACAATGCTTTTTAAATAAAGAAAATGCAGTGTACAGCGTTTATTATGACAGGGGTAGAATCCACAGCTCAGTACTCACTACTCAATACTCATGAGTACTTTTAAATAGGCTACTCTTTTACTCTTACTCAAGTAGTTTTTTGGACAAATACTTTTACTCTACTCACACTAATTTTTTTTGTAAGGTAATGGTACTTTTACTTGAGTATGTTTTTTTTTCAGTACTCTTTCCACCACCACATTGCATTTCCACCACTGTCATATGCATTGCTATGAACTTCATTTGGACAACTTTAAAGGCAATTATCTTAGTATTTAGATTCTTTTGCACCCTCAGATTCCAGATTTTCAAATAGTTGTATCTCGGACAAATATTGTCCTATCCTAACAAACTTATGTATTCAGCTTTCAGATTATGTATAAATCTCAATTTGGAAAAAAAATTACACTTAAGACTGGTTTTGTGGTCCAGGGTCACATATTTAAGATTCAAGATTTGTATTCGTCACATACACAATTATACAGAATATAACCAGCAGTGAAATGTACGTACCAGCAGTGAAATGTAAGTTATAACATATGTTAAAACGGTGATGGCAAAGCTGCAGTTTTGGCAGTCTTTACTCCTGTCTTCAGTATAACATGATCCTTCAGAAATTATTATAATATAGCCTATTGATTCGGTGCTCCAAAAACATTTCTTATTATTATCAATGTTGAAAACAGTTGTGTTTCTTAATACTTTTGTGGAAACTTTGATGTCATTTTTTTCAGAATTCTTTGATGATTTGTGTTTATTTGAAACTTTTTGTAACATTCAAGTCTTTACTGTCAGGACTTTAATTTGTACTTGCTGTATATTCATTTATTTAATGAAATGAAATGAAATAAGATAAGATGAGATGAGATAAGATAAGATAAAATAAAATAATGACCCCAAACTTGTGAACAGTTGTGAATAACAGAAGCAAATAGGGCCAAAAACATTGCTCACTGTTTCAATTGTATAGCCATAAGATGTGAACAATAGGTGGGGTTAACATTTTAGTCTCAAAATTCACTTATTAAGCTTTTCTGAGTGAAGTTACATCCACTTTTTCACAGTCCGAAACCACAAACCCTAACATGACTATAAAATTATTGTTTAAAAGTGCTTTCCAGCTCAAATAATACACATTTATACTATAATTCTTACACATTTATATTAATGATACACATTTAACAATTTTTTTTTTACCATAATTGCTTGTATACAATTATAAGCTTCACAATCCTGCTATTAAAACCTCAATGCTTGCTCTTTTTTGTGGTTATTATACCTACCTCACACACACATGCACACACACACCACACACCACACACACACACACACACACACACACACACCAAATGCTATATGGAGCTTAACTTGTATTGAACTTTCCTTTCTTGCATTCTGGTTGAAACAAGAAAGGTCATGTGATTGAAGTCCTTCATCTTTTTTAGCTTTAATTTCAATCGTTCACAATCGTACACTCTTCAGGATGGCTCTCTTCATGGGAAGAACAGGATCTCAAAGCCTCCCCTTCTCAGGAGCAGCCAGCCTCACCTGTAGAGAGGGAGAATAAAGAGTGGGAGATGCAGGAGACAGAGATACTGCCCTCAGGGTGTGAATTCTCATTTATCTGTTAGTGTCCATCTCTCCATGCTGGAGGTGAAGGGTAGAGCGGGCTGGGTAAGGGATGAGGCAAGAGCTTATCTCTTTGAGAGATGGGGATTTAGAAAGAAATATATCAAAACCCTTCACCTGTGAGGAGTATATGCGTGTAATGGTCTGACTGAGTCCACACAAAGTATACAAGAACTGGATTTTTGTGTGCACAGAATTGATGACTTCCATCATTATTTACACAATATGCATTTTGATCCAATCCTGACTGTTTTCTTTTCTGAAAAAGTGCAACAAATGCTACTTTACAGAGATATTTCTACCTGATATAACCTGTATATTAAGTTGTGTTCATGTAACCTAATGGGTAACCTTAGGCGATCATTGATGTTACATTATGTTTTCGAATAAGAACTTGAATACAATCTAATATTTTTTATGTTACCACATTCAACACATTTTTAGACAATACAAGAGGAAGAATAGCATAAACAATGTCATTCTTTTGAAATAAAAAAAGTAAATGACAAAAATTTGGGCTATGTTTTATGTTTGGGCATATGTCTATGTTTCGGCCTTCGCACCTTTCTATCAGAGCTGAGGGGGCATCACGTCTTAGTCCGCTCAGATAGTATAGGTGGTGTCCTATATAAATCACCAGGGCGGTCTTTCCTCTTTATTCTAGCAGAGCACCTCTTGAGGTGGACTCAGCTCAACTTGCGCTCGCTGAGAGCAATGCATGTGCCGGGCAAACTGAACCTGGGAGCAGACATGCTATCTCGGAGCAATGTCCCCTCAGACAAGTGGACGCTCCACCCAAAAACATGGGAAATATGGGGAATCTTCGACAGGCCAGAGGTTAACCTCTTTGCCTCAGAAGACAACACTCATTGCTAAACTTATTTTTTGAAGAACATGGATGCATTGGCCCACGACTGGCCCAACCTCCTCCTTTATGCTTTTCCCACAATTGCCCTGATCCCGCAGGTAATCAGGCAAATCAGGGAACAGAAGCACAGAATTCTGTTAGTGGCCCCGCTCTGGAGGAACCAGCACTGGTTCGCGGAGCTGTCTCGGCTGCTCACTGCAGCCCCTTGGCCCATTCCCCTGAGACGAGACCTCCTCTCTCAGGCAAACGGAACGATTTGGCACCCCAGCCCGAACTATGGGCGCTATATCTTTGGCCTCTCGATGGGAGCCTTCGGACCTTCCCGAAAGTGTGCTAAATACTATTTCTCAGTCTAGAGCACCGTCTACGAGATGCCTCTATGCCTTAAGTGGTCTGTCTTCTCCGCCTGGTGTTCTACCCACGGCGCAGCCCCCGTTTTATGTGACATATTGTTGATATTGTCCTTCCTGCAAGAGCTGTTGGAAAGGGGTCGCTCCCCTTCCACGCTCAAGGTCTATGTAGCAGCTATAGCAGCCTCACATGCTCCTATAGAGGAAGATCTGCAGGCGCTATCAGTCAGCCACTCTTGCCTCAAATTCGGGCCTAAGGATTCTAAGATCGTCCTGAAACCAAGGCATGCTAAATACCTAAAGTGCTCTCGACTCCGTTCAGAGCCCAGGTGATAACTCTCTCTGCACTTCCTCTTTTGGAGCAAGACCAGGGTTTGAATCTACTCTGCCCTGTCAGTGCTTTGATAATTTATATTGAGTGTTACGCCTCTTTTAGGCAGTCGGAACTGCTCTTTGTATGCTTTGGCGGCCACACCAAAGGGTCTCCGGTCACAAAGCAAAGACTATCCAGATGGATAATTGATGCTATTACGCTAGCATACTCTTCTTTGGGCCAACAATGCCCCATGGGAGTAAGAGTCCACTCAACTAGAGGCATCGCCTCGTCCTGGGCGTGGTCTAGCGGTGTGTCCATTGCAGAGATATGTGTGCCGGCCGGCTGGGCCTCGCCGTCCACATTTGCCAGGTTTTATAATCTGGAAGTTCCGGCCTTACAGGCCCCCGGGTCCTTTCTGCATAGCGGGCTCACTCTTGTCATATAACAAACCAGTATGGGCATTTGCCTTCTTCTTGTACGCTCTTGGCCCTCAATAGAGCTCCGAGGGTGTACAGACTTATTTGGGACGATTACTCAAGGCCGGGTCGATCTCTATGAGTTTGACCCTATTACCTTCTGCAGGGCTTCCCTGTACAATACTTGAGCCAACTGGGCCCCTCTTGGTGCCTACGGAAAATTCAAGTGTTGCTCGTTCCCCTAGCATAGACACAGCGGAATTATACTGGTTCCCCTTGCATCCTAATAAAATGCAGCACGAAGTGTAGTATCGATAGGGAACGTACTCGGTTACTAACGTCACCTCGGTTCCCTGAGATACGGAACGAGTACTGCGTACTTTGCCATGCTATGCTGCTGCACGACTATGTCATCGCTTCAGTTGAAGTAACCTGAGGAGCCTTGGCGAATGCCCGCATTATATAGCCAGATGCCCCGCCCATTGTGGCGGGCTTTCCAGCCATTGGCTTTGTTGCTCCGTTGCCAAGACATTGGTTCATTTTCAGCACACTGCACAAACCAATGGCCGTGCAGTTACACTGCGTTATTAAAAAAAGGCTTCAGTATTGGAGAAAAATTAGTTTCCTCTAGAGTCTTAATAAGACGCAGTACTCGTTCCATATCTCAAAGAACCGAGGTTACGTTAGTAACCGAGTACGTTTTCAGCTCAACAGATGACAACCCAGATCCTTTTTCATTGTCATTATATGGACATTTGTCTGTACATTTTATTGCATTTCTCATATCATTTGCTTGTAAATTACTTCAGCAGAACTGCAGTCATATCCTGAAAACCAACACACGCTAAAACCATTGAACCCTTGCAAAGACTACTGGAATGACGGCCAGAATATAGCCATCGTCCGCTTTTCTATGTGGTACTTCTCTGCATTTTTCAATAGATTTCTCCTGCTATATAAACCAGCTAGATGTGACTAGAACTAGGTTATGAAAGCATGTGTTTCAATAAAATCTCATTGAAAATGTATGTAAAAGCTTGCAGTTCATATAAAGCTGTAACAGGAAAAGAGTATGCATGCATTTCTGAAGGACTGAGCCATGAAATGCAGCCATGCATCTATTTATTTTTTGCCCAGGGGGTAAAATAACATTTCACTGCAACTAATCACTGATTGAATTGATGTCATATGATAATTTATCACATCCTTAACACACAATGCACCATAGTTGTATAGGCCTAAAGTGAATCCAATTTTCTCCTATCAGCTCTGCAATGTTTTCACATCCGTAATGACAACCTCTCAGTCCAATTACAGAAAATTAACGAAGCCTTGTTGAACAATTCTAAATATTTAACGAGAGAGATCTACATGATCTTAGGGCTGAATGGGGCCATCACTGGGAGAAAATGTGCATAAGGTTATGTGAGAATAAGATAACATTCTGGAAAACCCTGGGATGTATCTGCTCTTTTGTATTACCATGCTTGATTTAGCAAAAGTCGCAGTCGGAAAAAAAGATACAATGGCTGGAGCTATTAGGAGGGCAGTGTATGCATTCTTAGCTAGCTGTGCGGAAGTCGTACATCACTAGCATTGTCTCTGTGTTGAATTCAATTCGATTTAAATGACATTCACCAACATTGACGGCAGAATTTGGAATCTCCACTCATATTTGTAATAAAGACCTATAGCAATGTGCTGATGACTGATATTATTGTCATTATTTTCATTACTGTTGACCCATAAACTGTATTTTGGCTTAGTAAAATTCCTCTCTGGTTGCTTAATACTGAAGCCAGAAAACAAAATGTGTCCATTTTTTTTCTGACCTGGCAGTCCTCAGTCTGTTAACCCACACACTGGTGCTATTACAAATGACCACATGAGAAGGAATAAACTAACATTAGCCTACTAGAGGATACAACAAATTATAATAAATAAAACATGTCTATTCTGTTATACCTGCATTCAAATAAGTTTTAGACTTTAGCTTCAAATGACCATATGTTAAATGTTGCATACTGCACACAAAAATGTGTCCGAAATCATAATTGCAGTCAGGCACTTATTAGTGAGTACATTAAATATCTAAGTAAATCAGAATGTAAAAACAGATGAAATGTGAATGCACAATTAAATATCCAGTATTGACTGATATGATACATTTTCATTTAAATGTATGCATTTGGCAGACGCTTTTATTCAAAAAGGCTCGCATTTTATCAGTTCTCGCTTTTCCTGGGAATCAAACTCATAACATTGCCATTGCTAGTGCCATGTTCTAATGTTTAGAAAGGCTCTTGTATCTTGTGTTTTTTAAGAAAAAAGTGTTGGTAGTAGTGTGTTAGTGTCAGACTTTGTCTCCCTCTGCCTTGTGTTTCCTTACCCTTGTGTTATGTGCCCATATTTGGTCCTTCCCGTTTCCTGTCATCATTAGTTTATTATTCCCCGTCTGTGTCTTGATTTAGTTCCAGGTGTGTCTTGTTAAGTCTCCCTATATATAGTCTGTTCTGCCCCATGTTTCCGGTCGGTTATTGTATATGTCTACGCTGATGTTAATGTCCTTCCCAGTGTTCCTGTATCTCCTCCGTTCTTCATCCATTAAAACCCCTGTTTGTTGTAATCCTCGTCTCCTCGTTCCTGGCTCCCCGTGCAGCACTGTGACAGTTAGTTTGTGTTTATATTAGGGGTTGCACAGACTAATCGACTAGTCGACTAGTTGACTTCAGTGCTCTGCCATGACGCTTTAAGCTTGAAGTTGACTAGTCGCTGGTCCTATAGAGGGCGCAATAGGATAATAAATCCACATTTATGCTCCTTTTCCAAACAGTTAAAATTACAAACAAATTCATACTCTGAATGTGCTCCACAAGACATGTGTGATTATATTACTGGATGCTCGAAATTGAACGGCATAATGCACGTTTTAAACAGCTTATTGTACATGTAAGTTAATCACGTTCTAATCTAATGTGCTGCTGCACTGTAACGCACACATATAGGCTACAGACAGTAGCGCGTAAAAAACATCATGTGCAGATCGCGCGCACGTAATTATTCAGCGCGAAAATTTATTGTCAACAGTGTTCTGTGATTTCTCGGTAAAATAGCTTAGAAACTGAAAAGTTCAAGCATATATTTCTTAATAACTAAATCCCACAGCTTCACTACTAGTAGAGAGACGCTGCCAGGTAGAATTAATTCACCGCTCTCACTAATGCATGCATTCATGTGAATGTAATCTTTACTGTACTACTTATCTGTATCTGATTTAGAACGAGCAGTAATCTGTGAGAAATATAACGACCCAAAGACTAAAGAACTGATAAAAAATAAGCTGTTATAGGTGCAATAGTCATGTGGGCAGCGATGTCTCATATTTCATAGCTGTGCACAAGGCGTTTGTCACAGCTCCAGACTTATTTGTTCATTAATGACGTCATCAGCGACTAGTCGACTTCGACTTGACTTTCATCACATAAAAATCGACTTTAAAAATCAGAAGTCGTTCAACCCCTAGTTTATATGTGAATGGAGGGTTTTTTGATTGCTCCATATGGCTGGCCTTTGCTTGTTGTATATTGGAAAGGTGATAACATAAGGCTGTGAGTCTAAAGATTGAGACAGGGAAAGAGAGACGCATACATATAAAAAGAGAAACAAATAAAGAGACTTATACTGGCTTTCAAGCAGCTGGCGATGAAACAGACAGACAGGCAGCAGCCACATAAACCAGAGTGAAAGAAGTAGGTCAGAACGATGGAGAAATGGAGAGAGTGAGAGAGATTGTCTGGGGAGACTCTAAGCTGGTGAGGAGAGGGAGAAAGGAAATGCTGGGATGAGTTTCATGCCCTCTTTTGTTTTCATCTCCATTTTCATCTTGGGTTCAGGGAGGAGACGGTGTGATGATGCCACGGGAGGCAAACGGGGGCCAGCTGGCACCTGAAGTGGTGTTGAGTGGCATTGATTGACAGACGTCTCTACTAAATTACGGGAAACAACAGACTCTGTGTTATTCATGCTGAGAGATGTGACAGCACCATGCAATTTGATGTACATTGTGAACGTTTGTTCTCTCAGTTTTTCACACACACACACACACACACACACACACACACACACACACACACACACACACACACACACACACACACACACACACACACTGGTTTCCATGTTTCATGGGGACATTCCATAATGGTTCTTCTACTGTACAAACTGTATTTTCTATGCCCTTACCCTAACCCTACACCTAAACCTAACACTGTCTCCTCATAAGGGACTAAAAAAGGTCAAAACACAAGCAGGGGCGTGTCTAGAGGGGGGCACGGGGTGGCACCCTCAAATAATGCTTGCACCCCCCCCCCTTTGTGCCCCCCCAACAGTGCAGACTGGTCATATTATAGCATCTGAAATGCGGGAGCAGTCTAGGTGAATTTAAAATCTCACGCGCTGCCGCTGATGCCTCATACATTAATTGGCAGCGTAGCGCCGCTTGTAGTAGAACCTATGAGAAGAACACACCTACTCATTGTCTAGGTCGCTGCCAATCAGTTCCCGAATACGATGCCATTGGATTAGAGTGCTGTCAATTTCACAGCTCAAAAAGGAGAAGCGCGATTTCGCAGGCTGCAGACCACGTCTCTGTCCATTGTAAGTATTAAATTATAAGTATAGGCCTGTTGAAAAGCTCCTTAGAGTTTGGGCTTATTTGTGTTAGTACTCGGTGCACCAGCAGTGCTAGTAAAGTTTCTTCCTGTTGTTTTCAGTAAAGGCAATTTTTCAACTAGTGCTTAAGTGTAGAACCTGAGTGGACAGACCCACATTACCATGGACTCTCACACATCAAAGGAACACGATAAGATTCTTTTCTTGGACATGTGCGAGTCGTAAAATTAACCAACTCCAATAATGACGCCGCTCCATCTGAAGGACCCCTTGCTTATCTCTGCAAAAGACACAGGAAAGGAGAGATTTATAGAGGCACATCCTTGAGCGACCCAATAACTAACCCTTGCTCACCGGATCAACTTAGGAACCGAATTTCATTGTTGTTCCTGACTGGCTTACCATAAATAAACACAGAAGAAAGGAACTTCTTATTTGGACATAGGACAGCGACCAAACTCCAGGATCTCCTGAACATTTAACGCATAATTCAATGATTTTTATTAATAAGGGAAGACGGTTTTACGATGAGACTCTGAGCTAAGAAAATCACGAGGTCTCCACAAACGTGACATTCTCATGACCCCGTACAGCTCCTCTTTCGTCCTCCCTGCATGCCAAAGGAATGCACTTCTTTGTGCCTCTTCTCGTGCAAGGAACACCCAAACTTTTATTAACTTTCTCCCAAAAGACATTCATTTATTCCATCACTATTAGAGCAAATATACCCATGAAGGACGTGCTTAATGTCGTTCATATGCTTGGTGTGATTATTTAGAATGTAGGATGTGTCAATCTATGCCTTAACCTGTGTAATAAATATAATTAGTAGATGTACTTTGTGTGTCAAATACGGAATGTTTGGTGTTGAACGGAAGATGTTGTCATCAGCAATAAGTTGGTGTGGATGAAAGTTGACTATTAGCATCATAATGTATGATTACAATACGTATAGAAGTCTGCAAGGATATTTTCAGCATGTGATAAATTGACTATCAGATAATGTATGCACGGAAAGAAGCCGTGTGGGGCGGGGCTCCGCCCTACAAGGACAATCTGATTGGGAGAAGCCTCTAGTGGGCGTACTGAAATCAGTCCATTTAAAATGGACACAAAAGCTTTGTTCATTGCTTGCTGGCTCGCAGTCTTGCTTGACACTTCGGTTTCATCACTGATCTCACGGGGAAGCACTCGATCACCGCCTTACCATCAGGCTGACTATCTAAAGAACTCAAACACTTCGACAAAGTTCTCACTGAAGAGACTGAGAGCCTGAAGCCACTCGAAACTCCGAAAAGAACTTCAAGGGAACGAGTCCCTCTCAAGTCACCAGGAACAGCAACCAATCGCAGGAGGGCTTTCCTAGAAACACGTCACACAAAGCCAACCAACAGCAGCCGGAGGTTTCCATCGACCACGTGGAAACACGCAGAAACTTCAGAGCAGCTGTCAAACTCAACTGAAAGCAAGTAAACCAAACAAATCTCTATCGTTGCTGGAAACTAGTGAATTGGTCTGTTTGTAGTAAAGATAGCGAATTGTCTGCTTGTGATCTACCTCAGTTAAAGTTACGAGACAGCAAAAGAGTGCTAGCCTTAAACTTTCTTCAAACTGACCTGTATGTGTGTGTGTATATGTGTTAGTATGTTTAGTCCATCATGTATGGTAGAATAACAGTTAGCAAATAAACCTTTGTTTCATTTATAAAGAATGGTGTCTTGTGCTGTGTGATTTTCAACTTTTCAACTATTTGCCAAAGCATTACCTAGCTCAAAATTTGATAAAGTACTAATTTTGCTTGTTTTATCATTGGCCACGAAGTAAGATAAACGAAATTGTTAAAGATATACTGATGTTAATGGTCACTGGACGAGTCGTTATTAAGGTATAAATCATAAGTTAAAGATTAATATCACTTCAATCAAATCAATATTGAATCTTAAATAAATGATTCCACAAAGCTGAAATAATAGCTTCAAAATGTATTACAGTGGTAAATGCAAAAATGTGGGGTTTTAATAATGTTAGCGCTCTGACGCTTGGAATTTTAAGATTTAGAATAGTATTGTAAGTGTATTTACTTGTCTCATTACTGTTTAGCGCAGTTGTCGTTGCTAGGAAATGCTTGTTTTGTTTACTGTGTGGAGACGTGCTGAAATCACGTTTGGTCTCGTACTGTATCGCGTCCCTTGTCAGTATCGGTCGCTTGCTTGGCCATTTTTTGTGATTAACAGGAAATTGTGTTCAGCTGAATTGGAGTAGTATTTTGTTAGATGGGTATAAAAAGCGTAGTTTACCACAGCAGCCTTCACGTGAAACCTCCTCGTGAGAAGACCGAAAAGTGTAAAGACCATCGACTCTACCGTGCAACTCCACCGGGCAGGGACACTGACCAAAGGATGTAAGGAGCGCTTTTTATTTATCTTCTTTCTTACTGCTTGTTTCCCTTCTGATTTAGTTTTTATAACCAATTTTTACTATGTGTAAGTTGTTGTTTGTTAGCATGTGTGTTTGGCAGTGTTCTTTTTTTAGGATTACTAATAAACTACTGCCGTTTGATTTGTTATATATTTTAATTTTAGATAAATTATTTATGAATTTATTATGTCTTTATAGGTATTTTCTTTAGTTTCTAGAGTTATTTTAATAACGTTACTTCAACATACTACATGGAAAATAAATAACATATATATATATTAAACTATATATATATATATATATTTATTATATATATATGGGTGTTTGGCTTAGTGTCATGTTAGAATAATTTTATACTCATAACTTTTGTTGTTTTAATATTTTGAATTGTTTTTAGCTTTATTTTTTGTTTTCATTTAAATGTTTAGTTTTGAAATGTTGTTGTATGCATTT
Source organism: Ptychobarbus kaznakovi (assembly GCA_027422405.1). Lineage (NCBI taxonomy): Eukaryota > Metazoa > Chordata > Actinopteri > Cypriniformes > Cyprinidae > Ptychobarbus > Ptychobarbus kaznakovi. Next base: position 14,895,193 of record CM049802.1, on the reverse strand, counting down.
GTCATTTTATTTAATTTGTTCATTTTATTAAATGTGTTTATATTGTATATATAGAGTTTTAACTTATAGTTTTAGTTACTTTTTCTTATTTGTAAGTCGATTTGGATAAAAGCGCCTGCTAAATGACTAAAAAGGAAAGGAAAGTAAAATAATAGTAAACACCTGTTTGTATTGAATAAACAAACGTTTTTGCTTGCAGTCTTATATATTTTTTTATTTTCATTTGCAATGTCCAAGAACAGCTTCACATTACATGATTTTGCCTTTAATCAGATGATAATAGGGCTATTAAATATAATATTTGTGTAATATTGATGATTGAGTTAGAGGTTTTTTTTAGACAGAATTTTTAGTAAAAAAAATTAAAGGGGACAAAGTAAGGTACAGCAGCTTCTCTTCAAGAGGAATCCATGTCAAAGACAGGTTGATGCAGTACAGTGCAGTGCAGGTCAGAGCCAATCCACCAGGCAGGGGCAAGTAGGCCAGCAAATTAGCAGCCCTGAACCTGGCAGCACAGGTCAGAGCCAGCCAGAGAGGGCCACCTGAGTGAAGACCACACCAGCCCCCCCCCCCCAACATCTATCTGCAGCAACAGAACATGAGCAGTTTTTACAAAAAGTTCACTATACACACACGTCTGTTTTAACAATGAAATAAGTTTAGAACAAGTATTGTCTGTTCAGTGTTTTTTTATGTATAAAAAGAGAGATGAGTTGTCCAGACACTTGTGCAGTGCCCTTTTTATGTCATCCCACTTGTGTTGGGGCACATGACTTTTCCCATGGGCCCCCCCTGGCTGGATCTTGCCCCCCCCCCCCCCTGTACCACCCCATTAAAAAAATCCTAGAATCGCCCTGAACACTAGGTCAAAATGTACTATCCTTGTGGGGACATTTGATCACCATAACATAGGGAATACAAGTACACACACACATGCATGCATACACACAAACACATACATGAACTTCACAAATCAACAACACTTATGTATCTAAGTGTTCCTCATCCTCAATTGTAAGTCTATTTGAATAAAAGCGTCTGCTAACTGAATAAATGTAAATGTATGTGACATTTGTAACATTTTCTATCATTTAACTCTCCTTATTTATTTTTATCATTATACTTATTTTTTTTTCTTGATATGTTGGATGGGAATCCAGCAGTACTTGAGTGATCCACTTAGAAATAAATAAATAAATAAAACATTTATTAATAAATCATCAAGGCTTATAATATTTAGAATTTTTTATTTAGTATTTATGTCTAATTTATTTCTAATTAGTTTTCATTTGTTTAGCATTCATTAGTTTAAAAAAATATATTGTTCATTAGCCTATAAAAGGTTCTCAGAGATTCATTAGTTTCTATTTTAAATTCAAAGTCATTGCAGCATCTGGGTGTCACGGTCCTGCTGGTGTGCCCGGGCTGGCCACCAGATGTCTCTGTGTGTTGAGCACATGGCTTGTTGTTTGTTGTTGGTGCCATGTGCTCCTCTGTCTATTGTCTGTCCCCTCCCATCTTGTTACCTCATCATTGTTTCAGTGGCTCCACCTATGTCCCCCTCGTTACCCTCATTTGTCTCCCTATTTATCCTCCTGGTGTCTGTAATACTGTGCTGATCCGTTGTCTTTCGTGGTGTGTGTGTTATGTTGACTGCTACAGTTCTCTGCCTGCCTGCCTGCTGCCTGCTTTTCCCCTTCTGGGTGTTTTTTGTTCATTTTTGTTTCATTTTATGATTAAAAAAGAACCCATTCTCTTGCACTTGTGTACTCGCCTCATATCTCTCCTCACGCACCCTGACAGAATGGATCAGCCTGATGAGGACTCAGCAGAGAGTGCAACCAGCAACCATGGGTCCAGGGCGGAAGCTTCTCAAAGTCCGCCAGGGAGACAGGAACATTGAGGTATACAACAGGGACTTCTTGGGAGTGGCTCGCCAGTCGGCTACGGCCTAGCCAAGCCCTTCAAGTACCGTATGCCTTGTTGGCACCCCGAGGAGTCACTGGGGGAGTACATAAACCTGGCTCTGAATTTAAGCGGCTCAGAATTTAAGAGCCCGCTCCATTCCGTGAGCCCACGGAGTCCGCTCCAGAGCCCACTCCGTTCCGTGAGCCCACAGAGTCCGCTCCAGAGGCCGCTCCGTTCCGTGAGCCCACGGAGTCCGCTCCAGAGGCTGCTCCGTTCCGTGAGCCCACGGAGTCCGCTCCAGAGGCCGTTCCGTTCCGTGAGCCCACAGAGTCCGCTCCAGAGTCCGCTCCGTTCCGTGAGCCCACAGAGTCCGCTCCAGAGCCCGCTCCGTTCCATGAGGCCACAGGGCCCGCTCCGTTCCGTGAGCCCACAGGGCCCGCTCCGTTCCGGGAGCCCACAGGGCCCGCTCCGTTCCGGGAGCCCACAGAGTCCGCTCCAGAGCCCACTCCATTCTGGGAATCCACAGAGTCCGCTCCGGGAGCCCACGCAGTCCGGTCTGGGTGCCCACGGAGTCCGCTCCGGTCCGGGAGCCCACAGAGCCGCCCAATGGCCTGCTGCACTGCCAGCCCCGCCCTGGCCTCCTGCTCTGCCTGCCCCACCCTGGCACCCCTATCTGCCTATTCCTCCAGGCCCTCTTCCACTCCACAGGCCTGGCCCACCGTCCCTAGCCCAGATCTGCCTCCGTCCCACCCCCCTCCAAGACATTATTTTGTTTTTAGTGTGTGAGGAACATCTGGGATCCGCTCCTTAAAGGGGGGGTTGTGTCACAGTCCTGCTGGTGTGCCCGGGCTGGCCACCAGATGTCTCTGTGTTGAGCACATGGCTTGTTGTTTGTTGTTGGTGCCATGTGCTCGTCTGTCTATTGCCTTTCCCCTCCCATCTTGTTACCTCATCATTGTTTCAGTGGCTCCACCTGTGTCCCCCTCGTTACCCTCGTTTGTCTCCCTATTTATCCTCCTGGTGTCTGTAATACTGTGCTGATCCGTTGTCTTTCGTCGTGTGTGTGTTATGTTGACTGCTACAGTTCTCTGCCTGCCTGCCTGTTTTTCCCCTTTGGGGTGGTTTTTGTTAATTTTTGTTTCATTTTATGATTAAAAAGGAACCGTTCTCTAGGACTTGAGTCCTCGCCCTCATCTCTCTCCTCATGCACAAAAATCAGCACAAGAAGATTGGCATTTTGATTCAAATTAAACTTTTGCCCTGTATGCTATATATTATTTTAGTTTTGAAGTTATTACAAGTTATGCTATTTTTTTTGTTTTTACTTCAGTTAACGGACATATTTTCATCAAGTTTAACTTGACTTAAGTCTCTTTTTAGATTTAATTTACATAATATACAATTTCCATAATGACACCAGACTTCAGACACCACAACAAACATTTTAGTTATGGATTTCAATGAAAACAAGCTTTAGTGATCAACGATGCCAAAAATAAATGTGTAAACTGTGTGAAATACAATATCACAATCACAGACATTTCTCAAAGCACCTTATTTGTTGACCAAAAATCAGCTGGTAATTTTCAATGTAACTTTTGCAAAAGAGAAAAACAAAGACGTGTTCATTTTGGATGGGATAGAAATCACAAAGTTAATTTCCATGAAGCACAAATTTTAAGTGACTTACTCAGGGAAAATAATGACCTTTCAAGCCGGTGTATAGTATTCGATATTTTACAAGTGTAAGCACTGCTCTGCTTTTTTGAGCTCAGAGATCATGACACAAAGGATCAAGCTAGCTGAGCGAATTTAGCCCATTAAAAGTAACAGGCTAATCTCCATCTAACGATCACCTCAACATCTGTCAGCAATAGCTCGCATTTGAAAATTTCACCTGCTTCAAAAACCTGGGCTCTCATTTATCAACAATGCGTAGAAAAGGTTCTATATTTTGTCCTACAAATGAAGTTTAAAACGTGCCTAAGTACAAGAAAATCCGTATTTATCAAATGTGCGCACGCAGTTCTTACTCACATCAGTAAGTAATCATTGTTGATAAATCTCACAAGTGTGTAAGTACCAAGCTCGTTCACGTTCGCAGTCACTTGCATTTGGAAACGCCTCCAGTTGAACCATATATGGTGGCAACACTTTCCTTTAAAAATCACATGATTGAAACCTTAACCCCTACTTAGAAGCTATTCTGTGCTCTCGCCAAGCAGATCAGTGTGATCTCCCTGTGGAGCGCATTCTTTGCCAAGTCTTCCAATAATGCAAGATGAGCCATTGCACTGATACAAATATTCGTCACAGCTGTCTTTTATAGGGTTTTACACCAATTATGCAACTTGTCTGTTTAAAACAAAAATTATACAAAAATTATAAATTGAGTTGTTGTTTTTTTATAATGAAAGGAAACATGACGTATGTGCATTGCTTAATGCATACTGTGACACTCTTAAATGCTTTGTATGTGTAGTGCTATTCTACCACTATATTATCTGTGTAAGCATGCTCAGAGGTGTGCTTATGTTTACAAACATTTCTACGTATAAGTACAAGTTGGTAAATCCCATACTTTACGTGAAACTGTTCTTACGCACTCATTACGCACACATCTGTGCGTACGCACTTGTGATAATTGAGGGCCCAGGCCTGTATAAACGGCAACCACCTGACAAGCACAAGCTATTTTCCATTTCACTCTTTCCTTTCAGGCTTTTTGCCCAGTTTATCGCTGAGATCATAAAATGGGCTCAGAGTGTGTTGTGAAACAATAAGCAGATTTATCAGTTATGAACATGAACTAGATTAAAGGTTGAATTAGCAGAGAAGCGGCCCTGCTCTGCCAATTGAACAGATTTTGAGAGATAGTGACACAATGATTCACTCCAACAAATAACCTAGAGTGAATCAAATGAAAATAGCAAGTTATTTATGCACAGCGTTTGCTCACACTCACTCTTGTGTGTTCAGGGTCAATGGCAGCGCTGCTTCGCCAGATGGAATGGAGTGTGCTTGTTCTGCATTTTCAGCTGCCTGGTTGTGGTTGTTATTAGAATACAGAACAGCACATCCCTGAAAAGAAAAATGATATAATTTGCTGAAAAATTTACTATTAATTGGTGGGCTTTCTCAGAAAGTATTGATATGACCTTGATGTTTTAAATTTAGTTTTTTTGTCTTCCATAAAAGCTTGTGTACTATAGTTTACTGTGTTTTGAGAAAAAGGCTGATATTTAATTTACTGTACACAAACATGTGCTTAACTGTCTCATTTCCTTTCCATCCCTCTCTCCATAGTTGACTCCGGCGCAACCCTGTCACGCCCCCAGCGCCCCCTCTCGGCCCGGACGGGCCACCATGCCCCGGCCATGAAGGGCTACCAGGTCAGTCGCAGTCTGTCGCAACACTCCTCTGGGCCTTTCTACTGTATGCCTGAGGACTGCGACACTGCACGGGACCATATGCACCCCCCCGACCACTACCAGGGGCACAATGACCACCCCTACTACCCTCCTGGTGGGCCCCCTGAACCGTTGGCCATGGTTCCATCTGGTGGAGGCACTTTCCCGCGCTCACACCCCAGTCAGACACAGCCCTATGATTCCACCTGTGAAGAGTGTTTATCCTCTGCAGGACATGGGCATGGTCATGGTCATGGGGGAAAGATGCACCGTATCCCACCAAACATTCTGGATCAGTTAGAGAAACAGTTGCCCTTCCATCCAGATGGCTTCCACACCCTGCAGTACCAACGCACAGCCAGCGGGGAACCACGCAGCGAGAGTCCAAGTCGCATAAGGCATCTAGTGAACTCTGTCCAGCGTCTCTTCGCCAAGTCACATTCACTAGAGGCACCCTCTAAACGAGAGTTTAATGGCAGCCGTGGGGGAGAGTACCGGGAGAGAGATAGGGGGCACCGCAGTGGTGGCGAGGAAAGTGGCGGACATCATTATTCAGGGACGCACCAGTCTCGTTCAGCCCGTCGGAACAAAAGCAGAGAACGAAGCAAGAGTGGAGACTCCCGCCACGAGTCACGAAGCTCCCACCACCGGAGCAAAACAGCTGGATGGTGGAGCTCCGATGACAACCTGGACAGTGACAGCAGCTTTCTGGTGGGTGCAGGTAGAGGGGGGCGTGGGTATCCCACCGGACACGAGACCTTGGATGCTGCCATCCAGGAGCTTACCTTGAGGAAATCTAAGGGGCCACCTCCAGGAGAGTGCCTGGCTTGCACCAATATAGCTATGGCAGATGACAGTGGACACTCTCTGAAGAGGAGCACGTGGTCGGCCATGACAGTCAGTCAGGCTAGAGAGGTATATCCATCTTCCCGTGGAGGAGGAGGTGGATATGAGAAGGCATTGGTTCCTCTAGATCCCAAAATGAAGGAACAATCACTCCACTATCTGCAGGCAAGTTATATCTATCATCCATCCATCCATCCATCCATCCATCCATCCATCCGACTAAATAGGCATTGTCAATTCAATTCTGACTGGCATACAATATGTACAATATGTAACCCCAGTATGTAAGTAAGACAAACTTTTGCAACATGTGAGCCCATTTTCAAGTCAGTGCAATGATCCCAAATTGGCTCCCACTGAGATTTTAATATTTATGTGGTGTCTCTGTTCTCAAATACAATCAGTCTGCTGTCCTTATTGACTTGCAGATTCATTTAATTGTCAAAAGAATTAATATGTCTGCAGAGATGGGGATCGGCACTAAATGACAATTTCTGTGAGTGAAAAAAAAAAAATAACTTGATAATTATGTTTATTTCCAGCCTCTGTCAGCTCGGTGTGAAAGGGTGAAAACAGCTTTGTAGGATACAGGAAAACAACACATTAACCCGTGGCCTTCACAAAACACACTGTGAACACTCACAAACGCTGCTATTGATATCAGCAGCAAGCTGTGTGCTCCATTTCTCCTACTCATCTGCTCAATTGCACACACAACACTGACATCCTGCTTTGTGATATCAAGTATACAAGAATACAGGATGCTTCTTAGCATCATAATTTAGCATTATTGGTGTCATGTGTGGCTGCCTAATGTATATGGTTTAAATGAGTCATGAACTGAGAAATCAAAATCTTTTGACATATAAGAGGTCATTGTACTATAAAAACATCCTGTAAGTTTCAGAGCGCAAAACTTTCTTGTTAGTCTAAAAACAGCTTATATTAAAGCCAATCAGCCAAAACAACAGGTTGTGGAATGTGCCACTTTATGATGTAATAGTGTGGCTAAACACCGCCTCCACAGAAGAAGAAGATCAATGCCTGCTTTTACATCACTGCCTGTTTAGCCCCGCCCACAGATTCATGTTTGTAGTGTAAATAACGAGAGAGGCTAATGCAGGAACCAAACAATAAAGATGCTCTGAAGACAACAGGACGCTGTACAATGCAAAGTTGTGCAAAACAGTCTTTGCATCGCCTTCTGATCCCAACATTAGGAATGAGTGGATGAACTTCACAAAGGAACTTTGCAAAGCAACTTCACAGGAAATTAAGTTTCTAAAATAGATTTATATCGTAGAAACTCAATATAATTAACTTATGGCAAAATTTGGTTAATTCAGTATAATCGCTGATGGTTGGCTTCCTCTGAGGTCCTCCGAGGAGTTGGCATCATCTCTTCTCGGGTGTTTGGTCATCTCAGATCATTTAAGGCTTGGATCCAGACTGAAGCTTGTGTAATTCCTAAGGGGGTCGCACACCGAACGAGCAGCGCCACATCTAGAACAACTCGAGGTATCGCACACCAGACGCGCACAATCTATACTAATAAATGACCTGAAGTGTGTTGTAACGGTTGTGTCCAGGTATATCCAGTAGGTTGCAACAGACGACAGTGAATGTAATCACGACAGACAATTGCTACATTGGCCTATGCTGTAATATTTTGCGTATGTAAAAATGTCTCAAGAGAAATATAAAAAGATTAAAAGGATTACGTTTATTATACATTTAATTCTATATGTTTACATTTTATTCAAGCTGTAAAACTAATGTGTACAGTATTTTGCAGCAGTGGTATCTTGGTATAATGTATTAACAACGGTTTGAGACAAATATGATGTTATTTAATATAAAACAATGCCGATGGCGTTCTGTGGCGCGGCAGGAATTTGAACAGCGTCCTGAGTCGTTGCTGGGCGCTGCGGACAGACGCCGAATGACGCCGCCGGTGTGCGTACACTCATAGAAAACAACGTGTTCGAATTTTAAAGACATGGCGCGATGCGACGCGGCGCTGCGCTTCTCATCCGGTGTGCGACCCCCTCTAGTTACCACGGGATGTTAATCCCATGGCAGAAACAGAGAAACAAATAAAGACAATTAGCGTAGCTGTTGTTCCATCCAGGAACAACCCTGGATGAAATTATCTGTTCAACTCAAGCTAAAGAATAATAATGTGCGTTTGATCAGATATACCTGCAGTACAAGATTGTGAGATGCATTATATGAATGCTTGGCTAAAGAGATGTGTCTTTAATCTAGATTTAAATAGAGAGAGTGTGTCTGAACCTGGAACGTTATCAGGAAGTCTATTCCAGAGTTTGGGAGCCAAATATATATATATATATATATATATATATATATATATATATATATATGGGCTTTTTATGCCTTTATTGTGAGAGGACAGTGGAGAGCTGACAGGAAAGCATTGGGTGGAGAGAGGGGAGTGGGATCAAGGACCTCAAGGCGGAATTCGAACCCAGGTCACCATGAGCGCAGTTGCACTATATGTCAACACACTAACCACAAGGCTATGGACGCCGACTGGATGAACTTTATTTTTAATGAAGTTCCAGACCGCATCAGAAAGAACTTGGTCCTTTGTTCACTTCATTTTACCACACATTCGTTTACAAACAAAGCACATTCGAAACCGGATTTTCATAAAGATTCAAATTAAAAGATGATGCTGTGCTGGCTATATTGGATCCAATGGTAATGTTACAACTCATGTGTGAGTAACTGTTTTTATTATATGGTCACTATTGCTTTGCCTGTTATTACATATTGTTTGATATAATAATGTAGATATTGATAAGATTTTGAGTTTTTATTAAACCTATGAATGAATACTCTGACAACATTTCTGACCATGGTACTACCACATTACTTTTTGAAAGAGGATGTTTAGTTTTGAAATGATTGAAAATATGTCTCCAGCAATATATGCCGTTAAAAACACAACTTCAGAAAACACATGAACAATGACACACACTGACAACTGGAAGTCCTGTCCTGAGCTGTACTGTATGCCCTGCTGTGTCCTTGATGAATGAGCAGCAGCACATAGTACAATTGGACTCAATTATTGTTTTCCTTTTTGTCTTTCTCTTTCTTCTCACACATATACTGTTAGGCTGTTAGACTCACCCACTGTGAACACATCTAGACATGCTACTATAATTACTTATTTGTGGACACACAAACGGGAGAGGAAACTATATCTGACATGACATCAGGTTAAATGAGGATAATTGTTCTCCTATGCACTCTCTCACACTTCCCATCGAGTGTCAGCATATGGTTATGTTTCTAAGATAACAGGATGGAGCTCTAGGAGGTTTTGCTCATTTCCAAGTACAACAGTGAGCCACAGTTGAGCGCTACTTAAATAAGGCCTATCCCTGTGTGTGTCCCTTTTGTTTTTAGCAGGCAGTTATGGGAGTCCTGGCTCATTTGGTACTCATTTGGTAAATATATACAGTGGTGGCCAAAATTATTATAACACTATTATCTTCACAATTTTTGCTGTAGTGTGTCAGTAGGAAATATCAGTTTACATTTCCAAACATTCATTTTGCCATTAATTATAATAATCCAATGAGGTTTTTGTTTGCACAAGGAGTCTGACAACAGCCAGTGCTCCACACAGAGATCTGATCTGATCATCATCCAGTCTGTGTGGAATGGAATGAAACATGAAGAAACAGAACAAACTGAGACCGACTAAATCCAGAACTGTGGCAACGTCTCCAAGATGCTTCCAAGTTCGGTTGTTTTTTTGTTTTGTTTTGTCTAGAGCAATGTTTTGCGGAAGGTGCAACTAGACTTAACTAAATTTAGATGTAAGTGGGTGATTTCTGCAGCGTTTTATATTTTTTTCCCATAGTTACCTGCATGACACTTCTTTTCTTATAGTGGTAGTGAAAGAAAATACCAGGCTTTGTAGGGGAAGTGGTATGTCAAATAGCTTGTGGCCTTCTGTTTATCATTTTTGTTGCATTCATGCGATGTCGCATCATGCCTGGACTTCAAACACCTGGTGCTCAATGAAAAGAAGACCCATTTCAGAACAGTATAGACTGAATAGCAGCTGTGAGAAAGCACAATAAGCATCAGGTGTATCGCATCTCATGGCTGCTCTGTCCCCGGGCTCTTCAGTGCGAGAGAGATAAAAGTCAATGCTTTGTGACGGACATAACCAACTGTGCTGTCTCTTGCATACTCTGCTATTGTTGCCCAGGGCGACAGGAACATGCACAGAGGTCTTGCTCTGACACTAATTTAACTTCCTGTAATATTAGCACTTGCAAGCTCCAATTACACAGAACATCAGCTTCACCCTGATAGAAACACATCTGGTCAGTCGCCACTATTGTTTAGATAATTTGTCACAGAGAGACAACCAGTCAACTTTCATACACTCCCACTCAGAATGATATACATCTGTAAATGGTTACTGTGTAGCTACATACTGTACACTGTCATAGTCAGCAGTGTTGGAGAGTAAATAACTATAAGTAGCAACATGGCTAACTAAACTACATTATTCAGTTGCATGGCAGAACCTCGGTTTTCTTTTTTAAACTTCACAGCTTTTCTAGTAGCAAGCCAATTTTTCTAATGAGTTGCAGTGTGTAGCACGAAAGTCACTATATTTATTTTATTGTTCACATTGTGTTGAACAAGACAAGCTGATAATCAAACATGCTTTGTTTCTTTCTTTAAAAAAAAATCTATATGTTGAGAAGTCCAAATCATTCTAGAGATTTTGTTTTAAGGATTCACGATTAATCTGATTGTTCCTGCATTTTTTTGTAGTAAAACTGTTTTCAGCATTAATTATATATTTTAGACTAAAACCAAGTAGTATTTAGTATATTCGTGGTAGTTGCATTGCTATCTACACAGGGTCAGAAAACTGCAGATTTCATCAAAAAATATCTTAATCTGTGTTCCAAAGATGAAAGACAAAAGTCTTACGTGTTTGGAATGACATGAGAGTAAGTAATTATGACAATTTTAATTTTGGGGTGAACTATGAGGCTAAGTTTATGCAACTGGCCACAGGTATAAACGGTCTCTAGTAGTGTCAAAGGTATCTCCGCTGACCACTTGTGATCGATCACTGGAAATGCATCTTAATACCAGGTGTAAACATGACCTTTGTGAAGCTTGACTGTAGTTTGAATACTTTAAATCCCGAGTAGCTTGCCGTTTTGGAAGCTAGAGTTTCAAAGTAGATTCTGACATCCAGATAGCTCCCAAGCCTGCATATAAATCCCATCGGTGCTCATTCTGTGTTCCATCATAGCTGAAGGCTGAGCAGCTGACTCAGCTACCCTCAGCCTCTGGGGGGAAAGAAACCCAGCTGTGGGCTGCAGCTCAGTTGGGGGCTCATCGCGGGAGAGCAGTTTTTTGATGTGATCTGATCTGAAGACATGGGGATGAACCAGATTAATCCTCTGTTACAAGTCAGTCGATCTGTGTTGCAATTAGCAAAGGAGCAGGAGGAAGTAAAATGTGTCAATATAATGAGAACGAATACCAGGGGCTGTTGGGGGGGAAATAAGAGATTGAGAACAATAACACAGGTTGCAAGAAAGTAAAGTGTGTTTTTTGTGGGCAAGGGGGTACATCAAAATATATTATTTTATGTTCCACAGAAGAAAGAAAATCATACAATTTAAGAACAACATCAGGATGAGTGAATGAATACAGAATTATATTTTTTTGGGGGTGAACTGTCCCATTAAATAAAAATTCTGTCATTATTTGCTAACCTGCACTTTACTCATTTCATGCACATGATGTTATTTTTAGTGATATATTAATATAAAATGGTCAAAAGGAGGCCAATTATGTCAGATTTATGCAAGAAGAAAGATATGACATTAATGCAGTGATAGTACACGTACGTCTTTGCAGGAACAAATATTTCCCTGCTGCATTAAAAGAACAAAGTTGAAGTCTGAGGAAATATGAAGAGAACAATGAAGACACTCAAACCAAGAATTAGAAAAATCAATGATCAGCTTCTCCAGAAGAGGCCAATTGAATTCCTGATTCAAAATTATGTTTGTGTATTGGTGTGTATTAGAAGGAAGATAGGAGGGGGTGGAGCCAAGAGAAACAGAGGTGGATAGATAGATCAAGTCGCATCATCCTTTGAAAGAGATGACCTTTAAGTACCCCACTGAGTGGTCAATTGATAGATATGGCATTCCTTATCTTGTGTGTGAGCACAAGTGCATCTCCCCTTGGTCATTTGGTGGTGGGATTATCATCTTATGTCAGTGAAAGAAAGGGGTGAGAAAAGAAGTATAAAGCCATCTGTGGAGGCACAATCTTCCATCGTTTTATATATTTGTCTATATTTTGGTGCATGCCCTGCCTCTATTGACAAAATAGCCCCGATAACTCCATACCTACAATCTTAAAGGGATAGTTCACTCAAAAATGAAAATAATTCTGCAATTATTTACTCACCCAAGTTGTTCCAAATCTGTGACTTTCTTTTTCTGAGCACAAAAGACAATATTTTGAAGAATGTTGGTAACCAATCAGTTGACAATAGCCATTTACTTCCATAATATGAATAATAAACTCATACAGGTTTGGAACAGCTTGGGGGTGAATAATTGATGGCATGACTTTTAGATTTTTTATTTAATTAAACATTTCTGCGTATTCACAGTGAAAACTGAATAATTAACTAAATAAAAAAATGACAGAGTATACAATTAAACAGTAAGGACTGCAACAAGTTTAAGAGGGAACATCCTTTTGTTAAACACAGACAACACTGGAGCTGCGCCCAGTGCAAGCCAGGCACCCTGAATTGAAAGAGTTATTGGCTCTGGTATTAAATTTGTAGCCATCCTATAGTGGCTGTATGTAAGACACCATTTTTTATTTTATGTGTTCAAAATATGTGACCGAGAGCAAATGCAGAGGCAAAGAACAGCAATAATACGCAGCGATGCTATCATATAAGACCATGACTGGAGAGCAGAGTTCATGAAAATAAATAATCTTACCTCTCCCCTCCATAACCTGCTATCTCCCCACATCTGTGCTCTGTCCATGCCACAGCCGATGGGGCAGCTCTTGAGTGTGATGACAGCTCTAACTGTATAGCTGGTGCCTTTCATCCTCGTCATCCAATCAGATGTAATTTTACTCAGCTGCCCTCTGTTCAGCCCTGCATTCCCTCGGATTATGCGGTGGCCAGAAAGGCACAACTCTAACAATATTTTTTTTTTCGGATATACATAAAACTTTAGTTGCAGTATCATTGCATGTTCTCTCATATCAATGATATATAGCTATACGACAGTAAGTTTAGTTCCTCGAAATTAGCACTTGGACTTAGACTATCAATCTGTGAATTAGTGATGGAGTTGACTCTTCCTACAAGTTACATCGATACAAAGCATTGATTCATTCTGGTACAAAACAAGTGAGTCACTGAATCATTCACTCTGATTTGTTCAAAAACAGAGATACATTTAAAGTGAAACAACTGACTTTCTGAGTGAATCATTCACTCAAACTATTTGTTCAGCAGATTTGCTTGATTCAAAGAAACTGTAGATGTTGTGTCTAAAATGTTAGTTTCTCAGTATTAGCTTTTTGTGTAAATATACACAGACACACATACCTCATCAGTTTCATAAGTAAAGACCATGTTGACAGCAAGTTGTGTGTCTCTTGTAGGTTCCCTCAGATGACTGGTGTGGTGGTGGTCCATCTGACAGTGGTGGGGAGATCCCTTGCAGACGTATGCGCAGTGGCAGCTACATCAAGGCTATGGGGGATGACGACAGTGTTGACTCAGACACCAGCCTCAAAGCCTCACCCAAATCAGCCCTCATTGCCCAGAGAGAAGCCTTCCGCCGCTCCGTCAGCATGGACCAGCGCTCCTCCACCGCATCCAAGTCAGCTGTCACTTGGCTTTCAGTTTTAATTTTCAGATTCTGTGACTATTTTGTGTTGCTATTTTGAGATTTGTATTTGCACTATTAAAAAGTAGCATATTGGACTACCATGTAACACCAATAGTACATGAAAATGGTAAGGTATATGGGTGTACCAAGGTAATTCCATATGGTACATCATTGTACAATGGTACTGCAACTGTACATAAGGATTGAGTGGTGTATGTGTTTTGCTTTATGGGACTGGGAAGTGCAATCTGGGGATTTAATGGTGTACTCTTATTCTCAGGTACTCATGTAAACAGTGTACAGACGTCTACCCGAACAGTCGAACCACACCTAAAGGCCACGCTCGCATCCGTAGTGCCACACGCTCTCTGACCTGCGCTCAGGTAAAACCATACAGTGTTCATATTACATGTAGTAAGTTTTCTAAGTTATTTTAATGATTTATTTTTCTTACAATAATCATGAAAACTACACATTGCTAGGGTGTTCTGCTGGTTGGTTTGGCATAACTAAGAGGTAGCTTGGTAGTTCAGGGGCCTCATTTATAAAGCGTGCGTACGCTCAGATTTGATCTTAGAATGTGCGTACACTTAAATCCACGCCAAAGCCCATGTTTGCAAAAACTGGCTTTGACGTGGAAAAGTGCTAAGCGTCACGTCAGGGTCTGAGCAGATGTACACAATTTTTCCTGTTCGAGTACTGCTGGTTTTGAAAATGTAAGCCGTTCTTGCAGCTCGCTGTTCTAAATTAAAGAATATGGATGATGACTGGTGATCTTTTACATGATAATGACATTAATTAGGAGTCGTTTGCAAGGCAGAGAGCTGAAACCATTATTTTGCGCACATGTTCAAGATCATTTGCGATTCATAGATTTCACATTTGAAAGAAACGCGTACGTGCGATTTCTGTACATACGTTCATTTTATGAACCACACATGTGCATATTTGAGAGATGATCGTAAGATCATTTTAGGATGGTTTCTGTGCAAAATTTTATAAAGAGGCCCCTAGTGATCGCTAAGACGTTTTGCTAGTTGCTAGGGCATAACTAGGCAGTTATAAAACAGTTCAGGGTAGTTACTAGAGCATAACTAAATGGTGACTTGGGTATCCTGCTAGTTGCATACGAGATTGGGCTGGTTTCTAGTAGAACTAAGTTGTGGTTTGGGTGTTCTGGTAATTTATAGGGTGTCCTACTGGTTCCTATGGCATAACTAGCTGGTTCCTAGGGAGTTTTGGCTGATTTCTAAAGCCGCTCTTACACTGTGCGATTTTTTTTAAAGTCCTTTAGGATTGTATTGTCAGACTGTACGAACATGATGATCATGTCACACTGTGGGATCTCAGTTGTCATTAATGTCAGACTGTACGACAGACAAGACGAGTTAAAAACGGGTGCGCGCAAGAAAACATGTCCAGAGTTTTACATTATCAACCCATACATGTCCAGTGACTGCGAACTGCATTCACACTGGACCGAAATGTAGGACTGTGTGCCAAATCTTCTGACACTGCCAGAATTTTGTCGGAGGTGAAATTTGATCGCAACAGCCATTAATCGGCTGTCGGTGAACATGTCAAACCAGCGATCGAAGACTACAGATTTTAGCCTAGGATTATAGAAATCTTTTAGGATTTTCAAAATGTGTCTCAGACGACCAAATTGTGGCCAAAACCGCACAGTGTGAGCCAGGCTTAAGGCATAACTAGTTGGTGTTTTGGGTGTTCTGGTAGTTGCTAGGGCAGGGCCATCCTTAGCTGAGGAGATGTTTGCTCCCCTTTGCCCGACCGCACCAGTTGACCGCAACAGTCCTGGTTATTTGCTGAAACATCTGGACCTCAGCCTTCATTAAAACCTAGTCTTTGTATGTTTTAGCTGAGTGATACTCTGAACTTGTTTGGAGAAATGGAATCACAGGCTGTCGAGGCACTGGACCTACCCGGATGCTTCCGCACCCGCAGTCACAGCTACGTACGGGCTATCCAAGCCGGCTGCTCCCAGGACGATGACTGCTTGTCTGTCTTTTCCATGTCGGGCCCACAGGGGACCATGAAGGGCGAAGCAGGTGAGTCATCAGCATGTGTTTATGTATGTGTGGGTATACCTAGTCGCCATGCTGTCACAGGGATTAGATTAGTGACTTAATTAGTTTTTTGATCAGTCTCACAGGAATTGCTGGACAAACACGCTTCAGCCAAGGGATTTAGATCAAAACTGTTTCAAAACCTTCTATCTTTAAATTTTCTCTGTAAACAAATGTTACATCATAAACACTTTAAAATGCTAATATTCTCATAAGACGTCCATCTCCTTGACTACCCCTTGGGTTGTAGTCAAGATTGTGGTCGTAGTGTTAATCTTGTCATTGAATTACTGAAATGAATTAATATGACAAAATCCAAAAGACAGGGCAAAAACCAAACAACAAAAAGTCTCTGTAAAAATGAACACTGTATGGTCACAATTGCAATCGCAAATTATTCCCTCTCTCACTAACATGTGGATGACTTTGTCTTTTTCCCCACTGTCCTTTATTCTCTCGTTTAGAGTAGAGAATCTCACAGGAGATTTATTAAAGCCCTTGTGAAGTGTCAAAAGCCTCCATCTGCAGTTTCCCAAGGCAACACTCATGACACACACCGGAGTGTGAGTGTTTTTAAGAGAGAGGGAGGATGAGAGGACAAGAGAGATGGAAGGAGGGCTTAGGCATGCTTTTTTAAAACTCCTTTAATCTCTGAGTGTGTCCCTCTGAATTTCATATTTCCATTCTCATGAGCTAGTGAATGTGTCTGTGTGTGTGATGGGATGTTACTTAAGCCATGAGGATGTATCTAAAGCTTTTGAATGATAATACTCCAATGGGGATTTTAAGCTATAATGTATATATGTATATTTCTCTGTTTCTGTCTTCTCGATACAGAGAATACATTTGCATATATCTGTATGCGTTCTCACAAGTCTTTGCTGTAAATTTTAGTTATTTAACTATCTATCATCGATCTAAGTCAGAAGTTGTATGATTGCTCTGTCTGAGATAATATCTGCAATACTATTATTATTATTTTTTTACATCACTAGGATACAGTTCTCTACACTTGGCTCACCTTTTCAAAACTCTTTATCCAGTTGTCATTAAAAAGTTTCAGCTTGTCAGTTAATTTCACATCCAAAAATAAATTAAAACAGTGGCTAGTAACACATCTGCTCTTTCTGAGTCCATCATTTGTGCTGTGCAGTGGGGTATGTGAATCATGGTAGTAAAAAAAATAACCACAATTCTTAACAAATAATACAAATAATGGAAATTGCATGTAAACAGGAATGAAGAGCTTTGCCCTTGACATGTAAACATTATAATGCGATTAAGTCCTTACCCTGATTATTGGAAATAATCGCATTATTCGTGCGCATGTAAACATAGTCAATGACCCTAAAACACTAACAACAGGTAGCATTGGTTACTAATACTAATGAGGTCAGACTTTTAAATGCAGAAGCCTACGGTCGTCACTAACATTGTATTTTTTTTCTCTTGCATTACGCCCAAAATAAAAACAAAAAGGGGGCAGGATGAAATTACAAACAAGGCGTCCCTATAAAGGTGTTCGTGTTGGTCTAACTTTTTTCTTACCTACAAAAATGTGCCTAGTATTTGATGCCTGAAGCAGTTTTTGCTAGATGCCTGTAACCTTTCCTCTGTTCTCCTTACTAATGATTTTCTTTCTTCACTTCCTTCTTCAGCAGAAAGTTAACTTAACTCAAAGGAAGAGTATGTTTAATTCCTTCTGTGGCGACTGTTTTGAATGAACAGCCCTTCATCTTTCAAATTCAATTCAATTAAATTCAAGATTATTTGTTTAGCGCTTTTTACGATACAATCGTCGCAAAGCAGCTTTACAGGAAATTAAGTCTCTACAATAGATTTATATATTGTAGAAACTTAATATATTTAACTTATGGCAAAATTTGGTTAATTCTGTATACTGTCTGAGGGTTGGCTTCCTCTGAGGTCCTCTGAGGGGTTGGCTTCATCTCTTCTCAGGTGTTTGGTCATCTCAGATCATTTAAGGGTTGTGTAATTCCTAGTTACAGAAACAGAGAAACAAATAATTAGCATAACTGTTGTTTCATCCAAGCAAAATAATTTGTTCGACCCAAGCTAAAGCATAATAATGTGCGTTTGATCAGATATAACTGCAGTACAAGATTATGAGATGCATTATATGAATGCTTGGCTAAAGAGATGTGTCTTTAATCTAGATTTAAATAGAGAGAGTGTGTCTGAACCCCGAACATTATCAGGAAGGCTATTCCAGAGTTTGGGAGCCTAATATGAAAATGTTCTACCTACTTTAGTGGATTTTGCTATTCTAGGTCCTACCAAGAGTCCAGAGTTTTGCGACCTTAGGGAACGGGTTGGATTGTAGCGTGATAGAAGATTAGTTAGGTATGCAGGAGCTAAACCATTTAGGGCCTTATAGGCAAGTAATAATATTTTGTAACTCATACGGAACTTAATAGGTAGCCAGTGCAGAGACTGTAAAATTGGAGTATCATAATCATATTTTCTTGACCTGGTAAGGACTCTAGCCGCAGCATTTTGTACTATCTGTAGCTTGTTTATTGAAGATGCAGGACAATCACCTAGCAGTGCATTACAATAGTCCAGTCTAGAGGTCATGAATGCATGAACTAGCTTTTCTGCATCAGAAACAGTTAACATGTTACGTACCATGGCGCAGCATATTTTTCTCAAACTTTTTTTAATTTGATGGGGGAAACAGTTTCTAACGTATTAGAGAAGACAGTGCCCATGTTGCTAGTAATTTTGTCTAGTTCATTTGTATTTATGGGTACACAGAGCAGTTGAGATAAATCAGGCAGGTTATTTGTGAATCTATTTTTAGTGGCTGGAACAATAGTTCTGCCTGGACGATAATGTGGAGCCATATAGTTAATATCAGTAATATGCAGCATGCACGATACAAGAAAATGGTCAGTAACATCATCACTTTGAGGTACGATATCTATATCAGTAAGATCAATTCCATGTGATATAATTAAATCTAGCGTATGATTAAAACGATGAGTGAGCCCGGTGACGTTTTGCTTGACTCCAAAAGAGTTTATTAGGTCAGTAAACGCAAGTCCTAACGCATCAATTGTATTATCAACGTGAATGTTAAAATCTCTGACAATTAGCGCTTTACCAAGTAGCTTGGTGGAGTAGATTAATTTAGACCAATATAATAATTTGGTTTAAGCCAGGTTTCAGTCAGACAGAGTACATCAAAACTATTATCTGTGATAATTTAATTTACAATAACTGCTTTGGGTGCGAGTGACCTAATGTTTAGGACCCCAAGCCTTAAAAGATTATTTTGTTCATTTATATTGCCTTTTTCTGGTTTAATCACGATCAGATTTTTTCTAGATCCTGAATTAAAGTTATATTTTGACCTCACTATTCGGGGAACAGACACAGTCTGTATAGATTGGACACTGCAAGTGCTTCTATCATTTAAGTGGGTAGAACAAAATTCATAATAGCAGTTATTTGCGAATTGGCTTACTAGTCAGATGGAGTGTAGCGTCCTGGAGATGTTGTCCGACAACAGGAGTTCCGTCCCGACTCTGCTGGGGTGCAGGCCATCAGCACGGAAAAAAAACCCAGGACGCTCCCAGAA
Organism: Ptychobarbus kaznakovi; assembly: GCA_027422405.1. Lineage (NCBI taxonomy): Eukaryota > Metazoa > Chordata > Actinopteri > Cypriniformes > Cyprinidae > Ptychobarbus > Ptychobarbus kaznakovi. The sequence goes on along the minus strand of CM049802.1, from coordinate 14,875,380 downwards.
AAAGATTCCAATTATTAACAAAGAGCAATTTCTGATCTTTACACCATGACAACAACCACTCGTTTAACACATACAGTCTACTGAACATTTCGTGTCCTCGTCAATACGTGGGAAGCGGTCCTGACACGATGATCGTCGTCACGGGCGATGTGCTGCGCACCATCTCGATCAGGCTCCCGAAATCCCTCTTCAGTGTCTCCGTCTGCCGCAGCTTGGTGTCGCTCTCCGACGCTCTCGTCGCCCTTCAGGATCGCGGGTATCTGCGCAGAAACATCGAGAACACGAGCACCAGGAAAACAGTGAGTGCACTTTACCTTCAGCTAACGTAGCACGGACGTCCTGGACGATGGAGTCTCCGATGATCACAGCGTCGCATTCCATCTCGCAGAAAGGAGTGAAGCGGTTGAGGGTGGAGATCTTGAAGACCGGAGGCGACGGAGGGGAAGAGGTCGTCGCCCAGGGCCTGGAACGCGTCTTTTGCTGCTGCACCCAGGGTCCATGGTTTCCTGGCGCCAGAGTGAATGACATCTGGGAAGATCGCATCCGTGTGATTAGAAGCACACGGAGTAATGGTGGTGGGAGTGTTAGCAGCGCGCTGCATACTTACCCCGGACTTGTGAGCGTCAGCCCGGGATGTTTCCAGCGTTGCTTTCCGCTCCCTCAGCTGGGCCTGCTTTGCCAGCAGCTTGCCAATCTGCTTCTCCACGGCTTCCAGCTCCAGCTGCACCGAATGCAGCTCGAATGTGTCCTCACCTACACTCAAAGGTAGACATAAATCCGCCTTTAAAAGCAAGTAACAGTGAAAAAATGGTTCATTTGTGTAAATAGGGTATTAGCTATGTTAGCGGTTGCTGAGATGCTAACGGGCAGCATTAGCGGCAGCCGCGCTGGCGATGCTAACAGGCTATAAGCTAATAGTGGACTCTGGAAATCAAAATAAAACTTGTTTTATTGTTTTTGTTGCAGAATGCGATTCGAATTAAATTCGAAAAATTCGAATTTTGAATATTCCTTGAATTTAAAATAAAAATCCACATTCGAATGCAAAACGCTGCATTCAAATTTTAGATGTCCATCAGGCAGCAGTGCACACAAAATGCGATGACGAGGTGTCGTTGCATTTTAATGCTTTTTTTAGCCTGTCCAGTTGAACCCACTCGATGCGGTGCTGCACAGTCAAAATATTGCGGAAAAAGAGAACATCAATGATCAATGTGGAGAAGACTCCTGAAGCAGTCGTGGCCTGGAGCAGTCGTGGCCTAATGGATAGAGCGTTGGACTTGAAACCCGAGGTAACCCAAGGTTGTGGGTTCGAATCCCAGCTCTGGCAGGAAGTGTACACGACTGAGGTGAGACCCTTGAGCAAGGCACCCAACCCCCAACTGCTCCCCGGGCGCCGCAATGTCGGCTGCCCACTGCTCCACTTGGATGGGTTAAATGCAGAGAACACATTTCACTCCTCATTATACTCTGTATAATTGTGTATGTGACAAATAAAGCTCATCTGAGCTTAATTTGTTTGTATGTTGTTTACCTCAAAACTGAAACCAAGCCATTCACACAGAACGCATATTTATTGCATTTTCCCGAGGCACATCTTCTATCATCGTTGCACTTGTGTCTCACATGAGAGCCCAAAGCCATATACAATTAATGTAAGTTCAACTTTAAAAAAAAAAACATGTAATTACTAGATTAAGAAATTAGCTTGTTAGTGAACAGGGCTCGACAATAAGGACTGCCCGATGGCCCGGGGCCAGCGTGAAGGGCGCTCGGGACAGTAGACGGATTTGTCACTTGCCCGATCGGGCCACTGCAGCGTCGTCACAAATTGTATCAGTTGCATGAGTTTTTAAGCCTTCAAGCGATTAAAAGGCATTTGGGCGCGAAAGACAACTCCTTTCACTTGTGCGCTGCATGTGTTCTATTCTGTGCGAACAGCTTGCGTACAGACAGCCGCGTCTCTGACACGCGCAAGCCACCTGAATGGGCAAATACATAAAGTATGTCAAAATACCCCTCTTGGCAAGTAACTTTAACAATGATTAATCTATATTGAATTTATACACTGGAGTACAGATGCACCGATCAACCGGACATGTTTTGTTTTATTTTAGAGCATCTTCTGTTCCGTGCTTGCACACAACTGCACTTCAATGATTTCCCCAAATGTCATTTGTGTGGCAATATTAAGTTGTTATACAGGGCTCGACATTAACGCTTCATTAACGCCAGACAAGTAACCAAAAATAAATGAAATCACCAAAACGTATTATTCTGATTTTATTACCTAAGACAAGATCACCAATTTAACGCACAGTTGTAATTGAGTCGATCAGTCTGTGGCACAGGTTGTCCTTGTTGGGTCTGGCATCTAGATTGGGGTTATTAATTAAGCAGCATTTTCTCCAGAGCAGCTCAGAGCCCTGATAGGCCATACGCGCCAAATATGTATAATAGATGTAAGTGTGAAATCTAGTATTATTCTGGAGTCAGTGAGGAATAGTTGGCATGTACGGTATAAAGTTGCGCTGCCTCTCCAGGAGAAATCAAAATGCGCAACAAAAGCAAAATCAGCATGCTGAGGTAAAAAAACTTCCTTGTACCAATTGCTCTTGACTATGTTGCCTTCTCCTGTTACCATCTCTCTCTCTCTCTCTCCTCCTTTCCCGCATATGTTTACTTTGTTTTAGATAATGAACTTATATTTTGTATTTTAGTAGGGATTTTTTGTGTTTGTGTGTGAATTTATGTTTTTGTAAAAAAATATATATTATTTTTTTTTTCTCTCTCCATATGATGTGTATAGGTGTGATCTGTCTTTGTTTTTAGGGTGACCTTTTCACATTCTGTCAAGGGTCTACAGATGAAAAATAGCCTTTTGGGCTAATTCTGGCATATTTACAATTATGTTTATTAATGTGCATTGCCCCTGTAAATAAATAAACTTAAAAACTTAACTTAAAATAGCCTTTTTACTCATTTAGCCTAGTCTGTGCTTTTTTATTTTTTTCCTTTTTTAGTTTAGTACATTTAAATTAGCTTTATTTAATAATTTTTGTTTTAGATCGCAATGTTACAATGTTAGAATGTATTGTGATTTTAACCCTTTTTTGCACATCATATATGCCGACATGGTTACATTCACTTTATTTATTTGTTTAATCCAAATAAAAAAATACCAAGATATGTACCGTATACCGCAAATCAGCCAAAAAATACCAATATTTATAGGTTCCATGTGACGTCACAGTGCTTTATCGCCGCCATTTATCTGTCCGAGTCACAGCTGCGCGAGCTGTCAGTCTGTGGTAACAGCAGCCACAACTACCAGAGGAAGATCAACGAAACACTCCCAGAAGTTTCACAAGATTACAATATGCCCGGTATATGTTCTGCTGTAACAACATTCATCAGAGAAACCAGGAACTACAATTTTATTAGATCCCAAAGAGATTAGATCGGCAGAATAAATTGTTGGCTTCAAACAGAAGGCACCACTGGCAGCTAACGTACAGCCAGAAAAGGAAAATAAGAGTCAATTGTGATTCTTTATTGGAGAATAAAGGACGCTAAAACATTTGTGTTTGTGTCTGTAGTAAATATATATATATACACAGGTGTATAAAAATAATCACAAGGTTTTAAAAAAATAATCACATTTGTTTTGCTAAACCTATTTATTCATCATATTACTGAATTTGTCATACAAAAAAAAAGTCCTGAGCAAATTACCTTTGTGAATTGTGACTGGCTGCACAAGTGGTGTAATAACGTAGGACATACATACACATATATATATATATGGCATAACTTTTGAGAGCATAACAACTGAAAGCCTGAATCGTCAGTCTATAAAACATTTTTTTAACAATGGCAACATTTTTTAACTGAAATGTTATTGTAGCCATGTAGCCTATGAATAAATGAAAATGTATATTTTTAATTAAAGAGAACTTAGTGTGGGCTGCTTTTGGTGCCTGGATTTGTGCTTCAATAATGAAATCCAGGTTTAAGAATACACTAGAAGTGAAAGACGTCGTCGTCTTCCTTCAGGTAGATTGCATGTTTTCTTGGCTTGCTGGATGTTGGGCTCATGATCAGTAATCACGTTGTTTGCATTGACCAAAACTGACTTGCTGAAATCAAAACGTAGACGTAGAAGGGAACCGCGAGTCTCGCTCGCCATGAAGCAGGAGCGACCAGCTGGCAGATGATTCTTCAAGCTCTTAAAGCCTTCATCGAGCGGCTACGTTCGCAATTCAAACAGTAATTTGTCCAGAAAGACTGATTCATAATAAATTGTGCTAATATTAGCTAATTAAATTCAGATTGTGTAGTAAGCTAATAATGTTATCTTATTCCACTATCGTTGACTCAAAAGTGCTTTGAGGTGATGCCAGTTTTAAATTTACAAGCAGGACATCACATTACATGGTCTAACTGTTACACTTGCTATCCTAAAAATACAATCAAGTTCAGGAATCAGTGTGGGAAATGGTAGTAAAAGGTAGTTTCTTATTTCAATATATTAATATTATCTATTAAATCTCATAGAGCTGTGCTGTGCTCGTTGTGACATTGGACTCAAATATGGCGGCGAGCATAGCAGAAATTACGTCTTTGGAACCCATGAATTGCCCAGCCCTACTTTGAAGAAACGTGCATTTGGTAATATTTTGCTCGATGCGCCCTCTTGTGGCCTCAGGAGAGAAGCCAAAAGCTTTTTAATAATATAATTCGAATTTTGATAATATTTTAGTAAAAAGTTTAAAAGTTTTTCAGCCAATTTGACAGCCCTATAAGCGATATATTTACACATTATAGAAACGAAAATGATGGTGTATAAAATTGATTTTAAGATAGAAAATAGTCGATAAATAATTGACTTGATGGAGCTCAAACTCAAAAACATGCGTTAGCCTTGTAGAATTGTATCACAGTTTCCACAAAAGAATTAAGCCATATGAATGATACATTTGAATAGCAAATAGTGCTAGCATATAGAAATAGAATAGAAAATAGTGCTATACATTTGAATAGCACTCTTAATAATACCTTTATGTCTTTGTCGGTCTAGTGTTCCCATACAGGAAAGGACCCCCTCCTCTTCCCCCTCGCATGTCCAAGCCAATGATCTCTGTGACCGCTCAGAGTAGCACTGAGTCCACTCAGGATGCTTACTTCCAGAATACAGGACAGCCCGCTCTGGTCCGGCCCAGACAGCACAGCAACTCTGTGGACCTGACGGAGAGCAGCGGGGGCCGTAGCTCCAGAGGTGGGCACTATCTTGGCGGTGGCATTGCGCGTGTCAGACAGAGCAGCAACTCCGCGGAGAGTCTGAACGGCAGGGCCCTTCAGAGTATCGCCTACCCTGGTGGACCTGGTCCGATGAAACCGAAACACAGCAGCTCAGCTGATAACCTTCTGGAGGGGCCCAGGGGATCTAGGGACCGAGTTGGAGGCAGCCTGGGAAAATCAGCCTCTCTGCCCCAGAACAGTATGTCCCTAGCTAAAGCTCTGACTGGAGGAGAGGAGTTCAAACAGGAAGGACGAGGGAGGAAGTGGAGACCCTCTATTGCAGTGCAGGTATAAGAGGGGATAATCCCGTGAGAGATTCAGCCCGAATGATGTCTCTCTCTTGTGAAACATTTTGTTAAATGTCTCTCTTTGTGTTTTCCAGGTGGACAGCTCAGAGACGTTGTCTGACTCAGACCCAGAAGGCAAAGCGCTGAGAGAGGTGCACTCCATAGGGGTTCAGGTGGAGGATGACAAGAGGTAGATTTAGCTTGTTTCATTTTTCATCTCTATATCCTATAACATTTTTTAAATGGCATAAAATGGCAAAGTTTTATAACCTGTGTTCATATATCCTAATGAGTGGTGGATTATTGAAGGGCTCCTCATTTTATTCTTAATTTTCCAATAGATTTTTATTTACATATTAGCCATGAATCATGAGTTGCTACTTGCTATTGCTGGCTGGTGGCAGTTTGTGTTAGTGGAAGGGATATTCTCATACTAGAGAGCATTTAATTAATTATTATTAATAATTATTATGAATTATTCATCAGCATGTATTAGCGTATTACATGTATGTAGAATTTTATAAATAATAATACAACATATTAACCATTATAGCTACTATTGTTTAGGGTATAATTAAGTCCAGTTAATTGATTGCATTCATACCTCCTTTAAAAACAAAAGTAATAATTAATAACTCTGTGTAAATGCAACTTTTTTTATTGAAGCTCTCATCATTTGGTGAAGAAATTTTTTTTTCTTCATTTAATTTTATTTATTAAAAGTACTAAAAGAATCATTAAGTTCTTTACAATTCACATCCTATATATTTATATAATAAAACATATATAAAATGTGTTACATTTTGTCAAGATTTTTGGTAAACAAACATGTTAGAGAATTTACATGTTGTTGGGACTATGCAGTTTAAGGTAATATTAATACATTTAAGTGTTTGATTTTAAGGACACCTTTGTTTTGTACAATTACAAAACTTGTACACTTATTGATGTCCAATGTAAAAGTCTAAGCAGTTGAGAACCACTGCACAAACTTACAGATTAATTCAGTCTAACAGATTCAGGACTAAATGCTTTCATGGGCTCTTTCATCATCTCTCTGATATTTGCAATTGTGCTCCTGATGTCAGGGGTGGTTGGTTTATTTCTGAGGTGGGGTGGAGTGAATGTGTCAGTGTTAGATGAGCAAGAGGTGCAGGTGCAAGGTTCACACACACGCAAGCAAGCGCACACACTTAAGTGTATGTGCTAGGATTCAGAGTGAGGTGCGAGGGTATTGTTACAGCCATTACGCAATACGCCAAAACCTGTGAAATGATGTCACTCATCCACGGATGAGCTTAATATGCTTTGAGTCATGTGATCATTAATTACCCTTGTCTGCCTCTTTTTTTTATTTAGCAGAAACACTGTTAGTTGGGAGTCTTTTGGGTCATATTTTATGTACACCCACTGGCCACTTTATTAGGTACACCTTGCTAGTACCGGGTTTGACCCCCCTTTGCCTTCAGAACTGCCTTAATTTTTTGTGGCATAGATTCAACAATGTGTTGGAAACATTCCTCAGAGATTTTGGTCCATATTGACATGATAGCATCACGCAGTTGCTGCAAAATTTGTCGGCTGCACATCCATGATGCGAATCTCCCGTTCCAACACATCCCAAAGGTGCTGTATTGGATTGAGATCTGGTGACTGTGGAGGCCATTTGACTAAAGTGAACACATTTTCATGTTCAAGAAACCAGTCTGAGATGATTTGAGCTTTGTGACATGGTGCATCGTCCTGCTGGATGTAGCCATCAGAAGATGGGTACACTGTAGTCATACAGGGATGGTCAGCAACAAATAGTATTCAGGTAGGCTGTGGCATTTAAACGATGCTCAATTGGTACTAAGGGGCCCAAAGTGTGCCAAGAAAATATCCCCCACACCATTACACCACCACCACCAGCCTGAGCTGTTGAGACAAGGCAGGATGAATCCATGCTTTCATGTTCTTTACGCTAAATTCTGACCCTACCATCTGAATGTCGCAGCAGAAATTGAGACTCATCAGACCAGGCAATGTTTTTCCAATCTTCTATTGTCCAATTTTGGTGAGCCTGTGCGAATTGTAGCCTCCGTTTCCTGTTCTTAGCTGACAGGAGCGGCACCCGGTGTGGTCTTCTGCTGCTGTAGCCCATCTGCTTCAGGGTTTGACGTGTTGTGCGTTCAGAGATGGACCTTGGTTGTAACGAGTGGTTATTTGAGTTACTGTTGCCTTTCTATCATCTCTAACAAGTCTGCCCATTCTCCTCTGACCTCTGACATCAACAAGGCATTTTCGTTCACACAACTGCCGCTCACTGGATATTTTCTTTTTTTCGGACCATTCTCTGTAAACCCTAGAGATGGTTGTGCGTGAAAATCCCAGTAGATCAGCAGTTTTTGAAATACTCAGACCAGCCCATCTGGCACCAACAACCATTCCACGTTCAAAGTCACTTAAATCCCCTTTCTTTCCCATTCTGATGCACGGTTTGAACTTCAGCAAATTGTCTTCACCACATCTGGATGCCTAAATGCATTGAGTTGCTGCCATGTGATTGGCTGATTAGCAATTTGTTTTACCAAACAATTGAACAGGTGTACCTAATAAAGTGGCCGGTGAGTGTATTTTTGGTATTGAGACATTAAAGGGGTCATATGATGCGATTTCAAGTTTTCCTTTCTCTTTAGAGTGTTACAAGCTGTTTGTGCATAGATAAAATCCCCGAAGTTGCAAAGACTAAAGTCTAAAAACCAAAGAGATATTCTTTATAAAAGTTAAGACTCTGCCACACCCCTCTAAAACGATTTATTTAAACATGCCCCCACATGTCTATGTCACGGTGTGGGAAGATTTGCAAAACACCGCCCAAAGTATATGCAATGAAAGAAGGCGGAACTATTATTCTCTCTGTAGTATTGTTGCTGCTGCCGGCACCATGTCCTGTAGACGCTGTGTTTCGTTGTGAAAGTGAAAGTATTTGATTGGGCTTCCAAAAGAGGACACAACTAGAAATCAGTGGTTAAGTTGTATTTACAACACTGTTCCAGAACAGTTCAACCCAAATATTAGAGTGTGTGCAGCGCATTTTACGGAGGACTATTTCCTGAACCTGGAAGAGTAGCCTACAATGCTTGCACAAAGGCTGTTTCTAGAAAGTGGGGCAATTCCAACTTTGCAAGGACAGTCTGACGCTTCTAACTCACAGCCTGTAAGTATGTTTCTGCTACTGACTATTCAAACGCGAGTTTTGAATGCCCGATGTGGCGAGATGCCACGCGACGCGTAAAAAGACAGTACAAGTCATTATAATCAGTAATTATGTCCCCACTGGATGCAACAAATGACTCGTTTATAATGGGCTTTATTGTTTTTGTGTCGTCGCGCCGGTACATGGCATCACAATACGGTAAGGTATTGTTCACCTAAAAATGAAAATTTGCTTTAAATGTACTCACCCTCAGGCCATTCAAGATGTAGATGAGTTTGTTTCTTTATCAGAACAGATTTGGAAAATGTAGCATTTTATTAGTGGATCCTCTGCAGTTGATATAAAAAATGTATTAGTGGATCCTCAACAGTTGATATATAAAAAAAATCATAACACAATCATAATACACAACATATACATCAATTAATGTGTTGTGATGTGAAAAGCTCTGTGTTTTAATAAACAAATCCGTTATTAAGGTGTTTTAACTTTAAACCATAATTTGGCTTCTGGCCAAAATACCAGCCCAAAATCATACATAAGAGGACTTGTATTTTAGCCGGAAGCAAAGGTTTGAAGTAAAAAAAAGCGTCATTATTGTATTTTACAAACATGCAGCTTTTCACTTCACAAGACATTACTTCTGGACTTGTGGACACCCATTCACTGCAGAGGATCCACTGGTGAGCAAGTGATGAAATGCTAAATGTATCAAATTTGTTCCAATGAAGAAACAAACTCATCTTGGATGGTCTGATGGCAGGTACATTTTCAGCAAATAATGTTGATTACCATTAAAAAAATACATGTATCCCTCGTTTTCTTACAGTTGTGGCACTCACAATGGAAGTAGATGCAATCTGTAAATGTAGTACTATAGACACAAGACATAAACAATAGTATTAGTGTTAATATTGTTTTAGCATAACAAAAATAGTTTGCATCGAATTTTACAACTGGCTTAGTATGACAAAAAACACCACATGACTATAAAAAAATATCATTTTAAAATAATTAAGTTTCAATTGAATGCATGTAAATGCTTTTGCAAATGTATAAGCTTCACATTTCTGCTTTTAAATCCTTCAAAATGTATCCAAATTGCTTCCATGGTAAGTGCCTCACTGTGACTTAAATTTTTGCTTTGGTTAAAGAACACAAAGGTATATACAAAAATATGTAACTATATATTAGGGATGGTACATTCACATCATGCAATGCTAAAATGTTAACGATGCTATATACATTGAACAAAGTAGGGATGGTAATATTTATTTATTCACATCAGCAATGCATCAATCAATAAAACAATCAACATTGAAAAAATTTCATGTGAAAACATTTGATTTGATTTCTTTTTTTGAGCATCTTTTTAAAATTTATTTTATTTATAATTATTTGCTTTTTGTAATTTTTTTTTTTTTTTTAATTTCCATATTTTCTGTATATTGATCAAAACATTCTCTCATCACTCTGCCACATGAATATGATTTTATCACATAGAGACCAAGTTCTTGGGATTTAAATTGCTGAAGAAAGAAATCTAAAATAAAATAAACAACTCTACCATTGTGCAAGCAAATCATATTTTTTTATTTCAATTGCATTAGCAATTTTGTTTTATTGTGTAAACATTGAATCATTTAATCGCATATTTATCGGATCGTAATACTTTTATTTTTTCAAAATTGACTAGTAATTTGTGACCAGTATTTTATATGTATATTGATTTCTCAAACATTCTCTCATCACTGCTTCCACATGAATATGATGTATCACAACACTACAGAGACCAAGTCATGGGGACCAAAAGTTAACATTGCTGACTATCTGAAAGAAATAGAAATAAAATAAAAGAGAACTATCTCTACCATATTGCAAGCATCATATTTTTTTCAATTGCATTGCATTGTGTTGAATCAAATCGAAGTCGGATCGCACTGCATTGCAATGGGGTGAATCATATCACATTAGGGTTGCACGATATTGGATTTTTGCTTATATCCGATATGCCGATGTTTTTCAACTCATTTTGGCTGATAGCCGATGCCAAAACCGATATATTTCCTGTTGTTTGGAAATAACACCAAGTCTCTCCTGTGCATAAATTATAAGCAAATTGATTTTAATTTTGGTTAGTTTTTAACAAGAACTTATTCACTAGAAATAAATAAACAATAATTAAGTTCTTTTTTTAGATTTATTTTTGGCGTTTTTGCCTGTATTATGATAGGACAGTTTAGGTCTGACAGGAAGCGAAGTGGAAAGATAGAGGAGGGTGGGATTGGGAAAGGTCCACAGACTATCGGCGCTGACAATAATTAAGTTATTTTATAATGACAGCAGGTGCATAGTTAGCCATCATTTCAGAAGTGAGGGGGACAGAAATGTATATGATATATATATATATATAGTATATAACATTACAATATAACATTTCTGTAATGTATATAACCTAAAAGTTTTTCAACAGAAATATTTTTTATGTTTTTTAAGAAGCCTCTTCTCACCAAGCCTGCATTGATTTGATCCAAAATACATTTTTACTACATACAACAGCTGCTTTCTAATCGAAAATATATTGTAAAATGTAATTGATTGCTGTGATTAAAGCTGAATTTTCAGCATCATTACTCCTGTCTTGTGTCACATGATCCTTCAGAAATAATTCTGATATGCTGATTTGCTGCTCAAGAAACTTTTTTTTATATTATTATTAATAATATTTAAAACAGTTGTGTACGTTGTTCAGGATTCTTTGAGGTCCAAAAGATTTAAAGATCCAAAGAGCAGCATTTATCTGAAATAAAAAGCTTTTGTAACATTATACACTATATTCAAAAGCTTAGAGTCAGTATAATTATTATTTTATTTATTTATTTTGGCAAAGAACTGATAGAAATTAATACTTTTATTTAGCAAGGATGGTTTGAATTGATCAAAAGTGATGATAAAGACATTTATAATGTTCCAAAAGATTTCTATTTCAGATAAATACTGTTCTTCTGAGCTTCTATTCATCAAAGAAACCTGAACAATTCTACTCAGCTGTTTTCAATATTATCATAATAATAAATGTTTTTTTGAGCAGCAAATTCAAATTATTTCTGAATGATTGTGTGACTGGAGTAATGATGCTAAAAAAATCAGCTTTGAAATCACAAAAAAATTACATTTTAAAATATATTCAAATGGAAAAGAGTTGTGTTAAATAGTAAAACTATTTCAAAATTGTACTGTTTTGCTGTACGCCTACTTTGGATCAAATAAATGCAGGCTTTCTGAGAAGAAGAGTCTTCTTTAAAAAAAAAAAAAATCTTAATGTTCAAAAACTTTTGACTGGTAGTGTATTACGAAATGATCTAATACTGACAAAACATTACAAAGCCATACAGAAATGTTACACAGACAGTAAGTTAACTGAACTTACCCCTGTATTTCTGACCTAACGGTAGTTCATACCTTTTGAGGCGTTAAAATAATATAAAACACACACACACACACACACACACACACACACACACACACACACACACACACACACACACACACACACACACACACACACACACACACACACACACACACACACACACACATATATATATATAACTTTTATATAACTATAAAGAGATTGTTGAGGCCTTTTTTGTCAAAAAAATAGTAGGTGGCTACTTCATTCACAGGATAATGCTAATGTTAACCAGCAAAGCGAAAGATCAAATATCACATTAACCATGAAATCGGTGTGCTCTCACCACAGCTTATTAAAAATAGAGGTAAATAATCATATCGTCATATTAATTTACCTTATAATCCTGCTTGCTGCGAGTTGCTTGACCGTCTGACGACGAGACAAGTGAAGAATCCAGAAAATTTGATGAAAAGGAAGAATAAACAAACCGGTTGGGTCAAAATAACCCAACCCTGGTGTTCAGTGGTGAAATAACTCCTTGCAGTCCATTTGACCCAGCATGAGCAACCCAACTGTGTTTTTCTGTTTACAGTACCTCAAACAACCCCGAATTATGACCCAGCACAATTAAGCCAACAATGTGTTTACCGAAATAACCCAGCACTTTTAAGAGTGTAATAATTTGTATCAGGATTTATTATTATCAAATTGAATTTCTGCTTTGAAACATTAAGCCACATTATGCGTTTTAGAATGTACCAAAACCGTGCCTTGAACTAAGCACTGACTGTATAACTATTACTTCATTGAGTCCAAGTTCAAAATAAAGCTCTATGAACCGCTCCATTGTGAACATACAAGCTTGTAACCACTGCAAGCTGTAAAGTAAACAGGAAGAGTTTGTCCGAACTCAACTGGTTTTGCGAGAGAACGCAAAAAATCTTTGCGAGAGAACGCAAAGTCGTTCGGGTTTGAGTCGTTCGTTCATTACGTGACAGCGCCATAAGCTAAACCTATGCAATATGAGCCGAAAAGAGAATTGATTAGTTCACATTTTGAGTCTTTCGAGTCGTTCGTTCTTTTATCACATAATTTTTTCATATAAGACCGATGCCGATATTTACATTTAAAGCCATTATTGACCGATTCCGATATTGGTCCGATAGTATCGTGCATCCCTATATCACTTTGCACTGGTAGCTGCTATATGACAGTGACATACAGCCAAGTATGGTGACCCATACTCAGAATTTTTGCTCTGCATATAACCCATTCAAAGTGCACACACACACACACACACACCGTGAACACACACCCGGAGCAGTGGGCAGCCATTTATGCTGCGGTGCCCGGGGAGCAGTTGAGGTGCCTTGCTCAAGGGCACCTCAGTCGTGGTATTGAGGGTGGAGAGAGCACTGTACATTCACTCCCCCCACCTACAATCTCTGCAGGCTCGAAACTCGAACTCGCAACCTTTGGGTTACGAGTCTAAACTCTCTAACCATGAGGCCATGACTATATGTATGTTTAATGTATTGTATAATTGTCTATGTATCGAGATGTGTATCGCATCGGCCTCAGTTATGGAGATGCACATTCCTACTATACATCCATATTTCGTTCTACCACTATCTGAGTTTAAATTAACCTATTGTTGTTTATTTCCAGACGAGCCCGTTTTAAACGCTCCAACAGTGTGACAGCAAGTGTCCAGGCTGATCTTGAGACGGAGGGTTTTGGTGGGCTGACAGTCCCCACTCAAGACAAGGGCCTGCAGTTCGGCTGCTCATTCCAGCATCACTCGTCTGAACCAGAATCAGCTGGTCAGTTTGCAGAGTATCGCACAGTGCACACACAGGGCCAGTGGGCCTACCGTGAGGATTACAATAGCGGTTACACCAACGAGCCTGGCCCTCCAGAACTGAGGGTCCTGTCCCGCTCCCACTCCCCTCTGCCCCCTGAGCGTGGAGTGGGAGGCTGGAGCGAGGGCCCGAGGAGCCAACCTGATTCGGGCCGAGCCTCGCCCTGCTTACGAGATGGAGAGTTCTTCCTCCGGCTCCTGCAGACAGAAGTGGAGAGGATGGAGGGATGGTGCCAGAACATGGAGAGAGAAGCAGAGACAAATGAACTGCCTGAAGAGGGTGAGTGAGGAATAGTTGGGGTAAATGTGACATGGGCTAAAAGGCCCATAACATGAGTTTTCATTTATTTCATGGGTTCTTGCATCTGTAGTGTTTTGCCCACAGAACAGTTCCTTCTGTCTAAACGCTGTTTTTTCCCCTTCTGATTGGTTTGTTTTGTGGTTCAGTGTTGGAGCTCATCAGAGGAGCTGTCGGCAGTGCTCAGATGCTCATGTCACAAAGAGTCCAGCAGTTCTTCAGGATGTGCCAACAGAATGTGGTGAGTGTTTTGAAACTGTCCTTACATTTTTTAGAATCTATATAAACTATATAGTACAATAATGTGATGAATACAATATAAATACAAGAATATTTAATAAATAAGAAAAATATAACTAAAGTAAATATACATTGGAAAGACACAGCTAAATAACTAAGTTTTGTAAATAAAATAACTTTACTGTCATTTACTATCTTCAAGTTTTATAATTAAACAGATTTTTTTTTATTTGTATAGCTTATTTATTTATTTATACTTCCCTTCATGTGACCTACTGTAAAATAATAATGATAAATACAATGATAATTTGATCTACTTTAACTACAAAACAATAATACAGGTGGTGAAACAAAAAGCCACATGATGTTAAGAGTTCATCATAAATTTGACTGTATTTTATTGTAAAATTACATATAATGTTCAACAATTTACAGTTTTTAACTGTATTGTATACGTTTTTTCCATTAGCTTGTGAATTATTCCAAAAAATAAGCTCTGCTACTAAGAAAAGTTTACAATTCATGTTTTCATCATCATAATCTTTACAAATGAACACAACTTTAATAAATTTGGAAGTTTAAAAACAATTTCCAGAAGTAAAAAGCTAAATGTAGACTATGACTTGACTATCACATGACTTCAGTGTCACCGCCATTAAGCTTCCAAAAACCCTGAAAGTTTTAGTTTGCAAGAGCATGATTATAAACACAATGTGGCTGTAAAAGTGAACAAGTGCGAACATGAGCTTACCTGTTTAGCGTGATGTCATACCCTGTTGAAGCATGGAAACTGGTATGAGATGGTTATAAGCTGGTCATGTGCTGGTCCTAAGCAACTAGCTCCTGCTCAAAACCAGTTCATAACCAACTCAGGACCAGCTTAACCCTACTGCCATGCTTCAAAACATATCTAACCAGCATATGCATTGATTTATTTATTTTATTTTTTTCACTAGGGTAGTCCCATTTAGCCACTTAGCAACTGCCTTTTACAAGTAAAAATGTAAAAATAACAACTACATAACATTACTACTAAATAACATTATGCATTTTGTGTCATAGAATTAAATGTAAAATATTTTAGGCTTATTTTTACCAAAGACTTTATTTCAGGCATTTAACCCCATTAAGCCCATTCAAAAAAACTAAACAAAACAAGAAAACACTGACTTTGTGAAAATGGAACGGAAGTGTGTAAATGCTAACTCGTTTCCAGGTTATGGCCTACAAAAATATGCCATCCCTGCAGTACTCTATAATATCCCCTCTCTTCTCATAGGATCCTTCATCATACCCCCAGCCCAGCACTCAGGATCTGGCCAGTTATTGGGACCTCCTCCAGATAGCCATCGAGGACATCAGGGTGAAGTTTCAGGACCTCCAGCGGCTGAAGGACTTGGGCTGGAGATTACCTCCCGAGAAGAAGGTGAGAGTGGAGTTTCGCTCTGCTCAAGTCACTGCACAGCTCCACACCAGTGCCAAAACAGCAGCAGGCAGGAGAACCGCCCATGTGCTGGGCCCCAGCAGCTCCCTGCCATCACACAAACACCTCAGCAAGAAAAGGAACTGAACTACAGGGGGAAAAAAGACATACATGTTCTGGAATAACATCTGATTTACTGCCTAAGAGCTATTCATTTGCTTTGAGATATTAAAGCCTAACAAATCTGTAACTAATTTCTCTGTTTTCTTTCTTTTTACTGTCTGCTGCTTCCACAATGTCATGTCTCATCCTAAATACACTAATCCAAATCATTCTTATGTTGCAACTTCATGGTGCTGTCCCTTCTCCGTACATGTCCTGGTCTTCATCCTCTCTGGCATATCCTCTGCTTGTACATGTGCGTTTTCGGTGTCTTTCCCTGCGTTCCCGTTCATCCCTGCATTGGTCATCCATGCTGTCACGCCACTCCCCTGCTCTTCCTCTCAGGAGGACAAGAAGGTTCCACCTCCATTACCAAAGAAGCCAGTCGGTGGCGTGACGGGCAGCCTGCGTGCCGACAGCACGACTGAGGCCGGAGGTATGCTAGTGGTCTCGCGAGGACGTAGCGTTCCCGAACGGGAGAAATCGCTGGATGTGGGTGACCGGCAAAAGCTGGAGACACGGCACAGGCTGCTCCAGACCAAACGCTCAGCCTCTTTCCGTCAGAATTCTGCCACGGAGAGCGCTGACAGTATCGAGATCTACATCACAGAGGCTCAGACGAGACTCTGAGTCACTTGGACCCCTCCGGACCCCCTTAAACAACCACTACGGCTCTTCTCTGGCCCTCTGCACAGACGTCCATGTTACACACAAAGCAGCCAGAGAGCGAGTGCAATTACTCACTTTAGTGTGATGGAGAACTTGAGATGGCTTACTAGTATGCTGCTGGTGTTTGGATGTGAGCTTACACATTTTATTTAATTTTTTTTGTTGAGCAAGTGTTATTATTCTCAGAAAAAAGGGCTCAACCAGCACAACCAAGTGTTCCAAGATTGAGACTTTTGTAAATCTATAAAATATATAAAAATGTTAGGACTGTTTTAATGAACCACGCCAACACATACGGGTGCAATATCATATATTAAGAGGATCTTATCTTGTTATTTTAAATAATAGACCTTGTTTTGATATACCTTGGCTATGTATGTGTTTCTTAACTGATCCCACACAGTGTGGCGTACGTAGCCCCTTTCACTGTGATACAAGCGCACTCTTGAGGCCAGAGTAGAGCAATGCACCCTGATGTAAATTTGGGCCTGAAACCGAATGTCTTAGCAGTGCAGTAGTAAAACTCCTGAAAGCAACTTTTGCAGTATAGATAAATGCCTTTTTAAAGCCAATTATCAAATTACAACAGGGATTCATCTCCCGTATAGTGCAATATCACTTTGCGATTGCAGTCAGGCTTCTCATCAGCCCAGTGTGTGTCTAGTGTCTTATAAAAGATTAGTGAAAAACACACAACAGAAACATTCAAGCTCTGAGGCAACAGCCATGCTTCCTGAAATAGGACGGTCTACATTATGAGACTCTTCAAAACAGGGGTGCAGAAGACAATCTTCAATTTCACACATGACCTGCACACTGAAAAATTATCATTCAGAGAGGAGGGGAAGCATCTTGTTCATTTCACCCCTTTTTTTGTGTAACAAATGAAAGCCCCCTAACATGAAATCAATGTAGCTTCTACCTTTTTGCCTGAGTGCTTTAATTTATTGCGGTTTTTTGAAGAAGAAGAAGAAGAACTTAATCAAATCACTTTTTTTCTGGTTCCAGTTCCACTTTCTCTCTTAACTAATTATCTATTATGTTATTTCCCTCTTTAAATTGATCTGAGGTGTAAAAACTAATATAGTCTACTTCAGGGGCCTCATTTAGGCTATAAAGTGTGCGTACGCTCAGATTTGATCTTAGAGTGTGCGTACGCTTAAACCACGCCAACATTCATATTTATAAAGACGGTCTTTGACGCGTAAAAGTGCTTAGCGTGTCACGTCAGGGTCTGAGCAGACGTACGCACTTTTTCTTGTCGGAGTACTGCAGGTTTTTGGAAATGTAAGCTGTTTTTTCAGGTCGCTGTTATAAATTAAAGAATTTGGATGGTGACTGGCGATCTTTTACATGTTTATGGCATTAATTAGTAGTCGTTTACAAGCAGAGAGCTGAAACCATTCATTTGCGAGCATGTTCAAATAATTTGAGATTCATAGATTTCACATCTGAAAGAGACGCGTACGTGCGTTAATTTTATGAATCACACGTACGCATATTTGGAAGATGGTCGTAAGATCAATTTCTGCGCAACATTTTATAAATGAGGCCCCTGGTCCTTTTATAGAACAAAAATTATATGTGTCCATTACACAGCAAATGTTAATTGGTGGATTATTAAAAAAAATGCTGTGTTAGTTTAGGTGGTGAAGTCTTGTGTTTATGAAAGAAAGGAAACATTATTTAACATATAAATGTGATAGGAAGAATGGATTATGTGTTTGTATGCATTCAACTTCTCAAATGGGTAAAAGCAAACTGGAAACAAGATCACTGAGCAATTCTTGCAAATTCCAATCTATCACTTTCCTTTTTTAATGAAATATGTTGATTGCATGAATGGTCTGAACTTGTTTTTTATTATTATTATTTAACTATGGAAACAGTAATATAATAATATTTCATTGGGAGATGTATATTTGATAAAGTACATTTTTAGATTAGCAGATAAACATGTTGTCAAAAGTGATGTTAAAATATGTTGTAAAAGTGTCTATGAATTTACAAGGTAGGGATGTGACAGCTCTGAGGACTTTAAAAAAAGTGGGCAACTCACCGCTACAAACTTCAGCAGAATTGTGTTGTTTTCCTCTTATTTCTTTTGTCAACCTCGAAACAGACTGGCTAAAGACTTTTGACAAAAGAAGAATAGATGGTTGACAGCTACTTGCCATGTTGTCCATGGGCAAAAAATATAATCCGTTTTCTATGTTTTGACTATCTACACGTGCCTAACAGCACTATGTGTGGCTTTTTTTTTATCTAACTATTCAGTATTATATTCAATACGAAATATAGCCTATAGCTCACACAATATGTATTGTTCTAAAAATTTGATTTGTTAAACCTGATCCAGCTAATAACCACCTCACACTGGATGTTTCTATGTAACCTGCATGCTTTTATTAATCCATACAAATTTTTACAAACTCTTCTATCAAAACTGTAGATCTTGATCCACTGTCTGGAAAAAAGGGCAGAAGTATTTATCTAATTAAAACGGGAAGTTATGGTCTAATGGTTAGAGAGTCGGACTCGTAATCGAAAGGTTGTGAGTTCGAGTCTCGGGCCGGCAGGAATTGTAGGTGGAGGGAGTGAATAACCAGCGCTCTCTCCACCCTCAATACCACGACTGATGTCCGCTTGAGCAAGGCACCGAACCCCCAACTGCTCCCCTGGTGCATACATGGCTGCCCACTGCTCCGGGTGTGTCACTGCTTTGTGTGTGCACTTTGGATGGGTAAATGCAGAACACGAATTCCGAGTATGGGTCACCATACTTGGCTGTATGTCACGTCACTTTCATTATTTATAACTACACCTACATTTCTGTATCTAAACTTGTTGGATTTTTTTTAAATCAATTAATTAGTCCAACAGTTTTTTTTTCTGACATTTGTTCAGACTTTTTTTAATTTATTGTTGCCGATTATCGCTTTTATTTCTGTATTTATTTTATGGATAAAATATACATCATTTTATGAATACATATTTTTTTAGCTTCAAAAAGGCTGTAATCACAGTTAACATTACACATTTTTGGATGCAGCAAGTCTAAGATGACAGAAAAGCACAACAGACTATTTCCTCTCCCACTGTGAAGGACTTCCTGCCTTCTCAAAACACTGAAAGACTGTGTACAACATGCCGTTGGGGTTTCCAGTGCGAGAAATAGATGATCTCTTATCAGGGCCATATGTTTTTGATATACCAACGAAACTTAATTTCAAGCAAGACTGACCACCCTTTCCCCTTTGCAAGTTGTTTGCCTTCTCAGGCACTGACAGGAATCAATCTGACTCTCAAACGGACTGCTCAGAAAGACTATTTTGATGGCCTTTCTATTCTAACCAACGTTTTCCAATGTAAATGGATTGATGGAACCTACTCAAATACAATATTTAATGGCTGTGTCTCTCGCTACATGTCAAGCTTCCCATGTCAACACATGAACCGATGGTATGCTTGTCGGTTTTTAAGACATCTTGTATCTTAATATGATGGAACGGATGGCTGAAACATTTACTCATTTATTACCATTGCTCATTTAAGCTGGAGAACGAGTCTAAAAAGTGTTGGCGAAGCCTCTGTATATGCCGTAAACAGATTTAGCTAGAGTAAGTGATGAATATTTCTTCGTAGTACAGAGGATCTTGTAGCTGTGTGACGTAGACGTTACATTGGATTCTATAACGCATTACAGATCACTGGAAATTACATGGGTCATAGACTTACAAACAATTACTGTGTAATTACAAATACCTTCTCACGTTCCGTTGTATTATGTACAGTAAATATATCTGTTGCAATTGAAGTTATTATTAATATTCAATGGATTGTTGATAATTACTGGTATAATTAATAATTTAATATAATGAAAAATGTTATTGCAATTATGACTATGAGAAAACCTATTCTGTATTCTCCAGGGTGTTCATGTGTAAAGAGCCACCCGATTTAGATTTTATTCTATTGTTTGTAATTGCTGCTAATGTAGAAAATTGCTCTGTGGAAGATGAGACAAGTTGAAAAATAACAGCTAATGTTAGCCCCATTTATTCTAGCAGTTGCGTGCAAGATTACAGAAAATGTCAAATGTAGATCTGAAGAATGAGTATTCCCCTTTCTTACCGGAATAAAAACAAATATATCTAAATATTTGGCCAGTTTGTGAAGTAGCAACACAATTCTGTTCTTTTTTAATTGTTCATTAAGTTGCTCAAAACACTGCATTATAAGAACATAGTTGAAAAAAGATATTATTAATGTTATCACTATTTATGGTTGTTCTTTTTTTTAAATCATATATTTGTTTGATACAGTGCCACGGTAAAATAACGTATTGTTGTATCTATGCTTTTTTACATTGTTTTACCAAACTGCAATAGCTTACATCGCCTTTTTTAAATATATTATTTCCAGATTTGAAATAAATCTCGTACCAAGTGTTGCAGTTAAAGGGTGAATGCCTTATGATTAACATCCCGTGGTAACTAGGAATTACACAAGCTTCAGTCTGGAAATGTTTTTGAAAAAAAAAAGATGATTCATGGGTTCCAAAGACGTCACTTCCGCTATGCTCGCCGCCATATTTGTGTCCGATGTGATAAGGAGCACAGCACATCTCTATGAGATTTAATAGATAATATTAATATATTGAAATAATAAACTAACTTTTACTACCATTTCCCACACTGATCCCTGAAAATATAAAATATGAGCTTGAAGAATCATCTGCCGGATGGTCGCTCCTGCTTCATGGAGAGCGGGACTCTCGGTCTCTTCTCCGTCCGCGTTTTGATTTCAGCAAGTCAGATTTTGCTGAATGAAACATGATTAACGTTAGGTCTCCTGCTTCATGAGAGCCTCAATCATCCAGCAAGTCCAGTTTGGTGAGCAAAACATGCAATCTACCTGAGGGAAGACGTCTTTCACGTCTGGTGTATAGGCTAACTTACATGGCTACAATAACATTTCAGTTCAAAAAAATTGCCATTGTTAAAAAATGCTTTACTGATGATTCAGACTTTCAGTTGTTAAGCTCTCAAAAGGTTTGCCATATGTATGTATGTCCTAAGTTATTACACCACTTGTGCAGCCAGTCACAATTCACAAAGGTAATTTACTCAGGACATTTTATTTTGTATGCAAATTTCAATAATATGATGAATAATATTTGTATACACCTGTAAATATATATAACTTGTATGCTTAACTGCAGACATAAAACAAATATTTTAGCGTTCCTTATTCTCCTATAAAGAATCACAATTGTCTCTTATTATGCTTTTCTGACCGTATGTATTAGGCAATCAGGCAGCGACTGCAAGGGAAAGTAACGAAGGGCTGCAGAATTCGGCACAACACCAGTGGTGCCTTCTTTTTGAAGCCAACAATTTATTCCGCCGATCTAATCTCTCGGACACAAAAATGGCGGCGATAAAACAATGTGACGTCACGTGGAACCTATGAATACTCTTTGAATATACTACCGCCCACACGAACGGATGTTAAAGGGATAGTTCACGCAAAAATTAAAATTCTGTCATCATTTACTCACCCTCAAGTAGTTCCAAACCTGTATGAACTTCTTTGTTCTGCCAAACACAAAGGAAGATATGTTGAAGAAAGTTTGTAACCAGGCTGTCTTGGGGCACCATTGACTTCCATATACTACCGAAGTCAATGGTGCCCCAGAACTGCTCTGTTTCCCACATTCTTCAGAACATCTTCCTTTGTGTTCGGCAGAACAAAGACATTTATACAGGCTTGGAACTACTTGAGGGTGAGTAAATGATAATTTTCTTTTTTGGATGAACCTTTAAGGTTTTTTAAGCTAATCAACATCTTCTGCCACTTTCTTCAGAAGCGAAGTCATAATTTTAGTCAGCAAAAGAAAAACTCCCGTGTTTTCACAATAAAAAAAATTAATGATAAAAAAGAGAGAACGATAGTGGCAGGTCCTCCTGGTACTTTTTGGCTCCTCTTTTATGACAACAGTGTAAATTCAGACACACCATTACATATTTTTGTGTCATCATTATGGCTGTGGTGTTGACTTCCCTATTCTCATTAGATTAGAACGATTATAAACACTTTATAGTCATAATCCTGTGTAATTTTGCTTCAACAATGTTTGAAACCATTGTCATTGGTTCCATAGTATCCAGCTGCAAACCCACAGCACTATCCGTAACAGTAACTTCAGGACGGCAGATTGCCAGAGACCAGTTGCATAAAAGGATAAGACTAGTCTTAAAGAAAAAAATAGCTGACTAAGTTAAGACTGGTCTGTAAAAAAAAATCAGTTACATACAATTTTAAGATTAGTTTGAGTTGAATCCAAAAACAAGACTGATTACCCTTTGGCTAACTGTTCGGTGGTAAGACTAGTTCTTAAGATTGAAGTCTTAACATGGATGCTAAATTTATGCAACTGGCCCTAGAAGGGTGGGAATATAGCCTTACAAAAGTTAGTGGTAAGGTGTGGATAGGCATTCTCTAACATCCAATCAGACTTTTGGCATGGTCCTGCTGTCACGTATGACGCTGTAGGTCAGCAGCTGGACATATCTTATGTGTAGAGATAAAAGCAACTCCATACTTGTTATGCTGCTATTGGTCTGAATAACAGCATATTCAGATGGCATTTAGAACCACTGTTTGTGAGGTGTACTGTACCCAACAAAATGTAAGTAATTTACTCACCATCACATTATTCCACACAAATAAAACTCCCAGCTATCTTTAGTACACAAACGAAGATATTCTTTCTAGTCTCTAATTTTTTGAATGTGGTAAAGCTCGATCACTCAAACATGCTTGACAAGAAAACAAACCTCATTTTCAGTTTTGGGTAAATTATCATTAAATTCCAAGATCAATCAACACAGCAAATGGACTGTGTGCAACCTAAAAATACCCAAGCGATATTAAAAGAACTGTAATAAAAAGAAAATAAAACAAACATAGTACAAAGGAGGATATAAAACTTTACTTGATCCATCAGTGATAAAAAAACAACAACAACAACATGAAACCAAATTAAGTGATTTTCAGTCCTTTTCCTAGATCTAAACATATCAAGAATGAGCTGAGGCGAGAAGACAGAATAATGAGCCATTGCCTTTTGGTCCTTGTTAGAGCTCGCTGCTGTTTACTACCATGGCTTTAACTCTAGGTGCAGACTGATGTACAGAAACCAAATGTATATATGCAGGGGACTTCTGGGTAAAACTTATAGATGAGACACAGATCTCTATTAAAAACCAGTATAAACACAAATGACCAGGCCAAAACTTTGTCAGAGACCATTGCATTACTCCTGGGTCTCCATGCTTTCATCTTCTCCCTCTCCACCTTCCTCCAATGCTTCATCCTCCTCTTCCTTGCGCTCTGGGGGTTTCTCATAAGCTTTTTCAGATGGGGTGACAATCACTCCATCCCATGTAGACATCTCAGTGGTGAGATCTACAGATAAGCATCACAAACATTAGCCTCAGCGACACTCAAATAAATAAATAGATCAATTTAATCTGGAATAAACCTCAAACACTTACAACTAGCATCTCCTTCAAGGCCTAATATTTTTCTGCATCCTCCATGAGAGATAACCCTCACCAGTGTTTGGGCTGTGAAACACACCATGTCCTGCAGAAACAAATCAATTATATTAGCTGTAGTTTTAACACTAAATTACCTGCTGACTGAAGTTTGCATTACCTGCTGCTCCAGGGTCATGACAGTGTGCACACGGAAGTTTCCACTTTCACATGGATCAGTGATTCCTACAGAGCCTGGCAGGAAAAGACCTGCGGCGAGCATCTGAATACAGCGCCTGCAACACACACGCTCATTATACCTCAAAATCCACAGAGTTTGATGCCCATTACCACACGCAAAACAAACAGGCAGTACCACCTAACCTGTAAGCAACGTTGAGTGGCAAGGGCTGCCTAGACGGGTTGTTCATCACAGCAGAGTGTCCCTGTGAAGAGAGCAACATTACAGGCAAGTCAGCCGGTGTAGTGCAGAAAAGATTAGACAAAAGTTAGACTGACAACAGTGCTCACCAGCAGATCTAGAATCCAGGGTGTGAGAGGCTCAAATCCAGGGAATCGGACTCGCAGGTCTTTCAGCAAGCGAATCAAAACTTTCACACTGAGTCAAGATAGAAACCCAAGTAAGCCACAAAACACATTTGATTCATTAAAGCCATTAAGAGAAAGTGTACTTACGTTGACTGAGAAGCGTTCTCCTCAAACCAGCGAGCGTGACGAATGGCTGCCAGAGCACTTTGCAGAACCTTGATGTCCACTGCAATAGGAAGAAAACAAATTTGAACTTTATAATTCTGGTTAGGGTTGTTCCGATTACGATACTAGTAATTCTGGCATCGGTGAGTACTTGAACCCACGTTCCGATCCGATACCATGTTCTTACACGAGACCTATAGTTATGCCCGCTAGCTTTGCTTAATGCTGCAAATCATAAATCAACTCTTCTTTGCTGCTCAGAATGCAAACACAGGAAGTTGTGCTGTGTTGCCACAAGCAACCACTATTTAGAGCAGCGAAGAAGAAATACAAAATACAAACGTGCTGGTACATTGCCAGTAAATCACTCGCATATGCAACTAAATCTTCACCCTGGGCGACTAAATGAGGTCTAATATTAGCCACTGGCTAATAAGTGCTCAGATTTTACTCACCAGTGTGTTAGTTGCAAGCGGTGTATAAGTGTAGCACAGATATATTTTCATCAACTCTAACCGCATCAGATTTCACTCTCCGACAAGCGATCTGTGCTATTATTCAGTTCATCTGAATGGATGCGCAGCGCACCTGTATTTGACGTACCGTAAGCTCTAGTGTGAGATACACGACTCGCCGTCGCTTTGCTTTTTTCAAAGAGAGAGAGGGAGCGAGAGAGTCTGACATGTAGCGCGTCAGTTCTGTATGGTATGAAAACAATATTTTTAAGTTGTTCGTCTTCGGAACACTATTTAATATATTTTGAATGAAAACTGGGAGGTTTGTGACTGTTGACTGCCAAGCAATTAACACTATCAAGATCCATAAAAGTATATATAAAAAAAAAAAAAACTTTCAGAATAGGCCATCAGTGGGTCAACCGTAAAGTTATGAAGCTACAAGAATACTTTTTGTATGCAAAGAAACAAAAAAATTCAATACTTTGTTCAACAATTCTTCTCTGATTCAGCGTAGCGCCATTTTGGATTATATCCGCTGGACGCAAACTGCTCAGGAATACACCTTCTCCATTTGTTTACGATTTGATTTGAACGAAAATAGCGTATACCGAGATCTGCAAGTGAGCAACGCCTCGTGGTGCCATCGCAGAGAGGCACAAAATCACTTTCCAGAACGTTTTCATTCACCGTTCCTGGCTGGTGGAATGAACTTCCCACCCCTATCCGGAATGCTGAGTCCTTGACAGTTTTCAAGCGACACCTGAAAACTCATCTCTTCCATCTTCACTTGACTTCTGCTCTTTCATAAAAAAAAAAAAAAACCTTTGCTCTCTTTCCTTAACCTCTCCCTGTCTAGCTAGTTTTGCTCTGACCAATGCCTGAAACGTTGTATGACAAGCACTTCCTGTGACAGTTTGCCTCTTTATAATGTATTGCTTATTGTATTCCTCAATTGTAAGTCGCTTTGGATAAAAGCGTCTGCTAAATGAATAAATGTAAACCCCCTCTTCCGCAATCCGCCACATCCAAATACCATGTTTGGAAAGGAAATTAAGTGTACTACAGAACCCCTAATGGGAATAAATAGCCTGCGAAATGAGCATAAAAAATATTTCAATACTTTCTCTTGCAATTAAATCATTGGGTAATTATGCTGTATAAAAGCATTCGAAAGCCTGCACTCATTTAACTTTCACACAGATTCTATAATATGGAGCAGCAGTACTTTTTACAAGATTCACACATTTTACAAGATTAGATATTTGTCAGTGGTGCTCAGTATCTGCAAATAATTTGCCATTGTCCTATCAGTCATCTCTCCTTACTCTGTGTATGTTAAGTAACTTTCATGTGCTGCAACCGCTAGCTAACGGCTAATGTCCCTTTAGTGGCTCCGTAGAACGCATTATTGGTTTTCGGTGCCTTTCTGCATACAAATTCATACTTCGGCCACACCCCTAACCCTGCCCTCCGATGTCATTGTCCAAGTGAATAATGACAACATTTTTTTTTTTTTTTGGGTGGAGTAACCCCTTAAATATCCAATATTGACAAGAATGAAAAAGCCTTTTACAGATAGCTGGTACATCCCTAGTAAGAAAAGCTAATTTGTAAGAATACATGTGAAGTGTTTTAGTGTGTAACCTACAGTGGAGCTCTGAGTCCAGTTTGCGCAGGTTGGGTGGAACCGTGGTGATGAGGATTTTCACAGTGGCATCAGCAGAACTGATCTCAAATCCTGTCTCATTGGTCAGCATGGACAGTACTGAAGAAAATGGGGAAAAATATTTTGTTGAGAATTCCAAATATTTGTTTTTACTAAAGATTTTTCCTTCTATGCTCTTGATTGGCTTGCCAGGTTAAAACTCCTACTCACCCTCAGAAGGGTCCTGTGTACGCAGGGTCTCAACTACTTTGTTTCCCAAGGCAGCCACAGCTTCCACTGAACAAACAAAAACATTATAGGATTATCAATAAATGAAGCATACTTGGGCTAGTGATTAATATATTAAGACAGCTAAACAGAACATCACAATTCATGAAATACTTAAGACTCACGGGTGGGTAAGATCTTCAGGATAACCACGAGGTCAGCTACATTGTGTCCGGCTGTCATGGTGCCCTTTTTATATGAGCCCACTTGCCTTACTTCCTCAATTTGCTGGGAATTGTTAGACATTGATTAGTATTACAAAAAGACTGAGAAAAAATAAAATGTAAAGGGAGTTATTAAAATGTCTTCTCACCACTTCAAAGTTTGCAGGTGCCACGATTAGATTGTCAATGACATTATTAATCTTAGTGACCAAGGACAAAATGGAAGCCTGACACAGAAATAAACAAGAGCAAGAAATATTAAACTAATAACAGACACCCCCAACACATAATTTAAGACTTTTGTGTTAATATGGAGAGTGATGAAGTGCCATCATCTGCTTATGCAACCTAAATGGACAGGACTCATTTGAGTGTTTTGGCAGCATTTATCTTAATGAAAAAACTTAGAGATGCAGTGATCAGAATCGGTTTTCGATCCGATCCTTTTATAGCCAGCGGTACAGGCAGAGACTTCACAGCCCCACACACACTCACGAGTAAAACGTCGTTTTCCCGTGAGAATAATTCTAATTTGAATGGCATTCAGTGTAAACTGCGACTGATAATGTATTTATGTTGTGCCAGATGAGGCTTGCACAGCCTGAGTGAGTGTGTGAGAGAGACCGCACACACACACATAGAGTAACTCACAGAAATGTATAGATGCATACTGCTGTAGGAAAAAAATAAATAGATATTTACAAAATATGATTTAGGTAAGCAACATAAGACAGCTATGATGTTTCCCCGAATAACAATATCAGCACGATTGCAATGTGAAACTGATTTTATACAGTAGTATTTTAATAAAAAAGGTTACATTTAAGGGACTTAGATTTTAGACAAAGTATTGACTGTTTTTGCTCAATTTCACCCACGAAAATAGTTACGATCCAAGCCACGGCAGAACTGTTGTGTGTCTCCGAGCAACACAAGCAGTGTTTCGTTACTGAATGAATCCACGTTTTTGTATGTTTCAAAAAATATGCAAAACATGAATCTTATAAAATTATTTATGCATTTGAAATGTTCCAGTGTAAATGCATTTATGGCACCTCAGCTTCATCAAACTGTGTGTAAATGCATCTAAAACAACTTCAGATGCAGCTTCTGTTTCCTCAGCAGTGGAAAGATGGAGTTTTTTTAATACTGATTTAATTTGAATGGTAACAACTCTACAGTTTCTTATTATGCTAACTGAATTAATTGAAATATAGTAAGAATTTGATGTGAAAGATGACACATTTAATAAGGTTAGGGAAAAGAAATGACCATTTATAAACAGTGGGAAATGACATGTTTTGTTACATAAAGCAACTCATATCAAGTTAACTATTTCTTCCTCTTTCTAGTCACAGAGAGCTTTATTTTGATAGTTGTTTAAGTGAGAAAACCTTAAAATTTGTCCAGATTGGGGGAATAGTAATTTTTTATAATTCATTTTATTATGTAAATAATTTAGTTTACATGTGCATAGATTTTTGTTTTTATATGCTGTCAATTATAGTTCTTAGAAAGAAAATCGGAATCAGCAAAATTCGGTATTAGCAGGTCACACATCCCAAAATTCGGAATTTTCCCAAGAAAAATTGCATTCGGTGCATCTCTAAAAAACAAAAATCAATGTACCTGTTCAGTAGGGGTAGGACTGAGGTCTTGGTTTCTCTTCAGCAGACATTCACTGAATGCGGACTCATCAGGTGCTGGCTTCACTCGAGGAAAGGCCATCTCACACTGCAAGAAGAGATTTATGAGCTGGAGGCTTATTGCTTTACAATGCAAAGAATCAGTGTAGAACTTACAACATAGAAGTCAAATGGTATGTGAGGAACAAAGGGCCGATACCTGAGAGAAAAGGCATAGACAATCTCAGATCAATACGAAGAAATTAAAGCAATTAAATAAAAAACAAGCATATACATAATAAACAACGCACCCCTGGATCAAACCTCCGCGGGAGCCGAACCGGCCACCTCGGCCCCTGCCACGATCTCCTCTGAGAAATAAAAAAAACAGTTTCAGTAAACGAGAGGGTAAAAAAAAAAATGTACGAACAAAAGTTTTAAATGATTAAGTAAAAAAAAAAAAAATCAAATGTGTGTTAAAGATTATTTTTCGAACCAAAAAAATAAATAACTGGAGAAAACAGTGAATCACAGGTGAAACGGGCATCATTGTTCATGTTAGGTTCTTCGTTCATTCATTCATGAATGAACGAACGGTCTCATTATTCGGATACATAGCGTTTAAAAAAATACAAACGCATCGTTTAATCAGTTTTAAAGCACATACTTTACTAATAAATACATTTATTTATTTTATTCATCAAAAGCACGGCAGCTAGCAGAACGACATGCTAACAGGCACCGAGCTAGCTTACCAACAACACAACAAATGATAATACAAAAAAGCTACGGTTTGATGAACCTTGGTTTGTATCCTACTTAAGGACACGCTATTTTATTTAAGAAGAATAAAACAATTGGTACCTCATTGCGTAAGACGTTTTGTCAGTTTAACAAGGACACACGCTGGTGACAAATACACTCCCTCTGTCTGCAGCTCGCCGCTGGTCTGCACTTCCCTCCCTCGACGGATGTTGATTTTCACAATACGAGTCCAGGATAACCGTCAATGATATGAGATGTTATAACAAAAGTCCAATTCATACGAGTCGTTGGATAACAAACACATACATACATATATACATACATATATATACATATATATTCACATATATATATACATATATATATATATACATACATACATATATATATATATATATACACATATATACATATATACAGTGCTCAGCGTAAATGAGTACACCCCCTTTGAAAAGTAACATTTTAAACAATATCTCAATGAACACAAAAACATTTTCCAAAATGTTGACAAGACTAAGTTTTATATAACATCTGTTTAACTTATAACATGAAAGTAAGGTTAATAATATAACTTAGAGAACAAAATTTTCAGTTTTACTCAAATTAGGGTGATGCAAAAATGAGTACACCCCACTGAAAGTCTCAGGAGCAAAGCTAAATTTTAGACTACAAATGTCTAATTTAACAAGAATTAAACCACAGGTGAGTCTAATTATTCATTACACAGGTGACAGTTGACTATAAAAGTGTGTTACTTAAAGAAAACCCCTTCCCATTTCATGCTGTCAGCAATGGCACCACATGGAAGAGAAATGTCACAAGACCTGAGAAAGAAAATAATTTAATTACACAAGAAAGGTGAAGGCTACAAGAAGATCAGCAAAGCTTTACTTATCAGTCAGAATACTGTAGCAAAAGTGGTACAAACATTTAAAAAAGATGGAACTGCAACTATCTCACAGAGACGTCCAGGTCGTCCACGGAAGTTAACACCTCGTCAGGAGCGTCTTCTGATGAGAAGGGTTGAAGAAAATCGACATGCAAGTTCACTGCAGTTATCTAAAGAAGTAGAAAGCCAAACTGGGGTGACTATTTCCCGTGACACAATACGGCGTACACTGCAGAGGAATGGAATGCATGGGTGCCGTCCACGAAAGAAGCCTCTCCTAAAGCCCAGGCACAAAAAAGCCCGCCTAGAGTTTGCCAGGGCCCATGCTGACAAAGATGAAGACTACTGGGACTCTATACTCTGGAGTGATGAGACCAAGATAAATGTTTTTGGAACTGATGGCTTCAAAACTGTATGGCGTCGCAAAGGTGAGGAATACAAAGAAAAATGCATGGTGCCTACAGTGAAACATGGTGGTGGCAGTGTCCTTATGTGGGGCTGCATGAGTGCTGCTGGTGTCGGGGAGCTGCATTTCATTGATGGCATCATGAATTCACAAATGTACTGCTCTATACTGAAAGAGAAGATGCTACCATCACTCCGTGCCCTTGGTCGTCGTGCACTTTTCCAACATGACAATGATCCTAAACACACATCTAAGGCCACTGTTGGATTTCTGAAGAAGAACAGGGTGAAAGTGATTCAGTGGCCAAGTATGTCTCCTGATCTGAACCCAATCGAACACCTATGGGGAATTCTGAAGAGACAAGTTGAGCATCACTCTCCATCCAGCATCCAATCTCTAAAAGAGGTCATTCTTGAAGAATGGAAAAAGATAGATCTGGCAAAATGTCGCCAACTTGTTCATTCCATGCCTAGAAGACTTGGTGCTGTCATTAAAAATCATGGAGGCCATACAAAGTACTAGATTTAGTAGTTTTTGTTGTGGGGGTGTACTCATTTTTGCATCACCCTAATTTGAGTAAAACTGAAAAATGTGTAATCTAAGTTATATTATTAACCTTACTTTCATGTTATAAGTTAAACAGATGTTATATTAAACTAGTCTTGTCAACATTTTGGAAATGGTTTTTGTGTTCATTGAGTTGTTTAAAATTTTACTTTTCAAAGGGGGTGTACTCATTTACGCTGAGCACTTTTGGAGGACAGTCTTTCGGGATGAGACGAATTAAACAAGAGGTTGATCTCTGTGGTCTTTAAAAATATGCACTTCTGTAAAGAGTATTAACCCCGTTTGCCCCAAAAAAACACCAAATTACTTTTCAAAGGGGTGTACTGGCCCTATTTCATGGCCTAGCACTAATCCCCACTCACTTGTTGGCTGTATCTCTCTCTCTCCTCTTCATAGCTGGTGTGTGGTGAGCGCACTGGGGCGCCGTTGTCCTGTGGCATAGACATCATCCAAGTATGCTGCATGGTGGTGGTTGAGGAGAGACACCGACATATAAAGCGCTTTGGGTGTACAACAACAATACACAAAAAGCGCTATATAAATGCAAGATATATTCATATATATATATATACACACCACAGATATATATATAAATACATATAGATACATATATTTATAATATACAATTAATTATATATATATATTTATATATTTGGTATAGACACACACGTACTCCTACTCGCAACACCACTGTGAAACCACTACTGTTGGGAGTAAGGTACGCCTTTACCAAGATTTCTCCAAGAGAAGGACGGCCACGTATCAGAACTGACATGATTTGCACACCTTTGGGTAAGAGGCCCTTAAGGACTAGAAAAGCGCTGATTAAGATGGAAGCCTTCGTGAGCTATATAATTCGCCCCATGATAACCTTCGGAAGCGGTTCAAAGAAAAATCCACACTGGTTTGAAATTCGAACTTGAAAAAGCCAAACGTCTTTGCTACTACAAGGAGCCCTCAAGTGCTGCATCGGAAGGCCAGAAATTAGAGAATTGACAGGAAATAAATGCTAACGATTAATTGGCACCTCTGTTTCAGAGATTCCCTCCGACTGTGGGAACTGCGCCATTTTAAATGAGCTGAAGAAAGCATGGCCCAGCACCTTCAAGATCGCTCCCCTGACTCTATGGGAGATACATCACGGGCGCAATTAAAGAGAGATCAGCGGAGCACTCACACAGAAACATAACACCGGGCTGGAGAGCATAGTATGAAAAGAACTTCTCTGCCCCCTGTATAGGTGAGGTTGTAAAGCTATTTATAGCATAGGTAGGACTATATCATAACTCTTCACTTCAGGTTGGGAGAAGGAACCACGAATTAATCATCACACTATACAAGAACAAAGGAGACCGCAGTTTTTTTTCGCGGCATCCCCTTGCTGAGATTGTGGGGAAGGTATTCAATTCGTGAAATGAAATTGGGGGTGGGCGGAGTGACACGTGTCGCCCCACCTTAAGAGGCGCAGTGTGTGGGGTGCATCTTCTCACTGTCCAGGGTGCACAGAGACAGCCACTTTGGGGACCAAGGCCTTACAGCAGGAAAGGCCTCTTCACCTTTTGTCCAATCTGAAGATGGTCCTTCAGAAAAAGAAAGGTGAAAATTTCCATCCAAGCGGTGTGACACTGTGTTCTCGCCCCAACACTCTTTGATCTTTTCTCCTGGGCATCAGAGCAGAAGAAGTTCACCGCACCAGGAGCGATTCTCACGTCTGCGCGCCAAAGACCAAGGTACTTTAGGGAGATGCTTTTGTGAGACGCCGCTCTGAAAACTCAGTTTTAGTTGGAAAGCAGCAACTCGCGCTGCCTGATTTCACCTCTTCTGTGAATAAATAACTCCTTTCATAACGCTGGCTCGGCCATGTTGCGAAAATGGCCGGTTTCCTAGAACAGGGCGCCTCTGGCACCAGACCAACAGGCAGACCAGCGACGGTCAAATAGACCTGAAGCCGGAAGCCTCAAGCAGACCTAAGGCGGCTCGCCGTTAACATTCGAGGGAATAGAAAGACAAGGAGAAGAGGCAGCGCAGACGGCAGACGGCAGAGAGCAGAGTAACAGAAGCAGACACAGGCTTTAGGATATGTTTAGCACTTTATTTTTTTTATATAAATATTACTATATTTATATTTTGTCACTGTATTCAAATAAACCCTGACATCGCCTTGCTCTGCATGCATATTCGTCCCTGTATGTGCTAATATTAAATGATAACCTTTTAAAGCAAACCGCAACATAGCAGCTTTAATTACTTCTGCTCAAAGCACGTCTTTCTAATTGGCATTAAATATTAAATTCCCCTTCCTGTTGAAATGCTGCAAAAATGGTTTACTCAAATGTGCAATTGACACCGAGCCAAAGAGTTGAGAAGTCATAAATATTGATAGGCCAGAAGTGCTGTGCTGGTTTAATTAGCCTTACTGATTAAAAGAAAAACCCCACACTTAAATAGCTATTTCTATTATCTATATTACAGCCCTGCTAAATAAATAGAGAATTGACTTGGAAAGTAAATGCTAAATATTTTATCATTCTGTGTTATGGAACTGAACTAGGATTGTATTCTAAGGTGGTTCTGAATTAGCATTCCTCTTGGTGTGTCGATCAGAACACAGAAGGGGATCAGGCGGTCAACTTCAATCAAAAGGGGTTTATTGATTTATTGGAGGGTGTATGAGTGTGTGTGTGGTTCTACAATAAAACAGAAATAAAGAAATAATCAGCATAACAATACTTGACTTCTGTTTAAAAAAAATCACATTAATCTATACAATGTAGTATTGTGTAAATACACAGACAGGTTCAAATACAGACAAATACACAATGACGTCATTGCGCCAAGTTTGCTTACAGATGAGTTTTGGCACTTCAAATCTGTTCTACTCTATGAACTGTCACATACTGTAATACAACTGAATGCCCAATAAAGCTGTTCACATTATATTGTCTGTAGTCATACATACAAGTATAAATGGTAAAAACGACCCATCAATACTACATGTTAACCAGGAAACACTCTCACTACTGCTTAAATCCTGATTTATAATCGCGACATTGTCTGATAAAATCAATAGACATTTAACTTACACTAAAAAGCGACTATATGCGGTGGTTTTGGCTACTGTTTGTGTCATTCAACGCACTGCCTGCATATGAGTGACAAACTGAGCATATTAACAGACAAACTATGTTACTACAGTCAGTAAGCGACCGGTGCTTGGAAACGCTGGTTTTGTAAATTATTTATTGATGAGTCGGCTGCCTTACGGCTTACTGAATGCGCTGTTTCTCTGCCATTCACTGCTCAGAGCAGACGCAGAGAGAGAGAGGCGACACTGCGCCGGGAGAGTCAGACCTCACGCTCGCGGGTACTGGAGACATTTTCCAAATGAATGAAAGCTAAGGTTTTTTCCAAGAAGTCGCTAGGTTTGTCAGTATGTAACTGTTATGGAAAAAAGCTGCCAAAAGGGTCTGAAAATTGCTAAATTCTCCAATAGT
The DNA here is from genome assembly GCA_027422405.1 of Ptychobarbus kaznakovi. Taxonomy (NCBI): domain Eukaryota; kingdom Metazoa; phylum Chordata; class Actinopteri; order Cypriniformes; family Cyprinidae; genus Ptychobarbus; species Ptychobarbus kaznakovi. Next base: position 14,839,966 of record CM049802.1, on the reverse strand, counting down.
GTCTGGCTGCAGACTTGCACTTGCACCCACAGACTTGCACTCTCAGACTTGCACTCTCAGACACTTGCGCTACCGTGAGTGACGTCACTTGCAGTCTTTTTTATTTTGTTCTATTTATTGATTTTTTTTAAATCTCTCAACATTTTACAGCAGTAGCCAGGTGGTGAAGACAAGAAAAAATAAACTAAATTACAATGTCACTTGCAATCGCGACTTGCACTTTCCGCTACCTGCGAGCAACATCACTTGCATTGGACACGAATCATGTGCGTTGGCAACGGAGACAAGACGCTGTGGTGGTTAAACGATTAAAACTAATTTAGTACAATGACGAACAGGGTCCTGCAAGTTATTTGTGAGAGAAAAAAGACAAGACCTGCAAATCCGTGGCTACAGAACAGCAGAATATGAACGCAATGCGCAAAGTTTCTCATTAAGCGTTTTCCTCCCGTAGAAAACCATAAACACTTAATAGGGCTTAATGTATTAAGATACATTAAGTGAAATTAAAAGATAAAATTTGATATAGCCTATAGTTATTATTAAATGTACTACAAGGCAAGCAGACACCAATGAACACAATATGCAGACTTTCACTTTTCCTCCCATACAGCAAAACGCTTAATGTGGCATAATGGACTAAATTAATAATATAATAATAATAATAATAAGGGACTTAAGGGTATTCTGTAGTCTTTGACTAAGATGATAAAGACAATTCATTAGCCTATAAGTCTTGTTAACACAATACAGACCAGCAGATATGAACGTGCATTATGAAATGCATTAAGTGATATTAAAAGGACGCAATGCGTTAAATTGCACGTTAAACGTTTTCCTCCCATAGAAAATAATTGTAAATAAAACACGTAATATAGCTTAATGGACAAAGACAATGATATAAAAGAGCTGTAGACCGTTTATTATATATGGAAAAATGCTTAATGTGAAACTTTGCTTATGCGTTTATTCTGGGCTCACCTGCCTGTACATTAGTTATGTAACGTTATATTTTAATAATGAAGAGAAGCATATTGAGTTTGTTCTTTATTATCTTTGTCCATTCTGCCACATTATCCCACGTTTTGCTGTATGGGAGGAAAATACTATATAAATATTCATTATATTAATAAACTGTATATTGAATTTTATATTTTAATAGCACTATCTTAAAACATTAAGCCATATTACATTTACGGGAGGAAAAATCTTAACGAGAAACTTTGCGCATTGCGTTCATATTCTGCTGTTTTGTAGCCACGGATTTGCAGGGTCTTTTTCTCCTACAGATAACTTGCAGGACCCTGTTCATTATTGTACTAAATTAGTTTTAATCGGTTAACCACTACAGCATCTTGTCTCCGTTGGCAACGCACACGATTTGTGTCCAATGCAAGTGACATCGCAGGTAGCGGAGAGTGCAAGCAGCGAATGCAAGTGACATTGTAATTTAGTAAATGTTTTCTTGCCTTCAACACCTGGCTACTGTTGTAAAATGTTGAGAGATTCAAACCAAAAAAAGAATAAATAAATAGAACAAAATAAAAATAAAAAAGACTGCAAATGAAGTCACTCACGGAAGCGCAAGTGTCTGAGAGTGCAAGTCTGAGGGTGCAAATCTGAGAGTGCAAGTGCAAGTGCAAGTCTGCAGCCATACACTTCTCACATTTTTTCTTGTCTTCAACACCTGGCTATTGTTGTAAAATGTTGAGAGATTCAAACAAAAAAAGAATAAATAAATAGAACAAAATAAAAATAAAAAAGACTGAAAGTGACGTCACTCACGGAAGCGCAAGTGTCTGAGAGTGCAAGTCTGAGAGTGCAAGTGCAAGTCTGCAGCCAGACCCTTCTCAAATATAGTGCTAAAGTCGCACTCGTCACGCGGGAGCTGATGGCAGAGGGCGGTTGATTTTGAGACGGCTCGCCACAAATATATCAACGTATGGGAAACACAGGAGATTTTCTGTGGGGGTGTCAACAGTTCTCGAGCACACACAGAACTACGAAACGCGTAGGGCGAGGGGATATTTTCCACTAGTTAATCGATCGCGGATGGTTTCATTGTCTCGGGCGGATAAAAAAAGTGTAAGAGGATAATAATCGTAAGAAAAACTAAAATCTGTCACCAAATATACTTGGGCGGCCCGCCCAGGTAAAGTCTGTGTGGGAAACACTGCATGGCTTAAGTTACTGTGAACAGCACAAACTGGGCTACAATTACATTTACATTTATCAGACGCTTTTATCACAGTGCATTCAGGATATACTTTTTTTTTGTCAGTACATGTGTTCCCTGGGAATCGAACCCACAACTTTTGTGCTGCTAACGCAATGCTCTAACCACTGAGCCACAGGAACAATTATATGTTAGCAGCATTTATGTACATGCTTGTGTTTTTGAGAAAGCAACGTTTATGCATGGTTAGTGAAACACTGAAATAAGGCCATAAAACACATACAGAACATTTGATTACACGACTTTTGAGAACTGGATCTTGTAGTCTAGAGCAGTGCTTACCAAACCTGTCCTGTAGCCCCCCTGCCCTGCACCTTTTGTATGTCTCCCTTATCTAACACACCTGATTCCATTCATCAGCTCGTTAGTAGAGACTGCAAGAGCTAAATTGGGTGTCTCTAATTAGGGAGACATACAAAATGTTCAGGGGGATCCTCCAGGACAGGTTTGGGGAGCACTGGTCTAGAGTTTTTGCTTCAAAATGATATGAAAATCATCTTGTTTATTCGCTCACAGAAAACAATTGATTTAAATTTTCTAAGACACCTTTTTGAGTAGAATGGGTCTGCGAGAAGGTGTGAACTCTCATTATTAATGCAGTGATTCTCACCTGAGAAGACAAAGGCCCGCATAATTAGCTGCATAATGAGCCATTCAGGCAGGTATGTGACTGAGAGGGAAGAGTTACAAAAATGTGAGGACAAAATAAATGTATATATTTTTTGTTTGTAGCTTATTAAAAATATATTTAGCTATCACACAATATAACATGATTCACTTGCGAGTGCAGTCAAACAGTTTATTAGGATCGATCAAAGTTGACTTTTTAGAACCATTAATCCAATCACATGATCCTGCAGAAATCATTCTAATATTCTGATTTTTCTGCTCAAAGTTTTTTTATTATTATTATGTTGAATAGAGCTGAGGAGATTTTTGTCAGGTTTTTTTATGAATAGAAAGTTCAGAAGAACAGCATCGTTTGTACTGATACTGATCTGAACACTGAGAATTAAACATAACACACCTTTGTGCCAAACATTCATTCATAGTGTTAACACTCAAACTAAAGTTATACTTTTATATCTTGTGATTGTATATGTTATCAAATATTAAACAAACATCCTGGCGTTCTGAGACATTAAGTTTCTTAGACCATGAAATGACACATATTTCAAAATGTTTCACTTGATTCATGTAGTCAAGAATTATATTCTGGGAAAAGTCTAACTAGTAAAATGTGTACAAGTTATGTCACAGTATCACAATAACAACAGATGCAAGTCATCTTAGGCTACTCATCAGAGTGATGTTCTTCACTGGATCCAGCTGCGCGACGCATCACGTTGTGAGGTAAATATTGGGTTATTTATTTGAATTATTCCCAGACGCACACAATGACACCCAAAAGGAGATAATTTTCCCGCTCCCGGAAAAAGTCTCTCTCTCTCGCTTCATTGCGTCATGATGATGATCGACAGGTTCACTAAGCCCCGCCTTTCCAACATTCTGTATTAGCATCATTAAAAGTGGAATAGAGACAGTGGACGATGCAGTGCCAGTTTTGTCTTAATGAATGGAGTGACTCAGCTGTGTAGAAGAGGCTTATTAACAGACTTCAATTAGGTTCTTATGCCCCAGGCCATAGTCTCTCATGTACAGCCTCCCCCTGCTGGATGAGCCACATTTGGATGTGCTGTAAAACCAGGGGAAGCTATAGAAGAAGATGTATGGTCACTAAATCCCAAATGCGTGATGGTTATGCTCCTTCGTGCAGGTCAGTGGATAATGTAGTTTAGTGTAATGAATCTAAAATGCAAGGAGGAAGTTCACATTGCTTTATGTGTACACAAACACCCAGCATTTGAAATAAATCTGCAATTATTCCTCAGCATTTGTTCTTGGAGCAGCTGAAACCTTCCATATTTCATACTGGCACATGTGACGAGATGTTTACTGCAAGCAAACCCAATCAAAGGTCACTTTCTTCCCCTTTACTGCCAAGAGCTGTCACGCGTCACATTCCTGTGCAAACATCCCGTGCAGGGAAAACACATCACAGCTCGGTGTCCAGTAGACAGCGCCTGTGGATTGTTTCTATTTATTATGCAAATGTTAAAACATATCACTAATTGGTTTTCTGCATGAGTGGCATCTTTGAAGCAAATGTCTGGTTGCTGGTTGACACGGTCACGGACATATTTAACATAATGGGTTTTACTTTTGCTGTCTGTCTGTGCAATCGGTATATTGGATGGAGACTAAATACACAGGACTTTCATTTTAACAAGACGTTATATCGTGACTGGCTTGCTATGGTATATGGTAGGCTATAGGTTATACTCTGTAAGAGGGATGTTACCAATATTTGTATACTGGTTTACAGGAAACATAACATTATGATTGAACCTTAATTGACAAAATCAGAGATAATATATCAATCCTTATGAACAGAGAAGCATTAAATGATGAATATCTCTTAAAGGGCTTGTTATTGTTCCAAAGTGACTTACAATTGGGGAATACATAAAGCAATTAATCTTGAAGAGGCAAACAGACAGAGGAAGTGCCCATAACACCAAGTCTCAGGCATTGTTCAAATAAGTACAAGCTAGCAAGGGAAGGAGATAAAGATAAAGAGAAAGATGAAGATTTAGAAAAAGGGAAAGGATTTTTTTTATGAAGTCAAGTAGAGTTGAAAGAGATGAGTTTTCAGTTGTTGCTTGAAGATTGACAGGGATCCAGCATTCCAGATAGGGGTGGGAAGATCATTCCACCAGCCAGGAATGGTGAACGAGAATGTTCTGGAGAGTGATTTTGAGCCTCTCTGTGATGGTACCACGAGGCGTCGCTCACTAGCAGATCTCAGACTTCTGGAGGGGATGTAGATTCGTAATAGTGAGTGGAAGTAGGTGGGTGCTGAGCCTGTGGTTGTTCTATATGCAAGCATCAGTGTCTTGAACTGGATGCGAGCTGCAACTGGTAGCCAGTGCAAGGAGACAAAGAGAGGTGTAACATGGTCTCGTTGAAGACCAGTCGTGCCGCTGCATTCTGAATCATTTGTAGAGGTTTGATTGTGTTTGATGGAAGTCCAGCCAGAAGAGCATTGCAGTAGTCCAGTCTAGAAATGACAAGGGCCTGGACAAGAAGTTGTCCAGCATGCTCTGTCAGAAAGGGCCTGATCTTTCTGATGTTGTGTAGTGCAAACCTGCAAGATCGAGCAGTCTTTGCAATGTGCTATTTGAAGGTCAGCTGGTCATCAAAGAATACACCAAGATTTCTGACCGAAGCTGATGGGGTAATTGTTGATGAACCTAACTGAATCGTGAAGTCATGCTGTAGAGTTGGAGTGTGCAGGGAAGACAAGAAGCTCAGTCTTTGCGAGGTTGAGCTGTAGGTGATGTTCTTTCATCCATGCCGAGATGTCTGCCAGGCAGCCTGAGATCCGTGCAGCTACCGTTGGATCATCTGGTCGAAATGAGAGAGAGAGCTGTATGTCATCAGCGTAGAAATGGTAGGAGAAGCCATGTGCCTGTATGATGGGAGCCAGTGATGTAGTGTATGTGGAGAAAAGGAGGGGTCCAAGAACTGATCCCTGGGGAACCCCAGTGACCAATTTATGTGCTTTGGATACCTCCCCTCCCCAGGCCACCTTGAAAGACCGACCAGTGAGATAGGATTCAAACCAGCGAAGTGGAATCCCAGTGATGTCCAGTGATGAGAGGGTGGACAGGAGGATCTGATGATTGACAGTGTCAAAAGTGGCAGACAGATCCAGCAGAATGAGGACTGATGATTTGGAATCGGCTTTTGCGATTCGCAGGGCTTCAGTGACTGAGAGTAGCGCAGTCTCAGTTGAATGGCCACTCCTGAAACTTGACTGTTTAGCGTCCAGTTTGTTGTTCTGTGAAAGAAACAATGAGACCTGGTTGAAGACAACTCATTCTAGTGTTTTGGCTATGAATGGAAGGAGAGAGATAGGTCTGTAGTTTTCTAAAAGAGAAGTGTTTAATGTAGGTTTTTTGAGCAGTGGAGTTACCCGAGCCTGCTTGAATGCAGTGGGGAAGATGCCTGTGAGGAGAGATGTGTTGATATTGTGTGTGAGTGCTGGTAAGAGTGTGGGAGAGGTTGCTTGGAGAAGGTGTGAGGGGGTTGTGTCTAGAGGACATGGTGTAGGATGGCTGGAGAGGAGAAGTTTGGATACTTCCGCCTCTGTGAGGGGACAGAAGGAGAAGATGGGAGTTTGAGCAGTGGATCTAGTTCGTTGGAGGTCCTGTGTGAGTGGAGATGAAAACTAACTACTGATTGTTTTAGTTTTGTCTGTAAAAAAAGTTGCAAAGTCATCAGCTGTTATAGAAGTGGTGGGAGGTGGTGAAGGGGGACAGAGGAGAGAATTAAATGTTCTGAAGAGATTACGCATATCTGGAGCGTTGTTGATCTTGTTATGGAAATGTGACGATTTGGCAGTGTGGACTTCAGCGGAGAAAGATGAAAGAAGATTTTTGCTTCGGAGCCGAGTGGATTAGAAGAGTGCTGATCTCCACAAAGTCATTCATCTTTGTTTTTTTTCTTGGTTGGTGTCACGGTACAGTCAGCGGAGTCCCTCTCAACAGCGATTCCCCTGGGCACTTCAACTAAAAGAGCAAATTCTAAAAGAGCAAATCACAGACGATCGCGTCTTTTTCAAGATGCCGTTACGTCCATGTCCTTCTGGTTGCGGTCGTTTCTTGTCTGCGGATGACAGACACGATCGTTGTCTTCAGTGTCTGGGCCTCCAACACGCTGAAGATGCGTTCGTGGATGACTCATGCGCCTGTTGTGGGCGTATGAGTATGATTTCGCTGCGATCTCGCCTTTCCTTTCTGAAAGGATTGGCACCCTCTGCCGCCACCAGTGCTGGTCTCTCTGGCTCGAGCAGAGGATGACCGGCTGGTGCTCTGGGAGATCTGAGGGTGACAGTAAGAGCCTCTCCGCCAGGTACGTCCCCACGGACCTCTTACTCTTCACGCAGCGAACATCCCGTCCGGTTCCCGGGTGATTTCGCTGGTCCGTCCCACGGGGAGCCCAGCATTTCATTTGGTGCGCCATCCGTGGATAGGATGTTGATCACAGCATCGGGGGATGGGTTCACGTCCTCTAAGGATGAAGGTTTGGTGGGGCTGCCTCCCTCGGGTGTTGTCGCCACCGCCGCACCGGACCCAGAGCTGACGGCCATGCTTGCCCGGGCAGCCGTGAGTATCGGGCTGGAGGTCAACATACCACCCAGTCCCGAGCCCTCGCGGCTGGATGATTGGAAAAGAGAATCTCTTTTCTCGGTGTAGAGTTAGACTCGGTGAGTATGACGGCACGCCTCATAGAGGAGCGTGCCCAAGCAGTGCTGAACTGCCTGAGTTCCTTCAGAGGCAGGAATGTGGTACCACTGAAACAGTTTCAGAGGTTCCTGGGGCATATGGCATCCGCAGCTGCAGTCACGCAGCTCGGATTGCTTCATATGAGACCACTTCAGCACTGGCTACACTCCCGGGTCCCGAGGTGGGCATGGCACCGCGGTACACTTTGAGTGGGCATAACCCAGCAGTGTCGCCACTCCCTCAGCCCCTGGACGGACATTGCCTTTCTACGGTCCGGGTCTGCCCCTAGAACAAGTGTCCCGGCATGCTGTTGTCACAACAGATGCCCCCAGCATGGGCGCTACATGCAACGGGCAGGCAGCCTCAGGGCTCTGGACAGGGCCCCGACTGCTTTGGCACATCAACTGCCTAGAGCTGTGGGCAGTGCATCTAGCCTTACGGCAGTTCCGGCCACTGCTGTTGGGCAAGCACGTGTTAGTTCGGACGGACAACACTGCGGCTGTCTCGTATATCAACCGGTTGGGAGGTATACGATCACACTTCATGTCACAGCTCGCCCGCCATCTCCTCCTCTGGAGTTACACGCAGTTCAAGTCACTGCGCACCGTTCACATCCCGGGGAAGCTCAATCGTGCGTCCGACGCGCTCACAACAGCTCATATTCCCTGGAGAGTGGCGACTACTTCCCGAGACGATCCGGCTGATCTGGAGTCGATTCGGGGAAGCTCAGGTGGACCTGTTTGCTTCCCACGAGTCCTCCTACTGCCAGCTGTATTTTCTTCTCGGCGAGACGACCCCCGAAGATGCATGATTGGAGTAGTGCTTTCTTTCCTGCAAGAAAGGTTGGAGCGTAGGCTGTCACCCTCCACCTTGAAAGTGTATGTGCACTATCGCGGCCCACACGACAGGGCACGGGAGCGGAGCGGGGAGCGGAGCGGATCATTGGGGAGCGGAGAAGCGTGCAATATAGTCGGGGCGCTCGGAGCGGGTTTTTATCAAAGGCTGGAGCGGATCGCTCTGCCTCGCTCCGGTTCTGCTCCGATACGCTCACCCACGAGTCTAGGCATTGCACATCTCCACCCAGAATAACCTGGCCTTCAACTTATCAAAAACCATCAGCCTATACTTCAAAAATCGTCGTTGTGAAGGAGGATGGAGTTCGTTTAAATATTTCCAAAAGCAAACCGCAGGTATACAGGTGCACATCCTGTCAAAAAAATAGATGAATAACTATGTTGAACTTGATCAGGAATGTGGTGATACAATTTCAGTAAGTAAGGATTCGTTATTTTATCTTAAAAAGGCCACATCTGCGGAAACATGGCAGTGTGCTGCGTGAACTTGAGGAGGCCAGAGCAAAACGTAGTGCATTTTGAATATGGTTGAAATAGGAAATATTGGCTAATAATCAATTAAATAAGTTTTGTCTTACAAAATTATTTTTCGGACGCTGCGGAGCGGGTTTGCTGCGTTGTTGATTTTCCTTTCCGACCTATGTTAAACAGATAGAGCAGCCACATTGCCTGTGGAATACGCGCGTATCAGGTGGGTCCAACCAGGCGCAAAACCGCGGCTCCACAACAGAATAGAAGTGAAACGATTTTTTTCGCAGCATCAGCAACAAAACCCGCTCTACGTCTGCCCACGCAGACAGTGTGTCCCAGCGTAAGGCTTCGGTTGAAAACGGCAGGTCTTAGGCATGCAGAAGTAATTTTAAATTTGAGCCGAGCGTTGGAGCGATTTCACCGGAGCGGGATGAAATTGTGATGAGGGCGGGGAGCGGTATTGAGCGGATGCGATCTGGTTGACTTTGAGCGGTGGAGCGGGGGGAGCGAACACCCACGTGTCGGGTGATGCGGAGAAATTGTCATCCGCCTCAGCTACGTTCACATGCTCTGCCACCACGGATGCAGTGGACGGCCAGTCCCTGGGTAAGCATGATCCCATCGTGAGGTTCCTGAAGGTGCCAGGAGGATGAATCCCTCCAGGCCACACCTTGTGCCCATCTTGGGGACTTCTATATCATCCTGGCTGGACTTCAGAGGGGCCCCTTTGAGCCGCTGGACTAAGTCGAGATGAAGTTCCTGTCTGCTAAGACAGCGTCTTGATCGCCGTTTCACTTCCATCAAAGGGTAGGGGACCTCCAGCGTTTTCGGTTAAGCGAAAGAGTGCCTTGTGTTCGGGCCGGCCTACTTTCATGTTTCTTGAGACCCCGGCCTTGATTCGTGCCCAAGGTTCCACACCACGCCCTTCCGCGATCAGGTGGTGAAACTGCAAGCACTGCCCTGGAGGAGGCAGATCCCGCTGAGCGTTGCTGTGTCCCGTAAGAGCATTGCGCGATATGTGGACCGCACCCCGGAGCTTCAGAAGCTCTGAGCTGCTCTTGTCTGCCACGGAGGTCAGCAGAAAGGGAAGGACTGTCTCCCAAACAGAGGTTGGCCCGTGGATAGTGGAGGCCGTCGTCTTGGCGTACCATCTCAAGGCGAGCCGGTAATGGGTAATGGGCGGGAAGAACTAGCCGGGGTCACGCTTGTGCGCATTCCCCCTCTCCCGGGGTACGAGCACCTTTTTTCACCTCCAGTTCAGTTCCCCGGACAGTGAAGCCTGGTGGAATCCTCCAAGCACCCCGGCAGTCAGACTGGCGGAGCCATCTGACGCCAGGCCCAGTACTGGTGTTAGCTCGCCCGGGTTTCGGTCAGCCCCTGTACTGGGCTAGGTGTCCGTATGGCCTGATTCCCCTTCGGGTAATCCCATATGTGTATTCTTCCACGGTAAGGTTTCCCTCATGGTAAACCCGTGTATTCTCTTTGACAGAGCTTTCTGTCAGGTTCTGCTGGCAGCCCTCCTCCCTACACCTACGTAGGATCTGCCACAGAGTCCAGTTATATGTAGTACTGCCCCAAGCCTGGGTCAGTCCATATCAGTGTCTCCACATGTTACCTCCCTTCGGGCAGGATGTGGCCTCCGTAGAGCCCTTCTCCGGAAGGCTCGCTTCCCTGCCGTTACTGCCAAGCTGTAACAACAAATAGGAAAGATTTGAGCCGTCTTTCACTGAAGGTCGAAATCCATTCTGATTTCTGTGAGGAAAGGAACAGTGGCTTGGTTCCAGCAGCGATGTACTCAGTGGTCCCAGTGGGCACCAAGGTTAGCGAATTTGTGCTGGGGCGGTTGGAAGGTTGCAACCTCTTGCATGGCAATTGTCTGTCACGCGCTCGCTTGTCAACATCTGCATGCCACAAGGTTGTGACGGGGTTCAGCTTGTGGCGCTTTCCATAGGACCCCTATGTCGTCACGACATAACTCGTAGTGACCGACAGATAGGAAACGTCTAGGTTACGTACGTAACCCCAGTTCCCTGATGGAGGGAACAGAGACGTTATGTCCCATTGCCACAATCTTGAACCATCGCTGGTTGCCAGGGACTCGTTCTCGGCTCCTCAGCGTAAAACCTAATCAGTGGATGCACCTGTCGCCCTTTTATACCCGTATGCACGGGGAGTGACTCAGGTATGCAAAATCCACTAGCCAAATTCATTGGCGTTTTCTCTTAAGTCAGAGATGATTGGGGCTTCCAAGTAAATCCCCTATTTCGTCACGACATAACGTCTCCGTTCCCTCCATCAGGGAATGGGGGTTACGTACGTAACCTAGACGTTCTCTGCTTAACTCTCACCTGTCAAGGGGGGCAATTTTGTCCTCTACTTATATATATATTCAGAGTTGGGTAGATTACTTACAAATTGTAATCCGTTACTGATTCCAAATTACATGACAAAAATTGAAGTCAGTAACGTAATCCATAACGTAATATATATGTAAGTTTTAGTTAATCAAATTCTAAATTTAGTATCTAACTGTAGGCAATTGTGCAGAGAAAATTACCTTCCTAACTTCAACAAAATTTGTAATGCAGCAAAATTCTCTGAAAATCACAATGAACTTTGAAATGTCAATGGCAGAGAAAAAACGTTTTAAAAGAAGTACCTTTTTACCTCTGCAAAGGTTGTTTTAAAGAATATTTCAGCTGTTTTTGTTCATGCATTGAAAGTCAGTGGGATCCAATGTAGCTTGGACCCAAACGTTCATCAAAGTATCTTTTTTGTATTCTGCTCAAAGAGCCACTATACCGAGCCGTTATTTACAAGACTATCCTCTCATTCAGTGCTTATATTATTACTGTATGCTGTTGGGTGGTTTGTAGTAGTGACTTTTTTTCTGTGTGGTCATTCAGAAGCAGGTTTTATTCTCTTCCTTTCTCTTTTAGAGTGGGTTTTGGTTGCAGTGCAATTACTAGCTGGGGAAGTTTAATGAGAACCAGACTTTCTTTGTTTCTCTCGCGATGTGTTTATATTGCATTTTTCAGCACGGAAGGGAATTTGTTTAGTGGAAATGCCTTGTCTGTTCAATGCCAGATTCACATGGCTGGTTTTGAGTTTGCTGAGGAGAGTCATTGAGTCTGTGCTGCTGGTCAGGTGGGGCAGTTTGTAAAACTGTGTGTTCTGCTGTTAGAGTCACAGACGGCGCATGTGAAATGTCAGTTCAGAGCAGAGAACAGCGGCCTTATCACATCCTCCTTCTGTCCAGTGCCTCGAGGGGACGGATCCTATTGTTTCTAGAAAGAGTTGAGAAGACAAGGATAGATTATACGTATAGCCTCACACACACACACACACACACACACAACACAACACACACTCATACACTTTAACACTGCCAGATATGTGTCTGCTGTATATCTCTCTCACACACACTGACATTCAGACAGTTGAAACAAATGATAAGGTGCTTTTTCTTTCAACCCATAAAACACTCATCGTGAATCTTGTGCTCTGTTTGCGGTCAGTGGCTTTAATGAGGTCCGCTCGTGTGACCGCACAGATAAGGAAAAGCCTCCAAATGGTACAACGGTCTTATACTTGCCTCTTTTTACAGACCAGTCCAGACCAGTCATTCAGCACTTTGGAGAGCGGCAGCACGCTTTCATTGAAGTGCAAATTGTAAGAGATTGTGCTAATTCAGCATATATTGACCTTCATGTCTGCATGCATTATCACAGACATGCACTATAGACTCACTCACCTATTGTTCTTTCCTATGTGTTTGTGAATGGATGTCTTTAATAGAATAGTTTTTGAACTGCCATCACCATGCCTGTAAAAATGTTTGTCATATTGCATAAACGTGCTTAGTGAATGTAAACAGCAGTTAATCCAAGGAAAGACACACACACCCACACAGTGAAATGTACATATCAAAGGAAAGTTCTGCGTAGTGATCATAGACAGTAAACAACCACTATTATAACCACAACCACTATCTCTGGTATATAATTTAGATAATTAATTGAATATGTAATGAGATTTATATCACTAGAACTTCATGCAGTGATCATGATTCTTTTAATAAGAATTAAAGAGATAATTATATAAATATATACAATATTATATATTGTATATATTTTATATATTAATAAAAGTGTAGTTAATGTATAAATAATATTTATATAATATAATATTCATAAATATATTATAATATTTATAGTTAATAACTAGTGTAAAAATATGTCATGTAAATATAGATGTTAATATTTTTGTATTTATTTTTGTGGATAAAATAAATTAATACAATATTTATTTTTATTGAAAATGTTATATATATATATATATATATATATATATATATATATATATATATATATATATATTATAAAATATATATTAAACATAAATAAAATTTATATATGTTTTAATACATTAATTATTTTATACAATGAAATGTATTTGTTTTGAAATAAAATAGCTGTTTACACACTAAGAAATGTAAATATGAATTGAATTAACACATAATGCAACAATAAAGGCATTCTCATAATGATTTATAACCAGTGGGATGTAAATCAGATTTTGTGTATTATCAGGTCCTTTCAGGCCCTCCTAATTACATGCCTGCCCCATGTGATGAATGCGGAGTATGCTGATCTGATAGTCTTTTTTTTCATTTTGATCTGCACTCTTTTCCACTGAGGTCAAATGAGGAGAGCTAGCATTGCGAGTTCTTTTAATCAGGCTAGTTACTGCAATTGTTTGAGAGAAAGAAGAGGTCTTATGAATGATAGCGTTGCTTTTACAAGACGTTTATGTCCCTCGTTGAGGAATTTCACACAGAAATAGGACATGGGATGTACCTCATTTATATTTCCCACTGGAAAGGAATCTGTAGATACAGTTAGATATGACAAGATGTATTCACTTAATTGGTTAGTATTTATTCTTGTCATGTTGTTTATTATGTTTGCTTTATAATCCAAATTGGATTCTAGTGTTAGAGAAAAGCTCTTCCATCATAACCACTCTCTCCAACTCTTTGTGATTGATCAACTGCAAAAGGAGAGAGAGCTGAGCTTGGAGTGGTTTCAATAAACCAAATTTATTGAAAGGAGTACTGAAGACAGTCTGATGATAGATTGTTATAATTGCTCTGTGTGCAGACAGAGCTGTCTGATCAATCTAAATGTAAAATAGCATCTTTACGGTCAGAGGAAACCCTGATGTTAATTTGATTTACTTCACATTTGCTGGACTGGAGTGTTTTTTGATAGGCCACATTAATGGCTGCATTAGTGGATAAAGTGCAGACTCAGGGCTGGAGAGCTTTATAATTTCCTTTTTAGCACCGACCTGTGATGTCACCCAGCACAATTGCCTATTAAGAGCTGCATCTCTCTTCAGAGACTTACAGTATATGCTGGAGAGTTTTTATGGTTGAGGAATTTGGGTTCATTATCCCAGTTTAAAAGGGATATTTTTCCTTCCACTTTCTAGTGGTCATTGTCGTTTTAGCTGTTGGTTGTTTTAGCAAAGTTTAGTAAAAAGTAGACAAATTGAATGAACATCTGTGGTTTTTCATATACAATTAAAAGTAAATAGTATGTATGTTTACAGACTTTAGTCATGGTAGACACAATTTTTTTTATATGAACTAAAATAAGTCTTGAGTCAAGTCTAATTTTCATAACTAACTATTTATTTATTTGTTCAATGTTCATATATGGACCTCAGTCATGGTAGACACCAAATTTAATTTAATTGAACTAAAATTAGTTTTAAGTCAAGTCTAATTACATTTTATAACTAGCTATGTATTTATTTACTTGCGCAAAGTTCATTTACATTTACAATTAGCAGACGCTTTTATCCAAAGCGGCTTACAATTCAGGCTATACGACACAATTCAGGCTATACATTTTTTGTCAGTATGTGTGTTCCCTGGGAATCGAACTCACAACCTTTGCGCTGCTAACGCAATGCTCTACCACTGAGCCACAGGAACACCTGTGGCTCAGGTGGCTCATGATCATATACCGATCTTTGTCACAGTAGACACCACATTTAATTTAATGATGAGTTTTAAGTCAAGTCTAGTTTTTACAACTAACAAGCTATTTATTTAATTGTGCATGAATCCAACTCTTTACGTACACCCTTACCTTAAAAAAATATTGAAATAGTAAAAAGTCCTGAAAGTCATAGTTTTTTTATACGTACAAATTCATATGATGTATATATGATGCTGTCATCGCATACAAATTATTACAAGTTGTCATGAGAGTGTGTTGCTTGTACTTATATCTTTCATAGACTTGTTTTCATTTGCCTCAAATTAAATATGCCATCTATCTTGACTAAGATCCTTTGTGCTTATGATGATGAATTTCTTGTGGCAGCCATGAGAATGACAAATAGACAAAAAGTGTTTGAATCAGAATTAAAAAGCAATTAAAAACTCATGTACGAATAATGAGAACTGTATAGATGTGCGTCCTAATATCCCGCTAACAGCAGAGGAAGGCGTGAAGAGGGATGAGCCCTGCGTTTATCCCTGTCTCAACATCACAAGAGTGAAAATTGGTGTTTACAGTCACGACGTAGAGCCACATCTCAATGTTTTTCCCAAATAATTATCATGCTTCAGATTGGATGGATCAGATGAACAGTTGTTTTGCAGTGAAATCTTAATCACACTCTTTAATGCAAACAAGAGACCGCCATATTAAAATGGATGTTTGCATTTGTGGCGAGAACATTTGGGTAAGAAGGTCTGTAATTTTCAGCGTCTTGCTGACTCATGAATTAATTATGAGTTGGATCCTGTCATCTCAAACAAACACCCAGCAGTGAATGGAGTGTATGTTATACAGTTGACTCGTTGAATTTGTATCACTAACAATACAGATACAGATAGATATAATTACAACAAAATGTATACAACAAATTGTAGTAATTTAACAGTATTTTTTTTTCAATTGTCATTTTGTTTAATTTTAATAATAGTTAATAATAGTAATTAATATTCATAATATTTATTAACTTCAATTATTTAAAATACTAATTTAGTTAATTAATGATACATTCTAAGAAAAGTCTTAATATGGCCTACTGTGTCATTTTGAGATTAAGGAACTTCCCCTATTGTTTCTTTTTTTCACAAGTGGTTTACCTCTATTTTGAAATACTGGTTGCAGTGTATTTTGTTTTAGGGTTTAAGGAAAAGTCTGTACACTTAACAGAAAATGTACTGGTAATTTGCCTGGCAGGACATTGCATGTTCTTCTACAGATTTTTTAATATTTTTTTTTGCAGTGTAATATATCACTGTATATATATATATATATATATATACATAACCACTGACTGAGCATGTTACTTTAAAAAAGTAATTAGTTATAGTTACTAGTTACTTCTCACAAATAGTAACTGCGTTACATCATTATAAAAGTAACTAATTACAAGGTAAAGTAACTATTGCGTTACTTAAAACAAATAAATACAATTAAATGTTAAAGAACTTGGATGCCCCCAATATTAAATATGATAAATTAATGAAAAAGACACTAAATAGAATACATTCTTATTATAAAACATTGTACATTAATCTACACTCTATATCTGCTGACACTTAGCATCAGTCAGTCAAGCATTATAATATGATATCATAATAATTTAGCATTATATGATGATATAACTTTAGTAATTAGAATAACCAAGTATGCACGGATATTTGTCATGTTGACTGAAAGGACTGGTGGTGGTGATAATGTTTGCCATTTAGTGTTTCTATAAAAAGGGGGAGGGGATTTATAAGAACCAAACTACTACGAATTCTACTACTAATAACAATATAAAATACACTAAGGATTAATGAGCTTTTGGGTTCATATTGAGAAGCCTCATCTCCTTCAAGGTTCAAGGTGCTTTTATTCGTCACATACTCAATTATACAGGATATAATCAATAGTGAAATGTAAATCAGGACAGGTCCGCTCAATGGACAGTGCAAAAAAAATGAAACATAACACAAGAGAATATATATAAATATAGGTAAGAATAAAATATAGGTCATGAATATTAATCACGTAGTCTGCGTTCCGTCGAATTGATTTGCTGAAATCAAAACAGGGACGATAATGGGTGAGTGCCAGCCAATGAGATTGTCGTTTGCGCATTAGTTCCGCCCACTACCAGGGAACCCAGCAGTTCTTAAAAACTGAAGAATTCCAAAGGAACTCCGTTATTTTGACAGAAAATACAACAAAGAATATTGTTTACATGTAGCGTCAATTCTGCATATGAAAGACTCTCTTGTTACTCTGTATCTTTCTTTGCGCGTGTGAGACAAAGCGACGGCGAGTTGTGCGCCTTCACAATTGAGTTTATGGTACGTAAAATACAGCTACACTGCGCATCCGTTCAGATTAACTGAAAAATACAATTATAATAATATAATAAATTATAGTAACGCCACATTTTATTGTCAGTAACTATAACGGCGTTGTAACGGGGAAACGGTAATTCGTTTGATCACTCGTTAATGAAAAAATAATGCCGTTAAATGACGTTTATTTATAGCGCCATTATTTCCACCACTGTACATAACATATAGCATTTTCTCTAATCAAAGCTTCTCTTTTCTCTTTTTTATAGTTTCTTTTGATCCATATCCATGCTCATGCATGTGTGTTAGAAGAGATAATTCAAACGAGTGGGACCCCTAAAACATCTGTCAACCAATGGATGTAACCACTGTATATATATATATTATTTATACTACTATGTGAGTAGTATTAGAGTCCACACTTCTGTTCCACACTGATATTTTGTAAGTGTTTTTTTTTTTGTGACATAATTGAGCAGCATATCTATTACATTCAAGGTTTTCTGGTGGCTTATAAATTTTGAGCAACATCTTTTTTTGTAATAGACTCACTCCTACTTGTTTGTGTATGTGTGCACTTGTGTGTGGAGCCTGGTCCCTCACCACTGCTTCTTATTGGTTGCTATGCAGAACGTGGATAGCTGCATGACCCATATTTCAGGAATGCCAAGGTTTGATGCAGATTGTCAATGTTAAAACTACAGGAACCAGCACACTAAGCATTTGTACGTATAAACAAGAGCTTCGAGTATATCTGGTTTCTGGAGTAGCATGCCATCCACCCATCACTTTGTGCTTCTCTCCCGCTCTGTGTCCTTCAACGTAAGCTGTTTAGAGTGTGAAATATGTTCTAATCCAACGACTGAGCACATCAATTTCCCCTGTTTCATGGCAAGGAGGAACAACCAGCTTCTATTAACCCTGGCGGTCTCCAGCCAGCTGTCAAAACCCTTCTATTTTTCAAAACTTCCTCTTGAGGAGACGTAATTCAGTCTCTTAAGCCAAAACCCATGATTATTGGTGTCTCATAAAGAGCGGGGCCTCTTTTCCAACGGGTCCAGTGTCTCATCGTATGGTCCAGTCATCATAAAAAGGTCATAACCATTCAGGTTGAATTTGCTGTCGAGTGAATTTGGGTGAAATTGTATTTGTCTCACTCAAGTCACTTGATGTCTGAATTGGGGGCACTTCCAAGTGGGGCTTAATATCATGGCAGGTCTGACACTGATGTGCAGTAGCAGGAGTTGTTTCACTTGTTCTTCAACTACAAGAGGTGGCAGCGAAGCTGGGAAAATGTAGTGTATAGGAAATATGAATGGCTTGAGAAACTGCATGACATTATACTTCATCTAATAATGAATAGTGTATTTATTAATACTGATATATTACACATCTATTTTATGTTGTATACCATGAATTTTGGATTTATGTCATTCTTAAGCTTTTTTGGGATGAGGTGGATTTGTGTTCTTAGGGAGCTTCTAGAGGATTCACTGGTTGACAGTGCAGTGGCAATTTTCAGTTAATCCTAGTGCTGGGCGGTATGACCAAAAATGTATATCACAGTATTTTTCTAAATTATACCGGTTCCACGGTATATGACTGTATTGTTTTTTTCATGCATGATCGAGTGTTAACCAAATGTTCTACTGATTGAGAGAGGAAATACTGCAGCAGATTGAATTAGAATGCCCTATTTTACTGCTATGATGAGTGATTATTGTAGAAAAACTCCACAAGTATTAATACAGGTTTACCAGGCCCCACAAATTATGCTGTTTACATCATGATTCCAATGAAGTGAAGTAATCAGAATGCATGACAGTTGCAGTCAAAATACAGAAACTTTTTATTGCGCAAATATTGCAAACAAATAAAAAAAACATTTTGTTAAACCATCTGGCAACTACACAATGTAAACAATACTCTTCCCCTATAACTGCAAAGTTAAGACTTCTTCAACACCTGAACAGCATGCAAAGACAACTTGCACACATAATATTTAAATAGAAAAGGTGTGCAACTTGCAATAATAATACTATTCCTTTAAGTTCAAGCCCAGGTAAACTACACAGTATTCAAGTAAATACAAAAAGAAAATATCAAACAAGTGCAACTTACCAACTGAACCTTCATGAAGGCAACTTTGAGGTATACAAACATTCAAACAAATAGATAGTAAAACAAAGTGTGCAACTAGCATTCGTAATAGTATCGCTTCAAAACCAGGTGCAGTACACAGTATTCCAGTACTGAAAATATAAAACAAATATAAAGTGCAACTTGGGTTGCAGGATTATCCTGAAGCATAGAAACAATATTCACACATTCAACATTACGGACAAGCTACATAAATAAGGCATTTCAGCAATTAAAAATTTTGAGCCAGGAAAACCAGACGGTCCACAGCATCTGGTTTGAGTGCGGCCCTGTGGCATGTTACAATGTTGCCACCAGTGCTGAACGCTTTTCTCAGATGGAGCACTGGTGGCAGGGATACATAAATACTGCCGAGCTAGCTTTGCAATGCGGGGGAAATTTGCCTGATGGCATCTCCACCATTCCAAAGGGTCTGCATCACTATCAACCTCTGTGGTCTGTAAGTAGGTTCTCAGCTCCGTTTTGATGTTTTCCTCCTCTGAGAGTGTGTCTCCACTACAGCCCATGCTGCTGGTGCCCTGGTTGCTCTGCTTTTTGAAGAAGCTGGACAAAGATTTTTTTCTTTTTTCCTCAGAAGGAGGAACAGGCTCTGCTGCTGCAGCAGCAGCCCCTGAGAGAGCGTCTTCTTGTTGATCCTTTAGTGGCTTAATTTCTTTGACTGCTCTAGATATAACCTGCTCCACCTTTTCTTTCTCAATGTAGGTGGCTCTGAATCGTGGATCAAGAAAAGACGCAATATTGAGCAGGTCATTTGTGACCGGATCTGAATATTTATCATTCAAGTAGGCTAGAATGTTTCTCTTCACATCCTTGGTCAGCTGAGTATCGTTCTCTTCCTCAGAACTTATTATACATATTGTATAATAATAATAATATAATAGAGATAAAACAGAAATAATTCATAATACATGTATTATTAATATAATTTGACAGCTATCAATTAGAGTTTAATATTAATAATAACTATTGCTTACCTATGGCTAGGTGAAGCCTGTGACCAAAGCACTGGAGTCTTGTCCAATTATTCAGCTCGATAGCCTTCTTGATGTTGGCTCCACTGTCTGTTGTGATGGCCACTAACTTCTGCACTGAAAGCCCCCAGCAATCAAGTGCATCTTGCAAGCCTGTTGCGAGTAATTCGCCGGTGTGGTCATCAGGAAAGTAACTTGTTTGCAGACAATGACTTCGCAACACCCAGTCGTCACTTATAAAATGTACCGTCAGGCTGAGATATGGCTCCATACTGCGACTAGACCACGTATCTGTCGTTGCTGCGAAGTGGGGGACGGTCGCCAGGTCTACTTCTAGCTTGGCTCTGTGCTGTTGGTACAAGTTGGGGATTGCTGTTTGGCTGAAGTATTTTCGACTGGGTATAACATATCTGAGATCCAGTGTCTTAATCATCCTCCTAAAGCCGTCTTTCTCAACAGTATAAAGCGGGACCATGTCTTTGGCTAAGTGGATAGTGATAGAGTTTGTAATCTCGATCCACCGTTTACTTTTCTTGTCGTAGGCAGTCCCTCTAACAAACGCGTCTTCAAGTGACATCTGACTCGACATTTCCTTTGCTTCTCTAGTGTTACCTGCTGATGTGGAGGGTGCTGATCTTAGTTTCATGCATTCTTGATATTCCAAGACATGTTTACGGCTAAAGTGGTGGAGCAAATTGCTTGTGTTACAGCCCCCCCGCGACAACTTTAGCCCGACAACATTTTCAGAAAATAGTTGTTTGGTCGACGTCGGATTTTTTAGAACCAAAGAACCTCCAAACAACAGACACGGCTCCTCGTTTTGACACAATTTCTTCTGTGTCATCAAGTTTTACAGCTTCAGTTTCCAAACTTTTGTCTATTTTATCTATCTTCACCGTCACGCTTAGTAACGCATTCAGCTGTGTGCAACAGTGAAAAAGCTCCCCTCTTAAACAGTGTTGCGCCGCATTCAGACCAAAAAGCGGCATACACCGGTATTGCGGTATATTCAAAATTCATATCATAACAAAAATAAACACCGGTATTCGGTATGAACCGGCATACCACCCAGCTCTAGCTAATCCTGATCCATTTAGATTCAGAGACGTCTAACAGTATCCGTAGCATGTGCTCTGTAATATGAGAAGGCCTGGGGAGTTGTCCTATTGATCACATTCGTCCTTGAGCTCGGACAGTAACTCTCTGTCTGAAAACAATGTTCCAGCCAAGATGAGAATATGAGATCCATATAAATAAACTGAATCAACTTGGGGCTTTTGTGATTTGCTTGTGCTTTTTGTAGAGATGGAGAAATCGAGCCAGGCATGTGGTCCTAGAGCTCTTCGTGCACAGAATATCCATTCAGTTGGGAAAACCTTTAGAAGAACAGTGGATCCGTGTGGATCTGTTTTATCGAGTGCTATTGCAATCTTCCTCCAAAAACAAGTTACACACAAAACTGTATACAATACAAAATCAGAAATCCTCCATAAACTGTAGCTCTGTAGCCACCCCCCACCTAGCTGGAATCTGTTTTTAATGTGCACGTGTCAGGGTATAATCTCCATTGTCTTAGAGTATGCATGCCGTCACATGGCACCCCTCATGCCTGGAGGATAACAAGCCTGAAAAAACCCATATTGCGCTTTGCCAAACAGGAAAGGCTGCGATGCGAAATCATTGTGGCCTGCCATCTGATTGGTGTTGAACTCCGTGACTGAGCAGAGGGGAACCATCCTAGACATGGAGCGCACTGTCTCTAGGAAAAAATGCTGCCAATGCACTCTCATTGGCAGACTTGAGGAAGATTCTGGGGGTAGTGGGGTGGGGGTTCAAAAAATGGGGGAAGGGAAGGCAGGGTATTTCCAGAGTGAAGAAGATGAAAACTAGTGCACTATTTATGCTCTCGTTTACAGCTAATATTTTTGTTTTATAAGGGGGTAATATAGAGATTTCATGGGAAAAATGAAAGAAAAGGGAGTTTCAGTAGCAACAACTAGGTTCCTAATAAAATTCTCCACCTTCCAGGACTTTTTGTAATAGCCAAGTTATGTTCTTTCCCTCTTCATGTACACTTCTTTAAGCACTGTAATGCTGGTCTATTGGTCAAGTTGCATCTCTCACTATGTTGGACAACATTCTTCATCATGTTTTCACATTCTTCATGTATATGTTTACCTAATTAATTCTTAAATATTATATGAACATGCAAATAGAGAAATAATTATACATTTGAACTGGCTTGACTACATAATCAAGAACACCAACTTCAACCAAAAGGAGCAGTAGTTATGGTGACGACTTCAAATTAAACAATTTACAACAAAACAGTATCAACAGCACTAAGTAGAGCTAATATTTGTATGGATTCTAAATTACAACTATTTCCAAGTCTCATCGGTTCTAATGCTTTAGTAAATATTACTACTGTCTTCTCAAAAGACAGGATCAGTCAGATTCAGTCAAAATATGTGGAAATCAATGCTTATCTACAGCTTACCTTGTTGAGTTTGTTTGACACATTTACATTTGTATTTTCAAACCAAATATACACAAGTGGTTCTCAACTGGTGTGTCGCAGGTCTGCGACATATAATTGTTCATGTTTGGATAGCAAAATATCAGGGTTTTAAATGATTTCCATTTTTTTTTTTGTCAAAGACAGAGCGTCCATCAAACTCCATAGCATGGCACAAACTAATCTGTCATTTTCTAATATTGCTTATGCTACTACAGTATTTGTGTTTGTTTGGTGTGTTACAGTGCAGTCACATTTACCATTTTTGCTGTCGATTCAACATGGGAATCTACATGACCTGAAATTTTGTGTAAGGGTGATTTTATTTATTTATTTTTGCATGCAAATTCACCGTGTTGACCAACATAATTCTGCTTCACTACACTATTGACAGCGAACAATGGACCTTTTTTGTCAGATGTTATATTACATTTTGATGGTTTATTTTAGAGATATTTATGTATATTTTTTCTGCATGTAGACCATTGTGTCACTGTGTTGAGTTGCCACTGGAAGTTTAAGGTAAAAATCTGGGTCGTAAAGCAAAATCAGTTAAGAACCACTGCTATTGAAAGTTGAAAATGTAAGTAAACATAACTTCAGGCATTCATGAGTGACAGTCCATTTATATAGCTGCATTTGATCTCTCAATCACAAACAAAGTTCTTAATGAGAATTGAAATTTTCAGGTGGCTTCCTGCCTCCATATCAGTGCACTAGCATGCTGTGCAGTGATCCACTTAAGCTGCGTTCCTCATTTTTATTCTCACATATCTGGGCTACATTAATCACACATGAGGTTTCACTCATGGCCTATGTTTGATGTGGAATAAATATATTTTTAAACAAATATAACAGAGGAGATTGAAATAAGGGAGAAACAAACTTGGAGAAGATTCAGCAAACAGAGTTTTGTGTTGTGAAGTCAGGTCATCTGTCAGAGGCCGCGTTGTCTTGCAGCTGACAGCGAGTCGGGTGAGCCAGGAATCTGTTGCTAGGAAACGCAGCACTTCAAGAGTTAGAACCCTCACATACTAATAAGCAAAAGTTGTGAACTTGAAATGCACACAGTGCAGAATATATACTGAAGAAACACTCAAGCATAGCCAAGGC
The DNA here is from genome assembly GCA_027422405.1 of Ptychobarbus kaznakovi. Lineage (NCBI taxonomy): Eukaryota > Metazoa > Chordata > Actinopteri > Cypriniformes > Cyprinidae > Ptychobarbus > Ptychobarbus kaznakovi. The sequence goes on along the minus strand of CM049802.1, from coordinate 14,815,906 downwards.
TTCAAATAACACAACATTCTAGGTTTGTTCTCTTTTTTGAGCTGCTATCTACATCCTGGCACACCTCCCAGGCTTTCTTCCTGAAGTAGTGTTTGTCAGTTAATTTGCTTACCTCAGCTCCCTCTCAAATATCATAAAGCAGAAGCAGAGCTAGCAATCTTTAGACCAGTCTTTAAAAAGCAATTTCTCACTAGCTGCTCTTCCGTTGTCGTCCCATTGATCTGTATCAGTAATCAATGAGCTCTCTGCGATTGCCGTTGAAAGGAGAGATTTCACAGCTGTTGATTTGCGCCCCTGATGCCGAGCGGTCGGTGTAAATCAACAGCAGCTGAATCCCGTGGGGGTTGACTGAACGGATGCTGGCCGTTGTGTTTAGTTGCAAAACCACCTGCTAATAATATTAATTTGGTGGGAGGGAATTGAATTAGCAGGAAGTGGTCTGTCCATGCTGGAGTGCTGAGGTGTGCCGAGTGTCATTTTTCCAAGGTAGAGGGTTCCGCCAGGGCACTTTGTCATTTCGCTGCTTATTAAATAAAAAAAATGAATCAATTAGTGTGTGGAGGAATGAGATAAGCAATTGAAGACCTCTTAGCGTGGGTGTTTAAACATAGACAGAGCTGATATAATTGGGGGTGGTAATGATATGTATAGCCAGTATACATGGAAATGTACTCTTCTGTATGTCAACCTGTATGATGTTGTTTTATTTATTTTTATTCTGTGAAAAAATGAGAGAATTTAAAAAAAATGTAGGTATTTTCCATCCAATGGCATTAGTTCATAGTAAATGCATCTGTCAAGCTCATCTTAAATATAAAATAACACAAAAGTAGTCCAGACTCCATACAGCTAAAGTGCTATATTCCATGCCTTCTGAATTCATACCATGACTTTATGTGAGGAACATATACTGTAAGAAATGTGACTGTTGTATATCATAATATGACTATATTATGACAATATTTTGTTTTCTACAGTATATTTTTCAATTTGAAAGAAAATTCAGGCATTTTTTTATTTTGTAGGGGGTACATCTGCATAGACGATTTAAAATCATTAAAAAAGTGACTTTTTTGAGTGCAAACCATCCTTTTAGGCTGAACAACTTGTAAAAATGGGACACGCTTGGTGTGTTTTTTACAAAAACATCTCAAACAGCAGTAATCATAAAGTGAAAATTATTTGTTCAGCTATATAGGCTACATTCCCACTGTTGACACATTTAATATGAAATAAACTAATATATAATAAGTTTGACAAAGAATTTGATTATTTAATAAAAAAATCATTATACTTTAACTCCCGGTTTCACAAACAAGGCTTAGGCTTAATTCCAGACTAAAATGTAAGTTTGAACTGTTTCAACTGAAAGAAACTTGCACTAACTGATCTTAAAATATGACAGTGCCTTTGTTTTGTCTCAAGATGCACACACTCATATGGCAACTAGCACCATATGACAGCAAATAATACTACAGGGTTCAAATGTGAGAAACAACCTAAAATGCATGAAAAGGATTGACAGTCCAGCTAAAGCCAGCACACAATGCTGGGTGCTATAGGCTTTGATAGAAACCTGCTTGAATAAAACTCACTAGTAAAAATGGCTCCCGTGTTTTAATGTGTCTTTTGGATGAATTACACATCCAATTGGGAAGGTCGGTGATTGAAACCCAGAGTAAATGTTCTGTACAGAGGTAAAGACATCAGTGACAATGGCCATTATATTAGTTCTGAAAAAGTGGTTTAGTAATGCAGTGTGTGTTCATTGAATTAGGTGAGTTATTCAGGTGGAGTCACATATTCATCTCTGTCATCTCTGACAGGCACATGTGGGCTGACTACCGCCCATAAAAAACAGTAGAGCTGGAGAAAGTGCACTTGATGCAAAACAGCACATGATCCAGATTTGTCCGCCATCTAAATAATAGGGAATCTAACTATACAAATCTATGTTTGAACTTGCCATGTGTTGTCGGTTGTGTAGTGTAGACGGAGATCGTTTCTGAAATGCAGCAGAAACACCAATGTAGACGAGGAAACAAAAGCGCACTAGTGTAAGCAGGGCCTGAGTCGCTCTAAGATGCTGAAACACTGTACTGTGATTTGATCATGTATAAATGAACACAGTGCCACCCTTCACTCTGAAATATGTAGTCTGCATATGTGTTGAATTAAATCACAGCCTTCATGATTTGATAATCACCTTAATCGCACTAAGTCATAATTATTTTAGTTGTATTACTAATTAAGAAAATTATGATGGAGATGGACATGAAGAAGCTATGAAGTATTATATTCTGAATCCTTACCAATCTTCAAGAAACGGCTAAAAACACATCTCTTCTATCTTTATTTGACCCTCTAACTCTAGCACTCTCTATTCTAAATTTATTTTATCTAATCTGTCTTCTTTTTATTTAAAAAAAACACACAAACATTTGACCCTCTTTCAATTGCTCTAACTCTTTTCTTGTAAAACTAACACTAATTTGCATTTTTCTATATTTTACATACTCGTTTTCTAAAAAAAAACAAAGAAAACCTTCCTACGTGTACTGCGTTAGGCTAACCAAGACTTGTAATGGCACTTGCGTGTTGTTGCTCTTTTGTTGGTTTTGATTGCTTCTATAATGTCCTCATTTGTAAGTCGCTTTGGATAAAAGCATTTGCTAAATGACTAAATAAATAAATATAATAAAAAATATTCAGTCTTGTTCTTGGAAGTCTTACAAGTTCTTGCGAGTGTGTTTGTGTGCAGGTGTGTGAGTTATTACTTCAGCTGTGAGTCACTAAATGTAGGATCATGTCCTGTTTTGCATCAAAAGTGCACTTTCTCCAGCTGTTATTGCAGGGTTACCCCATCTCCATTACCTGGAGCTCTACTGTTTTTTATGGGCAGTAGTCAGCCCGCATGTGCCTGTCAGAGATGACTGTAGTATTATTTGCTGGCATATGGTGCTAGTTGCCATATGAGTGTTTGAATTATTCTATGCTCACCAAGCCTGCATCTATTTGATAAAAAAATGCAGTTATATTGTGAATTATTCTTAATGTTTTTTTCTCTATTTTAATTTGTTATAAATGTCATAGGGGCAGTCGTGGCCTAATGGATAGAGCGTCGGACTTGTAACCCAAGGTTGTGGGTTCGAATCTCGGCTCCGGCAGGAATTGTCGGTGGAGGGAGTAAATAACGAGCATTCTCTCCACCTTCAATACCACGACTGAGGTGAGACTTTTGAGCAAGGCACCAAACCCCCAACTGCTCCCCAGGCGCCGCAGCATTGGCTGCTCCGTGGGTGTGTTCACGGTGTGTGTGTTCACTACTGTGTGTGTGCACTTGGATGGGTTAAATGCAGAGAACAAATTCCGAGTATGGGTCACCATACTTGGCCACACGTCACTTCAAAATGTATTCCTTTGATGGCAAAGTTGAATTTTCAGCAGTAATTATTTCAGTCTGCAGTGTCACGTGATCCTTCAGAAATCATTTGAATGTGCAGATAAAAAAAAAAAAGAATAAATCAATAAATGTTATTAGTACCTGTGTAAAAGAGATATACTGGCTAATATTTTTGTGGAAACCACATTTTTCTTCATTTAATCTAGATAGATAGATAGATAGATAGCAGTGTAAAAGTCTTTAGTGTCACTTTTAAAAAAATTGTAATGCATCCATGCAAAATAAAAGTATAAATGACAAAATACTGTTAATTTACTGTTTGTGTTTCATAATTGCTTTGCTATTTAACTTAACAGGGCTATTTAACAGCAAGTTCTAATGTGACAGCAACCTCACTATGTGTTTAATGAACTTCATCTTTGTTTGTCTAAGCAATAACGTTGGAAACTACGAAGATGTCTCTGTACAGAAATTGATTTTCACCAAACTATTCTACCCTGAGAAATATTCAGTGGTGCAAAAAGTGCGACATCCATCCCCAGCTTCCCCTATATGTCATTATGATGCATTATTCATTGGTGACGTTACTAGTCTAGAACATATTGTATTGATTACACTGCTGTAATTGGTCATGGATGACCTCCAAAAAAGATAATTCAATTTGCAGTTATGTTAAGTGATAAATAATGCTCTAGATATGGTATTTTGTGGGTGTCAAGAAACCCCCCGTTAATAGTAAGTCACCTTCATGTGGGATTCTCAACATGCCAGTGGCAGGTTACTGACGGAAAACCGCACCAGATGTTCCATCTCTTCCTCTCCTGTGACATGCAGCACGCTTGTCCCATTCTGACAGTCCAAATCCCTTACCTCCACCACAGGGATGGTACCTGTGAACCTCCCCCCTCCCATTGCGCAGCCCCACAATCTCAGCCGTCGGTCCAGACACCTGCCCCCCCCCCCCCTCCAGATTCAGACAGAGTCACTCCACTGCACTACATCATGTAGACAAGGTCATTAAATAACTAATCAATTGAACACATGCAGACTGACGTGCACATACATAAACTAAGGGTTCGGACTGACTTGTTAAATGAACGAGTTACAAAACATCAGAAGTCACATTCTCTTGTGTCCCAAGCTGGTCAATATCTGACCTGGGTAATTTACATATCCATCCAATTTTAGCCAAAAACTCATTTTAAATTAACCTGGCACATGGTCGATTTTTTTTCCAAAAGAAAACGATTCTCCATGGAAATTGCATTGTGAGTCGGTGAGCTGAAAATATTTCATTAGGTGGGTGAGCTGCAGCTGATTGTGTGAAATGCACAACGGGGCTTGCAGGGGTGAGCGGTTTAAAGCAGTCACCCTTTTATTTGTTTAGTTTCACCTCCCTGAGGACCAGCCATATGCTCTCAAAAGACGAACCAGTGGAAAACCCGTTTGATGGCTGTGCCCCCTCTCCCCCCGCCCTCGCCATTTCTATTCTGAGCAAAGTAGGATTTTGGGGGGACTCCCCCTTGATGCCTTTGTTCTCAGCCTGGTTATATGCTTGGACTTAGTGAGGCGGAAGACAATGGGAGCGTAGTGGGTTCAACTCGACTCCGGTTCTGAGGAAACCAGGGGTGCGGCTGACTGAACTCATTTCAGGCTTGATTTGCCCTGACAGATATGAGCTGCTTGGATTAGCATTTATGGGAGATTTTAGGTCTATTATCAAGGAAGTGCTCAGAATAATCTGTTTAAAGTTTATGGATTGGGACGTATTACCTGTGACCTGACAGGTCTTGACGTAAAAAACGGAGGGTGTGCTTGCAGTTGGATTTATGGAGCTCGGGCTCAAGATAGCAGCTATTTTAATATCTACTAGTAATACAAGTTGCAACGCAGATGTGTTGTTTCAAACCTGTATTAATTTCTCTCTTTGTCCATACAATGAATGTTGTTGTCAGCGGTGTCCAGTTTTGTTTAGGACCCCACTGACTTTCAAACAAAATCTTCAGAATATCATCTTTTATGTTCTTCCGATGAAAGTAAGTCATTAGGAATGACATGAGGGTGAGGAAACAATGACAACATTAAAATGTTCTGCTATAACATCATCATTCGCAGACAACTGCTGCAATTAACACAGTGTTTTATGGGTGCAAATCCCCTCAGGTACCTTTTAAATAGAGACAGATGATTTGAAGAGTGAATTAACAGAGTCCTCTTATGTGTTTTGTAGCTTGGCCAAAGTGTATAGGCGTATAATTATCTCCTTAATTGAAGGCTAAACAATGCTAAACGTTTAATTGCATTACATGTTGTTCTTTTTGTTCTCTATTTTTTGTTCTCCACTTGTCTTCCCATTTCCTCTTCCAACTCCGATAACATTTGCATATTTAAATTGGATCAGCTTGGCTAGACAATGTCCCTCCCAATTCACTGGTTGGTCCCCCACCCCTCTGCCCCCCTCCAGCTGTTTCTGGAAGGTTTGAAAAATTAGTCAGACACTGAGCTCTTTCTCCAAAACAAAAACACTGGATTGGGTCTGTAGTGTTATGTGCCAAACCTGTCTGCTCCACTTAGATTTGGATGCAGTAGACTTCAAGTCAAATTACTTCACATGTACAGGCTTATGGATGAATGGATATTATGGATGCACTGATATTTAAATTAAATTATATCTGATATGATATACTGAGAATTATATTTTGGTCAATACCCGATAAATGGCTGACATTAAAATTCTATGTATTTAAATACATTTTAATAAAATAAATATACTCATCATTTTAGATGACACAAGTGAATGTAGGCACAAGATCACAATATTATAATGTACAGTATGAAAAAAAATGATGTTCATTTTGAGATTAGCTAAAGATGACATTTAAAGGCAGGGTAAGCTATTTTTCAAAAATGCTTTAGAAAACCGAGTCAGGGCCGAGTACTAAAACAAACATGTAGCCAATCAGCAGTAAGGGGCGTGTCTACTCATGATATGGAGGAGAGACCACAGGACTGACATTAGCCGAGCCGATAGAGATGGCGGATAAAAAACAAAAGAGGAAACCGTCTGCGGAACAAAAGGTTTAGGTTAAGAAAGCCAGGCAAAGACTGTACCATCTGTGACAGCTGAGGAAATTCAGGGTCTCACCAGCTATCCTGAAAACTTTCTATTCAGGGGCCATAGAAAGTGTACTGACTCAGTGCATCTCAGTGTGGTATGGTAACTCCTCAAATCAGGACTGCAAAGCTCTGCAGAGAGTCGTGCGCTTAGCTGAGCGCATCTCAGGGTCTGCTCTCCCCTCTCTGCAGGACATCTACCTCAAACGCTGCAAAAGCAGAGCTGCTAAAATCATCAAGGACTCAAATCACCCCGGTAACCATCTCTTCATTTTACTGCCATCTGGCAAGCGCTTTCCGTAGCATGATGGCAAAAACTGAGAGACTTAGGAGGAGCTTCTTCCCCCAGGCCATCAGGCTCCTGAACTCAAACTGAACTCAAAACAACTCAAAACTGCAAAACATCAACATGACTCCATTTAATAATCAGTAAGATACTCATTATTCTCCACCATCCATATTGCTGCTATGTATATACCCTGTACAAACGTACAACCTGTTTACACATTCTTCTTGCACATTCCTGCTTATATTATTATTTATTAAGTCTACAGTATACTGTCCTGCACATTTTATTTTATTGCACATTTTATTATTTTATATTTGTATTGGTATCTTTTATTTTTTACTTCATTTGTTTCATACCTATATTTATGTATATTCTCTTGTGTTTATGTTACATATAATTGCACTGTCCATGGAGTGGACCTGACTTACATTTCACTGCTGGTTATATTCTGTATAATTGTGTGTGACAAAAAAAAAAAAAAAAAAAAACCTTGAAAAGAAGGCTTACGATAAGGCAAGAAGTAGGACCCGTGTAAATATCGGATCAGCTTTCCAGCGCTGGAGAGAACTAAAGGAGCGGGACGCCAAGGTTGCTTTGTTCCTTCTCAATAAGTGAGTGAGTAACATTGGTTTTGCTTTGTTTCACAGAACTAGTATATGCTGTCTTTTGCATGACTATGCTTGTGTGTCATGTTCGCTTGTTTGTTCATCTGCCATTGTATTTTCGTTCCCTTCAGCTATGATAAAGACACATTCAGTTCCACACCTTATAAGCCTGGAGCGTCTAAACATCCTCCACTGTTTGTTCCAAGCGTCAGCTCACAAATTGTGTCCGAAAAGTAAGATAATACGTTTTTTTTCCTTTGGTTACTCTTTTAGTGATCAATATAACCATCTAATCTCATCATAATTGTATTCGTTAGTTGGTCTGTCGTGATCATGCTATCGATTTGTTCATGAGAACTGTTTTGTGTTTTTTGGATGGAAGGGATGTCTTTTTCAAGGTGGTCAAGAAACACTAATTTTAAATATGTGCTTTGTGGCTTTACAGGTATGGAAAGTTGCATCTCAGTAAATTAGAATGTCGTGGAAAAGTTCATTTATTTCAGTAATTCAACTCAAATTGTGAAACCTCGTGTATTAAATAAATTCAATGCACACAGACTGAAGTGGTTTAAGTCTTTGGTTCTTTTAATTGTGATGATTTTGGCTCACATTTAACAAAAACCCACCAATTTACTATCTCAACAAATTAGAATACTTCATAAGACCAATAATTTTTTTTTTTTGTGATTTGTTGGCCTTCTGGAAAGTATGTTAATTTACTGTATATGTACAAAATACTTGGTAGTGGCTTCTTTTGCTCTAGGACCTTGGTTTCCAAATGAAATACAAAACTTGCTCTCATCTGAAAGAGGACTTTGGACCACTAGGCAACAGTCCAGTTCTTCTTCTCCTTAGCCCAGGTAAGACGCCTCTGACAACAACTGTAGCCAAATTCCTTGACACGTCTGTGTGTGGTGGCTCTTGATGCCTTGACCCCAGCCTCAGTCCATTCCTTGTCAAGTTCACCCACATTCTTGAATCGATTTTGCTTGATAATCTTCATAAGGCTGCGGTTCTCTCTGTTGGTTGTGCATCTTTTTCTCCCACACTTTTTCCTTCCACTCAACTTGCTGTTAACATGCTTGGATACAGCACTCTGTGAACAGCCAGCTTCTTTGGCAATGAATGTTTGTGGCTTACCCTCCTTGTGAAGGGTGTCAATGGTTGTCTTCTGGACAACTGTCTGATCAGCAGTCTTCCCCATGATTGTGTAGCCTAGTGAACCAAACTGAGAGACCATTTTGAAGGCTCAGGAAACCTTTGCAGGTGTTTTGAGTTGATTAGCTGATTGGCATGTCACCATATTCTAATTTGTTGAGATAGTAACTTGGTGAGTTTTTGTTAAATGTCAGCCAAAATCATCACAATTAAAAGAACCAAAGACTCAAACTACTTCAGTCTGTGTGCATTGAATTTATTTAATACACGAGTTTCACAATTTGAGTTGAATTACTGAAATAAATGAACTTTTCCACAACATTCTAATTTAGAAGATGCACTTGTAGTTTGTCAAGATTGCTTTAGGTTCAGACTAAGATATTATTGTTTAAACATGTACTGGCAAGTGGGCCCACCGGCGGGCCTTACTGTTAACCTACACACTGCCCAGTACACTGGCTCTTATCTAGTGATCATTGAAATAACCATAATACCATTAGTTGCAAATGTGTCCATTCAGAATGTGCTGTCTGTGCATTTGAACACTGCTGTTTATTGCAGCAACCCTCCTCCACACCAAGCATTTATCTCTAAATGAGGAATATTGGCTTTGTCAAGCCCATTTACTGGTACGGTTTTCTATGCAACTCAGTAGTGCAGCCTCATGACGCCATCTGAGTGGTGATATGTTCGGTAGACTGTCTCATCTGGAGCTCTGTGGTCAAAGAATGTAGATAAATAGTGAAATGACTAAGGATAAGTTTATTGTGTGAAGCTGTGAGGAGTATGGTGTAGGTAGGTAATGTGTTTATCAAATGCAGGTGTTTGGCATCAGTGCAGATATGTGGTGCCGGAAAAGCGTGCAGTAACATAGCATCTGTCTGTTCACTTCTTGAAGAAGAGACACGGCCATTAGAGTCCTATGGGAAACACTACACACCTGACTAGTATGCCGTCACTTCTTTTGTTCTCTCTTTTAATGAGGCTTCACTGTAGTCCAGTGTTGTCGATTATTCTGCTCACTCATCCACGTGACCGTGCGCTGACTGCTGCCCAGGGCAATGCTGGCAGGTGCACAGAGAGCTATCGCTCCATTACTCCATTGCTTCAGGGAACGTACTAGCTGCAAATTGTGTATTTAACATTTTGAGTAGATTTTCAACAAAGTTGTGTACTCTCCGGAGTTTTGAGCTATGATGCTCTTTTTTTCATGTCTTTGCTACAATTAAGTCATACAGAAAAAAAGTGCCATTTTTTTCATGCTGAAATAACATGCTCTTAGAAAACGCTGGCAACAGCAGTATATAAAAAGTCACTGATGTTTAAATAAATCATTACATTTATTAATATCAATTGGAATAAACAATTCTGCTGCCAAGTACTATGGTACATGGGCTTAACTGTAGCAACTTGGCACATTGATATAGACGTTGGCGAGCAGGACCCTCCATGGCCCCCATAGAACGAGGGGGCCCCTTACCCAATTATGACCCAATTATATTATGAGCCAGTTAAGTTATGGTTAAATTTGAGTTCACTTTCTAAATTATATAAATATTTAAAGGTTATCAGTACAGGCAAGTATTTCACCTCAGAAAAGGATCAATTAAAAAGTATGCAAGCCAGGCTGAGTTACAAAAATATACACTGTCTGCATGCTGTCACCACATGTGGGCGGAGTCTGAATATTTATGAATGTTGCATTTATCTTCATTTTGCAAATGTAAGTCGGAACTAGAAATTAATTAAACTTTTTTTAACAACAGTCATACCAGTATGTTCCAATAAAGGAATATGCAATGTTACCGATAGGTTAAGAAAGAAAAAAGCCAATGTATTTAAACTGGCACATTATAGACAAATTATCATATGACACATTATTAATTCTAGTTGGCCTAAAATGAATTAAACTTTTTAAATAGAAATTAAAATAATTTTAAATTAATCATTTGAAAAATATATTTATATAAAAAAATATTTTAATGAAAAATTCTGAGATTGATCTGAGATTTTGAAAGACAAAACCATTAAACAATAAATAATACATAGCGATCTAAAACTTTAAGGTGAGCATTTTATTTTCAGTCAGTCAAAATGTAGGGTTATCATTGCATAGGGTTATCATTGTCCATATCATTGCATCCCTAGTCAGCATCATCCATTTAATGTTTAATTCTCTGTTAATCATCCATGTTTAGTGTTTCCATGTGTAATTGTGCTGAGGTAGAGTAATTGTGGCATGCATTTCTCACACATTGTTCACGCCGTAAGCATGTTCTGCATAAGCACCTGTTTCATGATAACGTGTTTTGCTTTTGTTTGCTTAATTGTGCAGGCCTGCTGGTGTTGAATTATCTTCCACAAGGCACTCACTCGAACGTGCTCCAACACACACAATAATCAGGTACGATCAGAGGGAAGTGCTGTGGCAGACCGTACGCCTGCCTACTGCCATTCATCACGCCCCACACAACGCTTACATGGCTCCTCATTATAAAGCTCCATCCCTACAAAAGCAAAGAAAAAACACAGCCTCTCCTACACACTTTTTCATTCTCAATTTCCCTCTGTTTTTTTTCCTGCCCATCTGTCTCATTCCCTGGTCTGTTTCCCCTCTATTCCTGTTTCTGCTATACTCTTTTGCCCTCAAAAGCTTTGCTTTGTTCCTCTCAATCTGTTCCTCCACCCCCGATTACCCCCCTCCTCTTCTCTTTAGCTGAGCTCTAGTATTAAGGTACAGCAGCGGTGGATATCAGTATCTCGCATGCTGTGCTTTAGATGTGTGTGTGTGTGTGCATGTGTATTTGTGTCCATGGTTGAGACAGCATGGCTTTATCACAGAGTTAAGCACTGTCTGTTTTGACTCTTTAAGGAGGCCAGCTGTATCTGTAATCCCACCCAGCTGATTGTCACTAATCAGAGCTGTCTTTCTCTCTTGGCTTCTTCGATGTATCTCACATCAACTGGGGAAGAAGATGGATAGGATCATTAACTTTACTTGAAGATAGCGCTAGCCTTGTGGCCTGCAACACTAAGGTTGCTGGTTTAAAAAGGATTAATTGTTAGTAGACTTACTGAAAGCAAGGTATTATAAATTGCCATTGTGCATTCAATCCTGTAGAGAAACGGCCTGCTAAATGATAAATCCGCCCACAGTGGTGTCATGTTGTCCCTACAAATTAACAGAGTATTTACAGTATCTGGATCAGGTCCAGGTACATTGGTCCTGGCTGTTGGCCACCTTAAGCTTAGCCACCAACCCTTGCAGCACATTTGACCTTCAGATCCAAGCTTTGTCATTTTCCCAAGATTTCTACTGTATGTTGATTAGTGTTTTTTTTTATTTAGGATTTAAATCAGTGCATATACTTCACAATAGTAATAGTTTAATACATATTGTAAAATATTTGTTTATATAATTTTTCAAATAATATTGTTCTTTAATTTTCATTGAGAAAAACAAGTTAGATTAAACATAGCAAATCACAATTTAAGATAAGCACAGTTTCCAGTATCCGTTTTAATGGCCAGGTATTCAGCACAGTCATTCAGTTACATCTGTTTGGATATATCGTGTTTATATATGAAGTTAGCATAGGCTTCCATTTTGGTCCCATGCCAGGTTATATGAATGTGTGCGTGTGTGTGTGTGTGTGTGTGTGTGTGTGTGTGTGTGTGTGTGTAGGTCAGAGTGCTTGCTGTCTGTTAATGCTACAGCTTGGCTAATTTGTTCCATGGTTTGCTCTCTGTGTTGGTAGTTAGCAGGGGGTGAGCATTGTCCTTCATTACCCTAATCACTGTGAAATGACTCAAACGGACATTACCCAGGCCTGAATATAAAGGAAGGAGTGCATATTGTACACTAGGGACTGTTGTTGAGAAAGAAAGAGAGGTCTAGGTAAATGCAGGTCTTTTTTCTTCTTGCATTGTAATTGATTATAAGCTTAAATAAGCTAATATGTAGCCTTCAAAGTTTTAGTGTGTTTACTTTATTTAGCAAGTGTGTTTACTAATATAAAAATGTGTATGCTCATGTAAACATTACCAACTGGCCTATTTGTATGTTTGCTCATTTGCATTATACACGCCTTTACTGGCATGCTGGGAGCTTATTTTGTGTGTATCGTTATCCATGTTGGTTTATTTTTTGACATCAAAAAAGTCAGATGATTTCCATATCTTTATGTATGCTGCTGACATGATTTTGTTGCATTATCTGGTTTCTATGTCAAGATTTTTTTTCAATAGATTTCATAATTTTGTTGTTCATGTAAAAGCGCTCATTAGATGTACCTTCTTAATATATGTTGATATCATAACTATGTTCTGTAAGTACGCATTTGTGTAGTACAAATACAGTTGGAAAGCTTAAGTTATCTAGGTATGTTTCATTATTGCTGCATTTTCTGACATATACGACATAGTGCTTGTCACATATAACAAGAAAGTAGGCATATTCATATGCAGGGTTCATCATTTAATCTCTGTATTTCTCTTTATAAAACAGTTTCTTGAATTTGCTCATAACAGCTTGACGACCTAGGCTCCTAGCGTTGAGGTGTGATTCCCCAGTCTGTCCGTAATGACTGAGGAGCATCTTATAACACTCATTACACAGCACCTCTTATATGGTTTGGATATCATCAAGGTCAAAGTGAGCTCAAATAAAATATTCATGAGGGGTTTTACTACTCTCATTCGTTGTTTTTTTTGCCATCCTCTCTCTCTCTCTCTCTCTCACTATCCCTCCCGTCGGAATCGGACCCCCTCCCTTCACCTTTTCCCTTTCTCTGGCTACTCTTTCACACTCACAGCGTTATCTTTCCTTTGCATCTCTTTATAGCGTTTAGTCCCAGCTGGTGCAAGTGACTCTGGTGTCTCTGCTTCTAGCAACCAGCACATGCAGAGGGGGGTGGGGGGATGGGGGGTCCCCTTGATGCCCAAAGTGCCCTTTTGTCAAGGCAATTTTTTTATATATTTTATAGTTTCTATACTAAATGATATGTCAATCAGTACTGCATTTTTCATATATTTTATTTATTTATTACCTGAAGCTAACTTGAAAAACACACATAAACCATATAATTTCGCAATCGTGTTTATTGTCTTCACATTTCATTAGTAAAAACGTTTCTGCTTTTTATAGAGTGGGGGGACTATGACGTCACTCTGTAGGGGGATCGGCTGTTAGCATGAAACTGGTTCCCTCGACAAAAAAACATCAATAAAAAATCAAATAGGATTTTTCCATAGGCTTTTGGATTATCGCAAAACATACATGAAATAATCATAACAGAAGGACATATGAAAGCACGTATCTCTGTACATTTCGAAATAAGGTGCATTAAAAGTCAATAGTTCCTTGATTAATATAAATTAAAAACGTATCGCCGCATATTCAATATTTTAAATAATAACAGGGTGAGTAAGTTTTGGATATGTTGAGATTAAACTTATTTTAGTGAACTAAGCACCACATTTCAGCTCATTTTGTTAGGGTGGGTATACAATGTTATTTTATCCTTGCTTCTAGGAAATCCTCAATCTATATGCTTTCTAACAGCTTCATGTGGCCGTAAACATTTAATTTTAACGTGGCTTTAAGCACTATGTGTCACGGTGCACACACGAGGGAGGAACAGGAACACGCAGACGAGGATATAAACTCAAATGATATTTAATAAGGACATCAAGGCAGGACATGACAGGACAAGGCAGGACTCACAGACAGGATACACCGGGAATAACAAGTAGACCAGACCACATCAAACTCAACAGGCATGAACTAATATACACAGGTAAATCATAGATAACGAGACAAACACAGCTGGAACATACTTAACTCATAATGACATGAAACAAGGACAGGAAACAAACCAAATATGGACACAGGAGGCAGGAACAGATGACACACATAACAGAACCCTGACACTATGCAGCATTCAAATTTTACTTTCACCACGTAAAGCCGGTAAATGTGGTGTTTACATGTAATAATCGTAATATGAGTTTACCTTATGGTAAGAACCCAGAGTCTCCGCATCAGTAACGTTAGTGATAAAACGAGCATGTTCCATCTGAATACTTGTCGCATTTCGGGGCAAAAAAACCCAAAAAACATTGTCGAACAACAATATCAAATGCGGGAAACTATTTATTGGTTATTCTAAAATTAATTGTATTACAAATTATACTGTAAATTGATAAACTGTTTGGCGTGATGACGTTGAATGTCTCCGACAGCGCCTGTAGTCCCATTTAGCAACTTGTTAGCAACCGTCTTTTTTAAGAAACGTAACAGCTTAAAAAAATCATGAGTGTGGTGTAACTGGTGTGTTTTATGTCGTACAATAAAACGTGAAAGTATCTAGTCTTAAGCTTGTGTGAACCACAGACCTTATTTAAGGGATTTAGCCAAAATCCCATTAAAAAAAAACATTGACTCTGGGACGATGGAACCGGAAGTGCTAAAATGCTAACTCCTTCCGGGGCTTCGCCTACAAAGTTACACCATAGTTCCACCACTCTATTCAGCTCAGCTACAGCGATAGCCGTGTGCATTTATCCATTTCCTACGTCATAAATTTCTGCACAAGAGCACCCTCTGGCTTCAAGTATGAATGAAACATGTACTGCATGAGAGTGTTCAGCTCTCCTGATATTCACATCTCCTCATTTTGGATACCAATAAAACGTCAGGTTATATCTCTTTTAATTTAAATCTAGATTTAAATCTAGAAACCTCTATGTGAAAACACCTGCTCGAGCTCGAATAAAGTGCGGGGGACGACTTTACATTTTATTAAAATTAATGTCAAATAAAAAAATGCAGCTAACCTAGTCCTACACACAGCAATAAAAACAAAGGTGCTTGTTCTCTTTCGTTCTTGCTGTTTAATCGGGAAAAGTTTAAAGCACGTCGAGGTGTCTTGTTTTTTTATGCTATCTGACTAAAACTATTCATACTTTGAACTATTATTATTATTATTACAGTATTTATAAAAAAAATGTAGAGTGTCTTAAAAATAATTATCACAACACTGGTAAAACAGGCTTATGCTGATTTTCTCGTCCTCAGAATTATACTTATCAATCCTGTTTTTATAATCATTATCATTCAAAAAATGAATAAATTCAGAACAGGATTAGAATAGAATTCTATTTTAAATAAGACAATAATTGTTTTTCTACAACAACAGTAGTGTTTATAACAGCAAAACCACCATACCATGTAAACTCAATAACAACAACAACAATAATAATAATATTATTCCAGAGTAATTAAGATGTGTAAAAATGTCTTTAACATTTAAACTTAAAATGGTCTTTTCTGTTCTGTGTTTCTTTTTCAAACCTGCGTCATTGCATTTGCTGCTGTATCAATACAGAAGCATCCATTTCGATACACATATCAGCAAGGAGCACAACTCTATTAAAAGCCGTGTTCCATGTGCCCCTTTTATACTTTGAGCACCTGCCCCTCCAAAGGTCTCTGCACGGCCCTGCTAGCAACCAATCCCAAATCAGCACACACACCACAATGATGCACGTGCTTCTTACCTTGGCCCCCGGCATCTTACCCCAGTTCCCTATTGCGTGAAGAATAATGCAACCCTTGATAGCAGGGCAAAGTGATAGCGGAGTGGATGCTGGATTAGTAAAGGAGATCAAGACTGTATGAGTGAGCATGAGCGAGAGAAAGAGAGAGAGGAGGGGGGAATGGGAGGTGCTGTATCAGCCAGGCTGAGCCAGGACGCAGTAGCCGCACAAGCAGCGCGCTGAGCTGAGGGATCTATTGTTCCTCTGGCTTTTTTATTTTTTTCTCCTCCAGTTAGATCTCATTCTTCTCCACTGACACAGAGAACACAGTGAAGAAGAAATAAAAGGAGGTAAAATAGAGGAGTTAGTGGAGAAAGATAGAGACAAGTGGATTACCCTTTCCTGGATGAACCGCGTACAGAAGAGTGAGAGGGACAATAGCAGGCACACTTTCCCCTGTGCCGCATCTTCTCGTGCATACATCTCCTGCTGAGTGTGTGTATATCGTACGGGTCTGTTTGGCCAGACTTGAGCCGTGTGGATCTATCTGGCCGGGCTGAAGCCATGGGGCTGGCCAGCAGGGCGGCAGGAAGAGGGGGAACTTCAGCAGGGGCTCTTGCCACCCTCTTCAGAGTAGCTCTGCTCTTTTTTGGGCTTTGGGATGTCCAGACGCAAACAGTCGCCAACACAAAACCCACCTACATCTGGCAAACAGGTATGGCTGTTTTATCTAATCACAAGTCTATGCTGAAAATCTTAAATGTTGGTTGGTTTTTTTGAGTGTGTTCTGTTGTGCTCAGAGACAGGCTTGTGGTAAGAAATTGATGCTGACTTCACGCCAGATTCAAAATTAGATTGTCCCAGTAGAAGAACATTCATTAGAGGTTACTTTTAATAGGCGATTGTATATTTCATTGTGCATTTAGGGTAAAGACATTTTATAAATAAATCCTGGCACATAGTTCTTATCAAAGCATGTGCTGTTGCTGAAGACTGCTTGATATTTTCAGAATGTGTGGGATGGTCTTTGATTCCCTGGTAAATCACCACACTTTTATGAATTGTATAGACTCCATAGTAAATCCTGCAAGAAAAGGGGCATGGATGATTCTCTAAAGCAAGCTCGAACATTATTCGTGTTATTGTACAATAATTAAGCATATGAATAGCCATGCATCGATCATGAATAAGCTTTCCAAAAGCAGCATGGTCCAAATGACTAGTATGATGCCTTGGGAATTCCTTTCCCACAAGGTTTGGTAGGTGAATATTGGAGATGTTGAAGTACCTGCAGAGTCATGCTCTGGTAAAAATATGTGTTTGGTCGAATGTAGAGCAGGTGTCTTTTTCTCAGTGCTGTTGGTGAGCGTTACTTGGTTTTTAGATAGTATCAGGGTGCAGATTTGTTATGTATGGGACATCACCGGCAGTGGAAGTGGGGGGTTGGAATAGGCTGAAGGGGCGTGAGCCTTTTTTAGGTACATGTTGGGATGGGGTGGGATAGGATGAAGTGGGATGCTGAAATGGTTCCTCTGGTCTGGTCACAGATCGATGGGTCATTTGGCCAGGGTCTCAGGTGGGAATGAATGGAGAATATTTGGATCAATGAATAGGTTGCAGTGGGGCTACTGGTGTCCTGCTGGAGTTGATCAATGCACAGCTTCTGTCCAGCTTCACGACTGGACAGGAGTGAGATCCTGCAGGATCAATGGTGAATTCTGAACTCTCTGGTCTAACTCAGAAGGATCCTGATCAATGTGTGGGGTGCAAATCTGGAGAACTATGTGTTCAATAGATCCATGGATCAAATAAATTTGTGTACACTCTTTTAAGAGCACACTATAAAACATCTGCTGTTTATTTGACAACTCAAATGATGTGTGGGTTTAAGGAGAGGAGGTGAATTTGAATGCCGTTCTTTCTGGCAAAAAACAGTTACTTTTATGTCTTCAAATTGATCTGTTTGTTTAGTGGTGTTGTAGTGATACTGGGAATATCATGGTATCGTAGTGCAGTATCCTGCCCCCACTACTGTGACTGAGTGCAGGAGATTAAACAGGGTGAGGGAGGACAAGCAGATTGGCTGAAGCAATTTAACCTACATACAGCAGAGCCTCACTTTCGCCGTTCCCATAAATACACTCATATTAAGTCCTAAAACTCAACCAGAGTGTTTGAAAAGTGCTTGACCTCAGAATCCCAAGCAAGGCCTTTTAGGCAAACCTCAAGCTTTCATGGAAAGCATCCATCTCCTCCTCCTGTTGTTGTTGTTGTTTTTTCTTTGCTTCCAGTTTTACTATAATTTATTCAGTATTTTTAGTGTTTTGATATGTAGGAACACAGGGGGGGGATGATGAGTACAACAGTGTTAGCTTATCTGGAGGGCTCATATGGGACCTAATCCATTTTTGTGATGAGAGCACAATACATTTTTTGGCTGTGACAAATGGCCCTGGCAGTGTGCATCAGTGCAGAGGCTGATGTTCACCAGTCAGCAGAGAGTTTATTGTAGGAAAAAAAAATTCTGTAGTTCCCCTTGGATGGTCCTAGATGGAGAAGGGTGGCAGAAGCCTGAATTTGTTCTGTGGCAGCACTTTTCACACTATTACCATTGTGCAAAACATAATTTCATATTTAATCAGATGGAATACATTTTTAATGGGATGTGTTTTGAGATATGTACCTTGACAACACACACTGTAATTTTAAGTTCTCAAAGCATCCTCCTCAGTTTTATTGAAACTAAGCTACAAAGTGACTTTGCTCATCTGACAAATCAATACATTAACACCAAATATAGCCACCATGTTTACATATCAATAACCTATTAAGTCGCCAGAAGGCTGCTCATTTCACATTCAAATGGGGCATTTCTGAAAGGCACATCAGCAAGTGAGACTCTTTAATTTTAGACTTTCTAAGAGTGGATGGAAACCTGCAAGCTGTCAATCATCAATAATTTATTTCAGTCCTGAAGGATTTGACAGTGCAGTTTGTTTTTACATGTCCCTTTTTTCAGGGCCGTGATGTTATATTTGAAGATTCTAGGGACGTGTCTGGCCCAGTTTATTGCCTTGTATATTCCAATTTTACATTGTAAATGGTACCCCTATTTAACACCATTGCTATGAAGGCCATATTGGTATCATGACTTCATTTTGTAGATATTATTGCAAACAGCCTCGAGTTTTGATGCTGCTTTGCACATTGTATCGTTTAACTGTATTGCTTTCTCGTCCTGGGATTTACCTCTGTATGACCATCACTATCTAGGGCCTCTATGTGTGCCATTCTCTGCCCTACAGCTGCCTGAAATAACACACACACGCTGATCTTAATCGACAGGGTTGAACTCTCTCCTTGGTCAGCATTGTGCGTAGCAGTGGTGTACATGTGGGAGGAAGCAATTGAGTCCGTCAGGACTCTTCCCCCATTCACCCCGCCCATCCAGTCCAGCAGATGAGATGCCTTTTATTTCCTCTGAATGTGTGAATCTGCCTATACTGCCCCATTCACTAATGTCCACCCTTCTGTTTGCTTCTTTCAGCACCTTTCACCTTCATCTCCAGCATTATTTAGGTCAACCTTTGACCCTGTGGTTAAAAGGGTCTTGGAAGGGCATGTCAGTGCAGGAGAACATTCGGGATCTATCGGTGATAGGAGGCTAAGTGTCAAGCAGTTAATTCAAACATTTTAACTCAGTCAGACTTCAATAACATATACGCCACCAGAGGACTGCGCAACAAGACTCTCTTTAGACCCTTGGATCCTGTGGAGAATGCATCCATGTGCATCTTGGCTTCCTCAGTGTGTTCTGATATGGCTAATCGTGGAGAAAAATAGAGGAGGAAAACATATGGAAGTGTGCAAACATTCCCTAGGCGATCAAGCTGTAACTATGCCCAGCCATCAGCCTGAATTTTGTGTGCCGAGTTAGACGCAACCATTATGAGGAGGGATGAAATGGAGTTCACTTTCGGATTCATTAAGTGCCAAATTACTGCTGCTTGTCTGGGTACTTTACTTGAGTATGGTCCAGCTGCTCACAACAACCTGCCTGACAAGTGACGGCTACCCGGAATGGTCCGCCTCACACATGAGCCTTGTCAAATTGCTGTTTATCTGTCTTATGGTTTTTGTCATTTTCAGCGCTTCTCCTCGTGCGTATCAATGTTCTCAGCTTTAGCAGTTTTGCGCTAGGTCATCTCCTCCTGCTGCCGTTTGTTTCTTTAGGTTAGCATCTGTGTGCTCCCTCTTTTCTTCTTCTTTCGTCCTGGAGAGTGACGGGAGAATCCTGATGAGTGCTCGCCAAAAGATGACAAAAGACAGACTGACAGCGTGATTTGTTCCACTTGCCCCCTTCGTTCTTTCACTTTTCTTTTGCTCACACATGCACGCTTGCACTCGCGCACCTCATTAGTTTGCTAAGAATGGATTGCCGCCTGCCTGTGCGTGGGGGAGTGGTTGTAATTACCTGGGTGTCTGGCGCGAACCCTTTTTTCATATCTAAAGGCAGCTTTCCGACAGAAGATGCTGAGAAGGCAGCTTTGGATTTTTTTTTCCACTGACAAATTAGTATTCCTCAGAAATTGAATTTATTTAGATAGTCCGTAACACCAAAGAAACTGATGATGATTTCGAAAATTAACTCGATAACTGCCCTTTGATTTCAGACATAGTCATATAAGCTTGTAACTGATGACAGTACTAAACACATTAGTGGAATAGCACAACGTGTTCCTGATGCTTTTCTCCTCTCTCACTTACTACATCTCACGTTCCTGCAATAGGCCGCTTAGCTTTCCTGAAACGTGCACTCAAAGGGATTGCACTCATTATGCTAAACCGCTTTAAATCAACACCTGAGTCATACATTTCCTTTCCAATGCCACATAGAAGGCCCTTCTAAGAATAATTCTACAAAAGAACCGATTTGTCTTTTTTCTCCCACCCATATACATACACCAAATGCATTTCCTATTGAGGAAAGTTGTGTTTTGAGATTGTGGAAGTTACAGTGTGTATGTATATCCCTTACTATGTTATTGTATGTCTTAGAAACACGCTTGAGTGCCAAGCTTGTCTCTAAGGAGCTGAGCAGTGCCATACTTTATTGCATAGCAACTTTTCTGATGGAGATATAAATAGCAGACAGGTTGAGCCATGAAGCAGCTGAGCTCCGGCTCTAGATCTGTGCTACAGACGCTAATAGGAGAGAATCTGGTGGAGGTGGGAGTAAAAGATGGAGAATAAACAAGAACAAAAAAGCTGTTTGTCATCTTAGTTGAATCTTTGGTGGTGCGCTAAATTTTCACTGTGCTCTTGGATAAACGCATTTGCACAGATCATCTCTGTCTCGTACACAATGAAACACCTGCAGTTTTTGGCATGGGTGGCACAAGTTGGCACTGTAGCAGCAACTAAATAATACCTCTGATAGGTAACCTCAAGGTTTAGTCTGATTTTAATTATGGCAAACAAAAAATATCATTAGGGATGAATGAGAATTTCTTCATTAACGATACTCACACACCCATTTACAATTAATTAACACACACACACAAATGTATGTATGTATATAATATATTGTCTTCAAAGACTGTTATTGTAATTTTGCAGTTTTGCACTTCTGGTCTTGCTTTCACATTTGTAATGAGCAGAAGAAGAGCAGTTTCCGCCTGGTTCACCTTTGGGAGTCTGATGTGAAAGCTAAATGTAATAAGTGAGTTTGGGTGTGAGTGGGATTTCCTGACTGTCTAATCAGCTAACCATAATCTGAAGTGACCTTTTAGAATCCAAGAAGCGTTAAGATCGAATGGCAAGTTGTAGGAAGTTTGGGATCTATAAAGTATCAATCTAGCTAACGATATAATTTTTTAGTGTTACAGAGTCCCTTCGCTCTGTGTGTTAGCATAAAGTCTGAATGTCAACTGGACAAAATCCTGTTTAACTGATCATCCTGAAACGTTGAAATATTTGTGTAGGCTTGCACAATTACAACATTTATTTTACTTTTAAAGCACAATTGAAGGCATTTTTTTTTTGCTTCAACCTCAATCAAGTCTTCATAATTTCAAAAAGAAGAAAGAAAACAATATCAAATACAAAACACATTGGCAGAAGTAGCAGTATGTTGATGTGGAAAGGTTAACATCTCTCCACTCAAATGGTAACTTGTGAAATATCTACTTATTCTGCCACCCACTCAACATCTTTTATTTTCATGTCCACACATTTCCATTCTTATTTTCACTTCCTTTATGCTTAGCATGCACATGTGTTATTTATAGTGGGGATGGGTGGGACACTTTTTATCAAGGCAGATTTTGTCCATAATATTGTATGAAATTGCTTACAATGGTGATTTTATCTAACACAGAAAAAAAACATCTCCATTTATAAAGCAGGAGCTTCTGCAATTTTGTGCTGTTAGTTGTGATTTGGCACTACATTTCAAGGTGTTGAGTCATTGTTGTGGTTTTCGTCAGTGGCTGGAAGCAAAAATGTTTGTTTGTTTGTTTGTTTGTATGTATTTACTTATTTGTTTTGTTTATTTTATTTATTTTTTCCCCATGCAGACAAACCCACTCCACTCTAATCAAAAGCTAATCAATGCATTTCTCCAACAAAAAGCTGGGGTTGAAATTTGGCCGGTGGTTATAGGTGGATCTCTGCCAAACATTGGTGAAAGCATTGTATCCATGCCATTTTTCATGGCCAGGTCTGTAGGGCTTACTGTAAGTGAGTTACCAGGGACCCTCAATTCATCATTACGCCGAGCACTCATCCATACTCCCCGATGGAACTGCCCACAGACTTATGTTTTCCCACAATGCACCATTACACAGTGCCTACCTCGTTTACTTCTTTGCTTGTTTTGATTCAGTGGCTGAAAGTGTCCTGATAGTGAAACTCTCTAATGTAAATTTATGCGAAATGATTGTATGAGCCCATCAGCTTGAAACAATCCAGGATCTTGAGAGCCTCATGTGACAGTATTGCAAGTGTTTAGAACATTTCACTGAGAATGATATTGCTTCAGTCACATTTACTATGCACACCTCCATATAATGCAGTCAATATGTGAGTGGTTATGAGAGATGATGATGAATGTGTCTTGACAATACATTTGGTCAAAAATATCTGTTATTGTTTCAAAATGGTTCAATTATTGGAATTTCACAGTAAACTTCTAATCTTTATGTCTGTCATGCCAATGCTTTCACGAACACACACACACACACACACACACACACACACACACACACACACACACACTGCGCATGTGTCGCTTATATTGTATATCAAATATAGTGTTAATTCTCTAAAGAACTACTTAAATATGTCATATTTAAAGTACAGGAGATGAAGAAAAATTGTCTGTGACAAAAAGAGACTGTTTACAATAATCTAAATGGTAAGGCTTTAGACTAAGTCCAGCATTACTCATATGTAGATGCTCAATGGATTATAGATTAGGTTATTCAAAAGCATTATTTAGAGCATCCTAAGAAGATTTGTTATTATAGCCTTCTAAATGCCCTTAATGTATACTCTGTTTGTACGTTATGCCTTCAATAGTGGAAATGGTCATGTATATACTGGGTATGAGTATGTGATTTGTCATTTTCCCATAGGCATACATGGATTTTTACATGATATTCCCATAATCTAGTTATGCAGCATTGTGTATGATGCTATTTGGGGTTGTTTACAATGTCCAATGCCTCCCCCACAGCTGTGGCAGCACACAGAGCAGCCCCTTGGATGATTCATGACTCACAATTGTCCTGTTAAATATGTTTTACTTGAGTGTTTTCCACTCACAACATGGAGTAGCTGTACATCAGATCATTTTATAGTGTTTCTAAAGCATCTACCAGCAACAAATAAGCTGTTTTTTCATGGCTAATATTGAAGGTTTCAGAGGTTAAGGGAGGATTTGTGACATTGACATCAAATGTTGTGTACCATATTTCGATGACTACAAGCTTGCATGCTGGAGAAAGGTGCCTTGCTACGTTCCTGACAGGATAGTCAGCACATTTCTTCAATGAACAACAAATCTCTGCATATTGCGGTTGAAAACACTTTTGTGTTTTACAGCATTCAAACATAGTTTTTGCTGTATGGTTCCAAATGTGATAGAGTATTTGAAGATTTCAGAGATTTCATGATGTATTTATTTTGAGACCACCCTGCCACAATAACAAAAAACAGGGCAAGTCACTGGAACTGAGAAATAGGCTTATTGTAATACATTTGATATGTAATTTTAATGCATTTTCGTTGAATCTGAGCAAAATAGAGGAACTGGTTTGTCACAGGTCTGATTATTATCTGAGACACGATTTTGCCTATAACTCTTTTAAATGTGTAGCCAATACCTTTGTATGGCAGTGCCATGCACCTTCTCCATCTGTCTCATTCATCCCCTTCTTTTTTTGCTGTCCTCTGCAGACATCTCCACTTCATTTCCCCTCCAGTCCTTCTGCAGTCACCCTCTATTCTATATTGGTTGTTGTTTTGCTGCAGATGTTGTCTGGAAAAGTTTCCAAGAAACTACTGAACTGAGACCTGTTTCAGTGTCAGTTGTCAACGAGGCGGTGGAACGGGGTTTAATGAAATTTGATGTTATGTTCTGACAACACTCGTTTCAATGGGGAAATATGTATACGAATCGAGGTTGACTCTACCAAGGTTATTAAGCCCAGCCGTCCATTCCTGAAAAACTGTATAACATTTTATAGCCTAGTTGATTGTTTATGGTGAGGACTGGTAAATTAAATCACCATGGTCTGTACAGTGCCTCTATCTTTAAAGTGATATAGTTTGTTATCTGTTGATTGTCCAGGCAAACATGACTGAGGCAGTTTGGCATTATTTTCTCCCATGATCTTTGAACAAAAAGGCAATCAGGTGTTGCAGTCGCTGAGATTTTTCACTATACAAACTAAAATGTCAGACATTTGTTGTTATTGAATTACATGAGTGAATTTTGTTATACAGCTTTTTTTTCCCGAAAGTATAATCCGTCATGGCATGCAGCGAGTTGGCTTCAGTCCATTCAGAAGCTTGATTGCTCAACCGTGTGTTGTTGAGCTCTACTCTCTCCTCATTTCCTCAAGCGCAGCACTGGATGAGTCTCTCCAGATCTGATCATCAGCATTCAGGAAGTGTTTGTGTGTGTTAGATGCAAGTCACACTGCATAGTGCCCCTTGCCAGCTGTAGCCCTGACGGTTTTGGAGGATGTAATGAGGCACGGGATAACTGAAATGTTGGATCGAGGTGATTCATGTATATGATTAAGAATTACACATATATATATATATATATATATATTGCTGGCTGACATGACAGTTGTCTTGATTAATGTTTTTGATAATAGTTTTTGTTTTTTACACATGCGCTATTTGCTGTCAGCTATGATTGATTGTAGTTTATTTTTTATGTATAAATGTCTAATAATAAGGGAGTAGTACAAGGTGAGTTGGTGAGTAGTGTTTGTTTGCCCCAAATAAGGCAACCTGTGTAGTCCTAAAGACAATCTATTTTATCTGGGAATGACACCACTTATTTGTCTGACAACTTTTGTTTTTGTTTTGTTATTGTATTTTTTTGTTTTGTTTTGTTCATGTTTTTCATTAGTTTGGTTTGTTTTTTTCTCATTTTATTTGAGTTTCTTTATTTTGCACATTTAAAGTTGCTGTAACAGTATAGGTACCAATTCTCACTATTAACTAGCTGCTTATTAGCATGTTTATTATTAACATATTGGCTTATAAGTACTTATAAAGCACATATTCTGCATGACCATATTCTACATCTCTAATCCTATCCAATACCTAAACTTAACAAGCACTTTACTAACTATTAATAAGCAGCAAAATAGGAGTTTTTTGAGGCAAATGTTGTAGTTTGTTAATAGAGAATTGTATCTTAAAATAAAGTGTGACCGAAGTTGCTTCTCATGACATGCACAACATAAAAAATAAATAAAAAAAATAAAATAAAAACTGAAGCACTTTGAAACAAGAATGAGGCCAGCCAATCATGGACACACTTGTTGGAAAAGAACATTGTGGTGTAATACGGATGGTTAAATTCGCAGTGATGGAGATTGTAACGCTCTTTCAATCAGACCCTTTCACGACAGAACATGGACAAAATAATAAAGAAGCTTATTATAAATGTTTTGTACAGAGAGCGAGCAATCAGCAGAGAGAAGTGGACCACGCTCACTAAACACCCATCATCCAGTGCGGCGGGAGAGTAGGGCCGTGAGTGATGAAGTGTTCACCGCTCTCATTACAGTGGGACACAATAACACAGCCCTTCTTTTCGCCTTCGGTTCTCTCCATGCTACCGACTACAATTCCAGCTGTCCTTCATTTTAATGGAACAGCACGGACAACCCAAGAAAAATGAAGTCTACATACTACATCAGATATCTCATTGTCAGAGAAAACCATGGAGAATCTAAAAGCCAATTTTTAAGGAAAAAATCAAGCAAACATGAAACAAACCGTAGCTCAATCAACCGTCCATTTCTCTCCTTTGAAGTTCAGCCTCATTAAAGCAAATAAGCAAAAAAACTGTGCAGCATCAGCAGAACTCAGCAGGGAGTGAGAAGGTGATCTCTGATTCTTACCACCACATTCACCATCCCATAGTTTGACTGGAACAGCAGGTGTCCTACTAGATGCAGTTTGGGATTTCCTTTTTATGTGAGTATGTGTAGGTGAGGATCTACTGGAATGATCTTTGTGAGAAGTATATTTGGATCTTTCTTTTGATGAATGACACAGTCTATTCTGTGCAACTCTAACAAGATATAGAGGTTATTCTCTAGGATTCCTTTAAAGTTAAACTTCCATACATCGATCAACACTGTTTGTTTTTTAAATGTACTGAAATTTTGGCCAGTAGAGACTGATTTTGTTTTGGCTGATTGTAATAATATTATTAATAATAATAATAAATTACTTTATTATTTTAGTAGTAGTAACAGCGTGTCAGTCATGTGTCGTGTGTGTCACGTGTTTCCCTCCTGTGTCCTTATTTGGTTTGTTTCCTGTCCTCATCTAGTGTGATTATTAGTTAATTCTGTTCAGCTGTGTGTTAGTCTTTATTTGTAATTTACCTGTGCATTTAGTTCCTGTCGGTTTAGTTAGTGTGGTCTGGTCTACTCATTACTCCCAGTGTTCCTGTGTGTCTGCCTTGCCTTGTCTTGCCCTGACTTGTCAACATTTAAGACTGTTTATTTGAGTTTATCCTCATCTCCTTGTTCCTCATTCCTCCCCATTTGGTGCACCGTGACACAATGATAATATAGTAATATTGATATTATTATATAATTTGTTTTGTATTTGGATTATTATTGGTAATAATTGACAATAAATAATTAAAATAATTATAAATCTGTATTTGTTTTCATTTTCACTTTCACTTAGTTTTTTTGTCACCTTGGAATTATAAGGTTCTGTCTGACATTTTTATCAAAATTGAGTTATTTTCATATACTTATTCTGTGACAGTGTCAGTTTTACATTATGTATTTAGTTTTTTGTTGTTTTTTTTTTTTTACCTTTTGGGACTTTTTATTTAAAAAAGCTTCTATCTAAAAAGTATATTGAATGCAAAAACTTTGAAGCTCAATATCTCAAACCACTCAGAATGCAGATAGAACCTTATAACTCCAAGGTGGCAATTTATAAATATCGTTTATAATATGTATAAAAATACAATACTTTTGATTTATGGAAAAACATTTTTTTTCTTGATGCAGGTTATTTAAAAAAAATAAAAACAGCTAGAAAAAAGATCCATTATAAATCCTTAATATAATTAATTTAAATGATCAAAATAATTGTGAGTGTGGTCTTCACTGCATTTTCAAAGTTACATTACTGAAGCTTGTTATATCTTTTCATAAGAAATTGTTAAAATCATATATTTTTATATTATATATTAATTATAAGAAATGTGGCACCAATATGGTGCCAAGATATATTGTTCATCCCTACTGTCAATGATAACAGAACATTGTTTTTTGTGTTACTGTATGTGTAGACAAAAATATATAAAAATCTGTTGCCACATAGCATTTCATTGTTCATTACTGAATCATTATTTTCTTCCCCTCCTCTTGTATCATTTTAAATGATTGTGAATGGAGGTTATTTGTTTTGTGTGTGTGTTTGTTTAAATGAGGTACGCTGCTGGCTCTTGAGTAGTGCCCATTATTTCCTGTGTTTTTATTGCTGGCAAACTAAGTACTTACACTTATACTTAGTCTGCACTGTTACACTAAGTACTTACTCATATTCACTGTTGAAACACTGCCCAACTTATTACCCTCCTCTTATCTCCTTCACATTTCTTGTTTGTTGTTGATTGCACTTCTTTAAGCCTGAAAAATACATTTAATTTTTGTAATGCAGTTAAGAAGATGCCTGTATGGTAACAAAGGCTATTCTTCTGGTTGACTCATAATTTATATTCTTTTGTGAAGGCGTTGTGCTGTTTGTAGCTTCCCGTATTTGTCCAGTGTACACTGGTTCATCCGCTGTATACCCACGTGACTTTGCTCTGAGAGGTCAAAGGAAATGTCAGCTGTGTGTGAGAGCCCGTGCTACTCGTTTGATGGTATCCTAAAGTGAAGCGGTTGTAGAATTGGTAGTTGAATTGGTTAGCCATACTGTTCTGATTTCAGAATATACTCATATAAATCACAATATCACATACAGTCAAAGCGTATCATGACATATTATGATTTTAAAGATATAAAGGTCTCACGGTCTTTAGATGAGAGTGGGATATTGGGGGCAAGTGTCTGTGAGCTTGCCGAGGTTGGTTTTAGCAGTCGTTCATTCATCTCTGACTGAAATTAAACCTGCAGCTCCCTCACTGAATCCCAGCCCCCTCTAACCGTGACCATCATCTCTGAGGAGCAATTAATGCATTGTGGATTATCTGGTTTGCTTAGATAATTGGGCACATGCCTGGAAATAGCCAAACAATATTTAATGCGATTTGAGGTTTTGTTAAAACCATATCTGTTTATGCAAGAAGAATGTGCTGGGTTGTTGTCATTCTTTTGCCATCAAGATTTTAAAGGATGTTGTTTTTAGAATTGGTTTTACCCAAAAATCATAGGTCAATGGCAAAAATGTTTTCCTTTTTAACCTCATTTTTTGGACCATCCTTTTCTATTTCATAATTTCATCCCAGATCATCCAAATATAAATATTGTTTTGAATATCCATGGTGCTTTGCATGTGATACAAAGTCTAATTTTAATATTTTATTGTGCTCTAACATATGTGGTGTCTAATCAGACACCACACGGACCCGACAAGTTCCCAACAGTAATGAAAAATACATCACTAGAATTGAATTACCTCCCAGTTATGACCATATGCACACAACTCACTGTGAGTGTGTTTCAAACCTCAAAGGAGAGCTGAGATCCAGTCTCTCTCCTCTCCTGCTCTCTCTCAGCTCTTTGATCTTGGGATGCTGTACAGTTGAGCACATCTCAATGAGGCTTTTACCATAAATTGCATCCAGTCACACAGCAATTCTGACATGTTCATGAGTGCACATACCTCCTCTCCATTACACCAACTGCAGCTGAAGTAAAATACACCACTGATGAGTATGAATCATGACTGAAGAATATTTAAGTTTTTCTTTTCCAAATACATAGGTAGTGTATTTGAATAGATGGTGTCTTTGATGGTATTGTGTCTGAATAGGGGACAATTCATGTTCCAGTGGGAAATTACGAGTTTTTGTTGTTTCAGCAGCAAAGTGATGGATTGATGCCATTAGTTCTGAAATTAAATGTCTGACAAGTACATACTTTTAGCCATGCATTGTATTTTCAGTCTATCCAATTAAATGCCATATAATTGCACCCGTTGATGTTAATTAGATAGAAACAGTAACGCAAAATAGCAGTGATTGAGAGAGAGACAAAAACAAGGTGATTATGAGGCACTCATTTGCATATTGAAGACATGCTATTGTATGTTTTAAAATGCTAGAGGATTCAGCACTACGTATTGTCTGCAAAAGAGGCAACTGTATGTACTGTACTTTAATTTATTTGAGATTGTGTGCTTCACCAGAGGAGATGCGTGATCTTGACTAATCATTTTGATATTCTTTGTTTTCGTTTTATTGCCCTGTCTGCCACCTCCATTAGGGTCATTGAACCATTGTAACTTGAGGCCACAGAAGCTATTTCCCTCTACAGGACATGAAATGACACTCTAGCATTAAATATTAACATAGGTTATTTTCTGACTGTCACAGCGGCCCCTTTAAATCCAATTTG
Source organism: Ptychobarbus kaznakovi (assembly GCA_027422405.1). NCBI lineage: Eukaryota > Metazoa > Chordata > Actinopteri > Cypriniformes > Cyprinidae > Ptychobarbus > Ptychobarbus kaznakovi. Next base: position 14,785,453 of record CM049802.1, on the reverse strand, counting down.
TTCGAGCTTGAGTTTGTCATCGAATCCCGATAATGTCGAAAAACTCTCCTGCTGAATACAAAAAGGATGTCTCGGAAACCCGCTCTCGGCCAATAAAAGAGATAGCAGGCCACCACTTTATGCATTGTGAGAAGAGATAAGGTAATCAGATTTAAAAAAGCATTTGACTTGTCATGCTTGACAGCTTTTACGTTATTACTATTCAAACAGTCCTTTAATGAAAGCAGTGTCCATCTTCTAACAGTTGGAGAGAAAATTTCAGGGATATCTTGACAGCTGCTTGCAATGTAAATTATCTCCAGCTCCCTTTAAAAAAAATATATATATATATAAATATATTCTTATTATAGCTTGAAACATATTATAATTTTTGCATCATGCAGTGCACAACTGGCTTCTCAGTGTCTGGTTTATTTTAATATTTACAGAAAATACATGGTTTTCTCAGTTGTATTTAAATATTCACTTAGACGTCCTTCAGAAAAAAATAATGAATGCATCCAAATGAGTATTATGAGGGGTAGACCCATCTGGTGCACCATTCTTCCAAAAAAATGGGTTACTGAACATGAAAAAGTTACAGCATATGGAAAACTCTCATAGTCTGGTTGAATTTAATACATTTCTGTAAGTAAATAAATATTTAACTTTTATAGAGGAAACTCTATATGCATTACATTTTATTGAGATGCATTGAGTGTTAGCTGTGTATTTGAGAGATAATACATTTTAGTAGTAGTAGTAGGGAATACTTATGAATAACATTCATTTATTCATTCATTTAAGACAAGATAGTAGAAGTATATGTTCTCCATCACTATTGTTAAAAGTGAGGGAAGCAAAACGAGGGAAATAAGTAAAAAAATAAATAATTATATCAGCTGTTTGGTCCATAAGTGTATAATAATAATAATAATAATAAAAGTAGTAATAATAATGATAAAACAAATTAATGTATAAAATAGAAATAAATGTATTCTCTCTAAAAATATTTCTAAATAATGGTTGCTTTTATCAAGATAAAGCAAAGATCCATTTCTATATGCCGAAGCATTCATGTTTAGATAATCATGAAATTGCTCAATATGGTACTGTTGCATTTATGTGATTACCTTTATCTGAACTGATTGGGTTCTTTGCCCACTGTCTAGACAAGATGTAAACATTCAATTACAGACCTTTTTCATGGGTTGTTTAATGATATGGATAGGTCAAATAAACAAATCAGCTCTGTAAAAAAAAAACTGTAATATTCCGGCAGCTGGTGTGCCGGAAAAATACTGTTAAATAACGGACAATATGCCATAAACGGACAGTTTGCCATAAAAACTAAGATAAACAACATTTAATTTGTTTTTATTACTTAAAATGTATCATAAATACTTTGAACGAATATTAGCAAAGAAAGGGTGAACAAATTACAAATAAGTTCACATACCGGACTTAGGTGTGTTTTATTATTGGAGGATTTCTGACGTGTTTTTATCGGAGTCTAGTCTGAGGATTTCTGGAAAAGAGGGAACGACAAAACCAGCATGCAGTAAATTCAGCTTGAATCGTTATAATTACCAAGTTATATTAACATTTCTTTTGTTGAAGACAAATGGCATTTTGATGGCATTCTGTTGGTACTGGTTCAAGTGCATCCACCTCCACCTCACTAAATTTGTTCAATTGGGTCCGTTTTGTTCTCGTTATCCCCATCCACCTTATTATATGCATGAAAGGAAGGAAAGTTACTTTTCTAATATGAAAGTTGCACAAATTAAATGTAAATAATATATGTATGTACAAATCAAAACACATACTTTTTTTTTATTCGTGTAAGCGCTCGCCTCACTTCTACTGGCTTTATGACGTGAAGGACACTCTCTTGTACATGGGTTTGGGCTTCTAGATGGGTGGGATGTGAAATTTTTTTTCAGGAAATGTGCCTCATTTCAAGCCTTGATGCATGACCTTTTAGAGTTTTTCACAGAAACACCACAACTAATATAATATAATCATATACATCTTTTAAATTATACAATTCTCACCTTTTTAGCTCGCCTCTGATATCAGCTGCTCAAGAAACTTATCTGCAGAGAAAAACAAATACAAGCATGTGAATGTATGGGACATGTAATTCAAAATTCTACAAAAATTTAAATAAATTTTAGTACTGTTAGTAGTAGTACACAAAACAAATATTTAGTTTATGTGCGCCTGTTCATGCTTCAGTGCAGGCAGCGCATAATTTAGAGGTGATTAAAGTAAACTGGCTGGAACTATAGGTGTTAACTAACTGTTTGAACGAACACCAGCCAATCAGAATCGAGTATTAGACACACCAACTGCGCTGACACTAACCACAGTCTAAGCTTGAATTTCAGCAATATGGTAAAAAGATATAAAAATAGAACACAGTCTAATTTAGGTCTCACAATCAAACTGGTCTCAGAGTTGTCTGAAGTTTTCACTCATTGATAACAGCATTTTACGTTTCTAGACGAAGCCTAACATTACATTCAATAGTTCAGACGTCACGTCATATGCCTATGATTAAATAGAAATCGGCGCTATAATATTAATAATATCTGAAGAAATCCCCTCATGTGGAAAAAAGGCGCTTAATGTTATTCGACAGAATGCATCTGGAACCAAAATAGGAGCACAACTTGACTACCGTCAAGCAACAAACATAACTACTAGGGGTGCACCGATCCGATATTCAGGATCGGTATCGCTTCGATACTGGCATTTTCTGCTGGATCGGGGTATCGGTCTAACGATATCGGTCTAAGTGACATTTAAAACGGTTAAAAGAAAAGGCTCAATAAACTGTCGCACAGATTTAATACACTACGCATTAATATCTCTTTCCTTTGTGCTTTGAACTTCTCTATGCGGACTCTGGAGCGCTGTGCCTCAGTGTTGCTTCAAGTGCATCAGTGTACATAAGCACTGTGAGCCTGCGTGCTGTGACTCAGTGTTGCTTCAAGTGTATCATTCTGCGCACGGGACGCGCATAAGTGCTTAATGCCGCTCTGTATTGGAGCCTTTCGTATTATATTTTTGCGCAATGAAAGATTATTAATAGCCTTTCTTGTTCGTCTCATCTGTTATATGGTGCTGCCTCATTACTTTGCAGTATGTTTAAAATAAATGTATTTTAATCGTACAGCATATATATTTCTATATAAATATATTACTTGTTTTCCATGAATGTATTTTACAACAATACAAAGAGCAATATATAATATTTTTTTTACCAGATTTAGTCCTACACTTATTCACTTTTCTTTGTTCCCCAATTATTTTTCACTAATTTTAGATTTTATAAAATTATTGTGCACTCATGATTTTTCTAGAATAACTTTTGCTACTGAATTATCCACTAAACTAGTTTATAAAATGATTTTTGTCATCGATTATAATTACATATGCTTTCATTTGTTGTTTTTCTTTACAGTAAAGATCTATATTTAGTAGATTGTGTGTAAAACACAAAAGAGTGATGAGCAGGTCAACACACACTGAGATATAGAAATTCTACACTGATTTAAAAAACTGTGCTGGTATCGGATCGATATCGGTATCAGCAGATACTCAGAATTTTTGGTATCGGATCGGTATAGGTTCTGAAAAAGTGGTATCGAGCCATCCCTAATAACTACACTAACATAAGTTAACTTACCTTCAACTAAAACGAGACCTCAAATGTAAAAATCATAAACATTGGACCTAAAGGTCCGAGTCCAAGTTTAAAAACACACACAATCAAATTAAGCTTAATAACAACACTAACAACGACAGTCAAAATGCCAGAAACTAATATTGTTCAGAAAATATGCATTTTACCTGCTTATTTTTGATCCATCCATCCATCAATGACTGCTGAGAGAGTCGAGTGATTCCCGCCGCCGTGCCGCCGCTCCACTGTGTGCCTAGAGGAGAGGTATCCTTACGTCGGGCGGGATTTCCTCTAATAAATAATGTATGATGATATGATACAATAAGTAATTTGTAAGGATGTAACTCATTTGGGACCAGATATCACAGTTGACAGTTTTTATTTCTGTAAAAATACTATTTAAAAATGATAAAATTATTATAAAATGTCATGTCATCTGTTAAATAAAAATGCATATTTATAAGTTTTGATAAAATCACGATAGTTTTTTTATTTGAAAAAACATCTTTTAAAAACTTTTATGGTTATTCACAGATTTGCCATGTTATTTTACATAGAGCATGTACATTTACAGTCTATTTCTGTCATTTACAATTCCCCACATTTTAAAAATACAGGCAGCAATTTCTGTAAAATTCAATATTTTTTTTACAGTGAGGATATATCCCCCCCCTCAGGCGAATACCTATTAAACAAAGATGCATGCATAAGGCAGGGAAAAGTAGGTCATCATTGGAGGGAAAAAGCAATGAACCTGCAGGCAGCGCCCATCCATAATCCAATCTGGTGCTGACTTCTGCCTTCACTAACACACATTTAAGCTCTCATGAAGTGTTTATGGATTATAGCATCAGTGCTGCGCTGGAAACTAGACATCTCGCCGGGTGCTGAGAGATATGTTATTTTAGAAGCGCTAATATATATTTCATAAAACATTAGTAAATGCATTTCTAACAATCGTGTGACATCAAACATGACTGTTTATATCAGTTTCTAGTTTGATGGTTTTGTTTTGTAGTCAGATCATCACAGTGTGTGAATGACCATTAGCATCTGAGACATGCTGATATACAATAACATCAAATGTTTTATAAAACAATATGAAGTCTTTTCACACAAAGGCTGTTTCTCTTTCTTCATCCACACCCTTCATTCACTTGCACTGTCTTCCTCACCCAATCGGATCCGCCTTCTCTGCATGAGACCCGCAACCTGTGTTCAATTCAATCAAATAAGCCTGGCACAACTGTGCAATATTTCAATGAATTCTTTGTTTTAATATAATCAGAGGCAACTAAAAATGGGGCAACTAAAAATAATCAGCTAATGGGTAATGTACACAGTCTGTTATAAACGCATGCAGTGGGTTTAAAAGTAGTTAAAAAGTACCATTCATTCATTTCCAGGTTTAAAAATTTGGAATACAAGATTATTCAGTGTTAAGCTCCTTGCACAGTGTCTGAAATGTTTGTATGCTATTTTTAGTTTTCATCCTTTCCTATCAAAATGCTTACGGATGTGAAAACACGGAAAATCAAACCTGATCCAATTTGTTTTTATGAAGGACGAAAGTTTCGGAGTCAGTGTGTAAACGTGATCGAGACAATGTGAGGTCGTAGGCCTATTTATTTTTTAACATGCAAAAACTTTGGGCGAGAATTTCGGATTTAGTGTGCAAAGACCTTTATACACACTTGAGTTTTCATTAAAAGATACAACTAATATTTTAGATTTTGTGCAAGTATGTGCGTCTCTAGACATATGCTGACAACTAGAGTAAGTGTATACCAATATCCATTTGCCACCAGTGACTGCTGATTTCTTAAATATCACATCTGAACTGTTCTTTATATTCATGTACACATAGATATTGTTCTATCGTGGTGGGGAATTTCTATTTGCTATAGAATTAGGGTTAGGATGCATGTAATTATACATAACTTACTAGTACTATAGTAAGTGCATGTAACAGGTAATGAGGACACTGTAAAATTAGGTATTACCTCATATTTTTCCAGTGTATACAAGTAAAATTTGTATCTACTTGAATGGGGAAAATTGTTTCTCAAGATTACATTTTAACAAAATATTTAAATTCAACAGTGCAATCTGATAATAATGGCTCAAACATTGTTAAAATATATTTTTCAGGCTGGTTCAGCTGTTCTACAGTGAATACATTTTGACAAACTCTTTCAAAAAGGCAATTAGATTGGATCTTTTTAAACTGAAAGGCGGATAGTATTCCTAAAATTCTCACATAAAGGTTATGAGGCTCTATCTTCCAGTTTATCCCCTTTATAATGTCTCTGCTTTTGTTTTTATAATAACATTTTCTATCCCCTAACCCTCAAGCCGGTGGTTGAACTATGTACAATGCACAGTGCAGGTGATCCAAATGCTAATTTATTTTGTATTTTATCCCCTATACATCCTTCCCCTCCTTTCCTTTCTTTTTATTTTCTCCTTAGGTGCCACCGCTTTCCCATCTGCCGTGTTTAGCGGCTAGCCCTATTAGCATGAATGGGAATAAGGCATGTAGAGGCATCAAAGAGTCCCTAGTGACAGCGGCTGTTTTCAGCTTTAGCAATTCCTAGTGCTCACATGCATGCTGACTTAATACCAAATATTTCCAAATATGCAAACCAACAACTAATTATACACTTATTCCAATGTTAGTACTAATGCATTTCTATAATGCACATCACGTACGTAAAACTCGCATAGATCTGCGCTTAGCATTTATTCGGAAGGTGCTCATTAGCGGTGGTTGTTTACAGAGTGTCTGTACTGTGACACTTGCTATAGGGATGTTTAATTGTGATTGTCTTAGTTTGTGTGTGGGACTCTGAGAGTGACAATCCTCCCCCTTCTTCCCACATTCGGCGGTGTAAATGATGCCCTGTGGGTTTGCCAGAGAGAGGTGGCTGCTTCGCCCCATCTGAGGTGTGAAAAAATGGCACCATCTCACAGCGCTGTTCAACCATACGGCCACCGTATCAGGCGCCATACAAGGCCATATGCCACGGAATAAGACATTTCTAGTGTATAATCCATCTAATCTTGCATATTGCTCATTTAGCTTCTGAACATTCACATCCCATGTCTAGGTAAGAATGCAGCCTTTACATTTTCCAAAACAATTAAAAAATCCTACTGACCCCAAACTTGTGAGCAGTAATCTATTTAAGCTGTTTTCATTTATTTACTTATGTCTTTAAAAAAACATACGACTTACTCTCTTATGTAGAAAACAAAATATATATTTATAACATTGTTCAAGCTGCTCTTTTAAATGGTGACCACAGCTGTCAAGCAAGATTTTCAGCCAATAACAACTTACAATTTGGTCTGTTCAATGCACAAATCTGTAATATGACTTCAGAAGATTTTAAATAAATAGTGCACACATTATTGTGGTATTTATGTAGTGAGCATGACTACTTTTATTATTCTTTCATGCTGCTTTTTTTGGAGCTTCACAGTCCCTGGTCCTCATTCACTTTCACTGTATGAAAAAGAGCAGCTTAGACATTCTGAAAAACATCATATTTTATGTTCTCGAAAATGAAAAGTCATACAGGTTCTGAATGACATGAGGGTTAGGAAATAATCACAAAATATGAAAAAAATGCATGCAATATCCTTGCATTCCCACATAGGCCTACTATTAAATGCAAGAAAAACAAAGAATAAGAGACGGAAAATAGCTAAACAAGTTTACACAAGCCCTTTCAAATAGATTTGAGCTCAAATTAATTTCATCTAATGGTTTGACCCTTAAATTAAATGTCCTCTATTATAGTAGTTCTGAGGTTTATATAATTTACATGGCTTCTTTGCTCACTTTGTTTGAGAAAGCGTTTGTATTGAATTATTCATTAGCGGACTCCCACCTATTGATTGGAACATGAGCTGATTACTGTGGGAGCGCAGACCTCTTCCCAACCTTTGTAAATTGATGCCATGTCATTTTATGACTATAGTGTTCAAGGTGCCCTCCATGTGTGCAAATCTGGCAGGGAGAACATCGTCACTGATGTGTAATATCACGATCATGCTCACAAATTGTTACCATATATGTCTATCAACCGACAATATACTTGCTACGTAGCTTGGGCAAACATCATGATTTGTCATTTAAGGACACACACAATGACATTGCAGAACCTTATGGCTGGCTGGGTGGTACATCAGTATAGCATTTAACGGTAAAAAGCTACATTTTAATTTACCACTTGCACTGTGGAGCCATTTTTTTTATCTTCCATTTTATGTGTTCTAAACATTTAAATATATATATATTTATTTTTTTTGGCATAATTATAGCAATAATTACAGCTCAGTAGGAAATTAAAAAAAAAAAAAATGTGTACCTTATATTTTTTACCTGAAATATTTTTTCTTTAAACATATCGGGTCCTATTTTAACGATCTAAGTGCATGGTCTAAAGCACAAGGCGCAGGTGCACTTAGGGCGTGTCCGAATCCACTTTCGCTAGTTTAACGATGGGAAAAATGGTAGACGCGCCTGGCGCCTGGTCTGAAAGGGTTGTCCCTATTCTCTTAATGAGTAATGGGTGTGTTTTGGGCATAACCTGCAATAAACCAATCAGAGTCTCATCTCCCATTCCCTTTAAGAGCAAGTTGCGCTCACACCATGGCGGATTCATGTTTATGAATAATTTTAATAGGTAAATATGTAAAGTCTGAGACTAAAAAAATTATGTTGCTATCCCTTAAAAATATATCACTGTTATATTGCTCACCCCTGCTATTAAACATGATTATAATGGGAAAGTTTTTTTTATTAATTAATTCATTTTTTTTACTGCCATATGCTAAGTAGTCTAGCATGATATCCACTTTTGATCAACTGAAGTTTGTCCAGCATTTACTAAACATAACCACAAATGGTGTACTTTGTCTCCTTGATGGTGTATTTTGTTCTGCTAAATGGCTGGCACATACGTAATATGGCCTTTAACACTTTTCGTGATATTTTGAAAAGGACATAGTAGCATGGTGAATGCCCTTTAGAAAAACAGATCTGGAGGCTGCTAAACAGGTAAAGTGTTAGCGTTTTTAGCACGGGGCTGGCATGATTGATTTCTGTAATGTTGAGTGTGCTTTTTCTACACACTGCCTTGCTGACACACTGGCCCTGATATTGTGCACCACACTAGCATTGCTGCAGGCCATTTGGGAGTCTGTGTATTTGCCCGTGTGTTGTCTCACAGAAGCCATAGTAGGTTAGCTTGCATTTGCATAAAGGAGAGCTGTTATTGAGTGTGTCCCTGTCCTACACGGTGAATGCTCTAATACCTTTGGGGCGTGAGTACAAGGGTAGGAGAGGGAGGAAAGAATCTTGATTAGCTTTGCGGTCATTAGTGGATGATTGAAAGCATGCTATAAAGAGAGACTAATCAAGGATGCTTTTGCCCATCCTCCATGCCGTTTAAAATCATTTGGTCTTATATTGTTCCAAAAAAAGTTTTAGACTGTTTTCATGTTGAATATTTGGTGGAACCACAGTTTTAGGGTGACTATACGACCTCTTTTTCCTGAACATGTCCTGGCTGGGATTTCTAAATTGTCGAGTTTATAGGTGTGTTAATCTTGAAGCGACGCTGCGCAAACCAATCGGTTTTTGACATCAAAGTACAGCAAGAGCTATAGAGCACAACCTCTGCATGTTGTTGAATCATTCTCACAGTACTTTGTTGTCACACACCGATCGATCTGCCCAGTACCTCAAGCTGAACTCAACTTTTGGCTTTATTTTCGATTGGTTTCATACTTGCTGAAAGAAAAAACTGAAATAGCATTTGACCAATAACATGCAGGCATTGTACATAATTGACCAGGCATGGCATGCAAGAAGGTGGGATCTACAGGAAACGGTCAAACCAATGCAAATTTTAGACATTTTAGGCAATTTAGAAATCCAATTTTTTAAAATTTAGAAATAGAAATACAATTGCGTATGACACTTAGAGAATGTAGACCTACAGTGTAATTCATATAAAATACCGTATAGCAGTATAAATACACACACACACACTCAAATATATAACAACTAATCTCTTTATGTGCCAATTTTATTTTATTTTATTTTATTACAGCATCTATACTGAAAATTGCAGTGGTCACTGCAATTAATTTGAGGCTTAATTTGTAAGTGATTGATTCCATCTACTAAAATAAATGAATAACCCATTGATTATACATTTTAAACAATTTACAGGACACATGAGACGTATCGATAAGCTTTCGAACATTTTGAACACATTTCAGCCATCTTTTCTGACAAATTTGTAATGTTACTTACATTTCAATTCAGGAGTTCACTTCCACAATTTATGATGGATTGTTTCTTTATCAACTGAACCAACAAACTGTATCCCAGACCATCTTTTCATGTGGACTCAAGTATGGTTTGCTGGTCCAAACCTGAGTTTGATCAAAATTAGCCCAAATCTGAAATCAAGCAGACTTGCGTCCATACCAAAAGCAATTAGATTGTGTTTCGAATCATAATGCCTGTGAAATATCCCTATGGATTTTTTTTTTTTTACATCAATTGGCAAGTGGACCTCTAAGTGACCTTCTATGGGCAGTGATTCAAAATAAGCTGTGGAGAAAGTGCTGTGCTTCTATTTGAGGTTGAGTGCATGTAATATTGTTGGCTGGCTTAACACAAGGTGAACGAAGCTAAATAAAGGTGATATCACTTGATTTATTATATGTATAAGTTTAGATATGATTCTGCACCATCATCTCTTGGATCTTTATTGTGTTCGACTGAGGTGAACACGACTGAGCACTTCACAAATGGGTAAATGTGGCAAAGGTAATGGAAGTAAGGGTCTTATCGGTGCGTCTGTGCTCCATGTCTCTTTCTAATGTGATTACTTCACCTGGTCAGCCCCTAATGTTCTTGTTTTTGTTCTTATAGATGCTGTTTCGGGGGAAAGGCAGGTTGTTGTGTGATTTGAAAAAGATGACAACTAAAAAGTATTGGAACAAGAACAACTAATAATGAACATATTTGAACAAGCTTTTACAGAGTTTATTAATATATGCTACCTTTCTAAATATTGGGGTGAAAACATGAAGAGGGTTATAAGGCCAGCCATTCGCCAGAACAAAATACAAAATACAGCATTTGTGGTTATATTTAGCAAACCCTGGTCAAACTTCCTAGCAGCTGATCAAAAGATAGCTTGCTAAACTACTTATTTTATAGTCCCTGACTTTCACTATTCAACTATTAAAATCATCCATCATTGTGGAACATAATGCATTAAACCTCTTTAACCCTTTTATAATAATTCTAACATTCTGCTTCTCTTGGGTTATTGCTTTATTTTACAATTACAATTTCCAATTAAATGCAGTTACTATGTGCTGTACATCACATCTCTAATGTGGATGGGGAAAATGTAGGCTGGTTTAAGATAGAATGGACCGTTATATCTGGTATAATATTACAAAGAGAGAAAAAGCATAAGCCAACCCTTACTTAACAGTGACATACAGACCTACAGGAAATGAATCAGGCCATCAAAGGTCTTTCTAAACACTTCATACCAAAACACAGATGGAGCTCATGCACCAGCCGTGCAAACTGATCTATCTTCAGTCACATGTCAGAGTGAACAATAGCTTTAGTCTCCCTAATCCAAATCTTGCCCATCTTTATGGATGAAAAACTGATATGTATCACTCCAATCAACCTGTTGTCTTAAAGTTTTAGTCAAATGCAGCTATACAGGCTCTCTTTCACGGTAAGCCTTCTAGAACATTGCAATCCACTTCAATCCTCTTGTATTTGATTCCTCTCTAGTGCACATGCACTGTAATCTTTGCTAAGCTTTCATGAATCATACATTTTTTAAATGTGCACATAAACAAACATGCACACTGTACTAATATTAGAAAGAGTAATGGAAAGTAGACATTTGCTTGTTTGTACTCTGCCTAAAATCAATCATTTTTAAAGCCACATTTTATCCAGTTTTATTTGATTGTATTTTAATACTAAACTGATACCATCTTTGCAACATTCAATACTGATAGATGCTGCATTAAATGTTTAACTTAAATGTTTAATGTCAAAGTAGTGATAAAATGGTTCTTTATCTTCCATATTGTTCCATACATCTGAGTGGTTTTTCGAGAAAAAAAAAAATATATATAAAGCACAGGGACTTGTTTTGTTTATTGGTTCTTCTGTCCAGTTGTTGATTGGATAAAGGCAGATCTGCAGTCAAAGCTTGCAGTCGATTATAAGAAAGATGTGGACTAAATTAGAGAAGTCTCATCATTCTGATGAAAAATTAAGAGGGGAAAACAACATGCATGGTGAATTGTTCACAATAAGATCAATAACATGCATTTAGAAAATAGAAAAGAGAGCGAGTTTTCATTTTATGCCAACTTTAAATTTAGCTGGAGTGTGTGACTCCCACTCTTGTTCTTCTTCTGTCTTAAGTTGTCTATCAAGGAGGCTGACTAATGGTCTCCGTGACTCAACACAGCTAAAAATAGACACATTATTGGTTTGAGGTTGTAAGCCATTGTTTGGCAGATTATAAAGACATTCTCTTCACTGTGTTATTAGTGGGTCGGTTTGGAATCATTAACAGCTTAGAGTGACCAAAGAGAGAACATCCTATGAGATCACCTCTTGTATGCTCAGGTATTTGTTTTCCTTTTCTCTCTTTCTTTTATTTTCCTCCATTACAAATAAAAGCTATAAATAAATCCTCTTTTGTGGTTGTTTGCTTTGACATGTTGAACCTGGCCAGATGGTTGGTACTGCAGTACATTCAGCAATGACATAATTACTTTGCAGGGGTTAAAGTGCCTCTGTTATGGGTTTTTGTAAATTACCTTTCATGCAGTGTGTAACACAGCTCTAAGTGAATGAAAACATCTTGCAAAGTTTTAAATCTGAAAACATTAATGAAACATTAGCATATTGCCTGCCCACTTGTTGGTCTTTTCGTGTTGGTCTGAATGAAAATGCAAATTCATTCTTTGCCACTAGATGCCACTTTTGAAGCAGTAAAACCATAGATATGTAAAATATCTATGGGTAAAAATAATGGTTTCCCCGGTAATGCTGTACACAAAGCAGCACTCCGCTCACAAACGCTGCTTAATCAGACATTACATGCATGATGAAATGAAAATGAGACCAAGCGGACCAATCACCGCAGATTAGCATCACGCAACAGAGGAGTTTGGGAGTCATTGAGGAACTAAGGCAGGGGTCACCAAGTTCAGTCCTGGAGGGCCGATGTCCTGCAGAGTTTAGCTCCAACCCTAATTAAACACACCTGAAGCTGCTAGGTCTTACTAGGTATAGGGTATTACGGGGCTAAAGGCCCACCTTAAGAATAAAATGTGCCATTCACTGTGCCTAAAATGTATAATTGCAGAAAAAAATATATACGTTGTATTGAACATTAATGGAGCAACAGATTTAGTGTTAAAATAAATCATTCAAGTTGTTTATTTTATTTAAAATCTGATAAATGTATGAGGTGGCAAGGGGGGGCTTTTACCCTACACACGGGGTAAAAGGCTCACCAGCATGGGGTAAAAGGCACACGGTATTGATACAAATACTTCAGCTAAAATAATGTTTTTTTTTAATAATGTCTAAGTTAATACATGTTCAAAACAATCACTTTAGTAAAGTTTGTAGTATGTTCTGCTTATTTTGAAAAATTAAATATACATTTTTGTTCAATAAATATACTGTCATTAAAATGTTAAAATAAAAAATATATTTTAAAATACAGAAACAAAATCATTTTAATAAGTACAGATTCTGAAAGCATTGAAGGATATCAAGTAATAATTGAATAGGTATTTACAGTAGTTACAACAAATTATATTTGTGACGAGTGGGGCGGGGCCGAGAGCCATGGGTGGAGTTAACGATAATGAATGACACCTGCGACACTCACCGGTCTCGAGTCCCACGGAGGAGCTCTGGAAGGATAAAAGGAGGAGCGACGACAGTGAAAGACGAGAGAGGACCAGGCCTGGATTTTATTTGTGTTTTATGTGCGGCAGTCGTCCGTGAGGGGCTGCCGCTTTTATTTTGTGTTTTGTTTATTATGTTATTAAAGTCTTGAAATGTTCGCCGGTTCCCGCCTCCTCCTTCCCGATCTACGAACTGTGTTACACTATTTTATTATATGATGTGATTAATATCATGTTTTTAAATATTATGGTTTCATTCTAAACATGGTGATTATCTCTAATATGGACACCCATCATAATATAGCCTAAGATATTATAAGAGGGGCTGTAGATAATAGGAGGAAGCTCCAGTCTCTTTAGAATGGGTCCGTCGAAATAATGCAGGCATACACATAAACGGGAACTTGACTGCCTTTTATTTGTCAGAACTCATATATGAATATAGTTCACAGCTCGCGTCATGTCTTATTACCTCGACACACTTCCCGCGAATGCCCCGTCTCACATGAGAACCACTGCGCATGTCATCGCACCAACCTATCCCTCACGTCACATACATAAACAAACCAGATTATCCCACTTATATAACAGTTTTCACACAATATAAAATAATCTAAATAAATCTCACATTTTTTCCCCCTTTGTGAAAGAAATGTCCTCGTTTCAAATATAAACAAAATAAATCTCACATTAATTACCATCTTAATCTAACCATGTCATGTCAACAAATGGAAAAGTCAGCGATCTATTAATTATCATGTTAATTACTGTGCGCCTTTAGCCCCAACAGCAGAGGTGCTTTTTACCCCAAATAACAAACTTGTACATATTATTTTGTTATTTAAAAACTGTTGCTTTAATTATCTTAAACAAAACTGAAAATCATAAAGAAGACCTTTGTCTCAAAATATATGCATTAATTTTAGCTATTCTTATTTGCTACTTAAATCTACAACATTTAGAGAAAACTTTAATAAACTAGTTCAACTAAAACTAAAATATTAGATCCAGAAAGCACAGAATCAACTTTGCGCTGCTGCACGCGATTGCGTCAATGATCAGATAAATATACACGTGCATCTTGAAAAGCGAGTGTTTTGGAAAGTGCTAAGCCATGTTTTTGTGCTATCTAGGGGTTTAGATGAAATTAATATCATAAGCGCCTTTTACCCCGGGGCACCTTTAGCCCTGTTGTACTTGTACCCTACTTGAAACTTCCAGGCAGGTGTGTTGAGGCTAGTTGGAGCTAAACTCTGCAGGACACCAGCCCTCCAGGATCAAGTTTGATGACAGTAAAAATAAATGCATATTAAAAAGACAATGGAAGTGTTTTTTGACATTGCATGCATGTCAACATGTTGTTGTGGACTCCCAAAACCAAAATATGAACATTTCATTACCCATAATAGGTCAATTTGAATCTATAAGTTCTAAAACAATGTTTTTTTAAAGGATATACAGTGAAGTCATTGTCACAATTTATAGTCACTACTTTTTTGTTGTTTTATCTATTATTTTTTTCAACATTTTTCTTATTTATCTTGAGGTTTAAATACAATTTAGAATCCCATATTTTCTCAGATATGTTTGCATGCATGTGTGTGTAGGCTGAGTTCCAACATGTGCTGTTCTTTAGCACTCTATTTATCTATTCTGCTTCTTTAATTTCACTAAATCCTCTCCAATATGTTCCAACTATAATCCGCTGGCAGCCTTGTCTCTCCACTGTTTCCTGTTTTTCTGCTTGCTTGTTTTTGCTCTTCTGTCCTTCTGTCCTAGCTGATCTCACTATCGTTATCTAAAACCCTGTACAAATCAGAGTTCATTGTTATCATTTTATATGATTGTAATATTTCTTCTACTTTGAGAAAATTGTTTATTCTGATGATGAAAGTATTTTACACAGGTTACAAATTGGTCTTTAATTTCCATTGTAATACAGTTTTCAGCATAACAAAGTAAAGATGCTGACATGACAGCTAGAAAACTTACTATCCAATCTTATTATCCTAGAAAACACATCTCTAGAAAATGAAATTTATCTTCAGATTTGTCTGATTTATTAATCATCACAGAACACAGCCACTTTTCTAAAATGGTCATCAACATCATCATCTTCACCGTGAAAGTCATTGTCATTATACCATCACTATGATTGTCAATGTCATAATTGCCATCAACATCATCACCATAATTAATAATAGAAATCAGCGACCCATTAAAGTAATTGTCGCTATAATTTCACTATACATCCAAATGTATGTATTTCCCAAAGATAAACACATTTAAGTTCCAAATGGAGCAACACACATAAGTGCAATAGGTAAAGCATAGCACTTGCATCAACAAGGTCTTTGGTTTAGTTTCTAGGTCTACAGAAAATAAAAAAAAAGATTTCACTTTATAAATACCTTATAACCTAAGGATAGTTAAAACTAAAATTGTATCTTCATTTACTCATGTCATTATAAACATGTGTGATTTAACATAACAAAAAAGTAGATATAAAAAAAAGCAAAACAAAACAGTTTTTGTCTTGTCAGTGACTTCTTCTTTTGCGTTCCACAGAAGAAAGAAATTATGTCCTTACATTAGGATCTACTGCATGTCTGTAAACCTCAGGTTTAAAATGAAATGTTCTGCCAGATACATTTTAGTTAACAATTACCAGGCACATTTTTGCACTTTTTATCCTGTGCATTAAGCTAAATTTAGCAGGCAAGTATGTTCTGATCTCCAGCGGTGTGATCTTAAGCTCAGACACCTTGTATAGCCTCTAAAGGCCTCTGTAGAACTGTTTGAACCTGGTGTCTTTCCCACACACCAGCTGTGTCTGCTGAAGAATGAATAGCCTACAACACACATGCACACACACATACTGTGAAATTACTATTGCAGTATTAGCATTTGTCCAGTCCAGTTATCAACACTCTAATCCGCAATCCAAACAATAAACTCAAGACTAATGAATTTGCCACAGCCAAAGAGAACAAGGCCCAGAATTGTTGTCTTAGAGGGAAATTAAATTGATTATTTAATTACACAATTAAGTTGATTTGACTCAATTTCACCCTTTTGTTCCCCTTGTTCAGACTGAAGCGGAGGGGTGAAGATGAAAAAGAGGGTTTATTTTAGACCATGGATTACAGTGTATGTTGATGTGACATGAACATGATGTTAATCAAAGCAGCATTGTGGTGCCCCCCCCCCCCCCACACACATGGCCACACGCTGGCAGACGTGACCCCTGCGGTCTCCATCGCTCTTTCCCCTCTCTCTCTCTGCACCTCTCTCATCTTTATTGTAGTCAAATCCAATCATGTAACCCCCTCCGCCCCCTGCCCCGTACTCTGACTAATGTCATTAATCTGAAGGGCATGCATCCTGAAAGATTTCCTTCACACTTCCCTTTCTTTCACTCTGCATCTCTGTCTGTCTTTATTTGCGGTTTCTCCATCTCTTGCTTTTGTTCCTGTCGTCTCCTATTGTATATCCATGCCTGCTGCCCATGAAATAATTGAATTTGCTGTGATGATCATTGATTGACTCAGATCGTTGAAGCCTTGTGTAAAAGGATCTTTGAATGCTACAAGATGGAATAAAATGAAGTAAATCATTTGGGATAATTTTCTTTCCAAATATTTTGTTTTTGTATAATTCAGATTCTGTCTTAAGTCTCTCATGTATAGTTGCCATAGATCTTCCACAGATCATTGTACACAGGTGTTGATGTGCAAGATCATCTCAGAACATCTTGAGGGCACCCAACATTTGACCTCAAATCTTGCTTCTGTAGAGCAGTTAGTGTTGTCTCTTCCAGAGCCCAACTATCTCTTGTTCATTGTGCTGCAAGCCTCTTCTTAATTGCCCTTCCAAGATTTCAATTCGATTCAACAAAACACGATTCAATACAATACAACACTTTTGGAAAAAAATATATAATGCTGTACAATTAAATGTGGTACAGATGGCTCTTTTATTTCTTTGATTCAGACAGACAGCAAATCATAAATTAACTTAAGTGTATTCTGACTTCTAATGCCTCAGTCTCCATAGTGTTGTGATACATCATATTCACGTAGCAGCATTGAGAAACAATTTAGAGAGGAGAAATCAATATACATATAAGTTGTTGGTCACAAATTATTGGTCACTTTCTAAATAATGAAAGTATAGAATATCTACGAAAAATTATATATAAATAAATTGCTTTTTACCAATGCAAACGTGTTAGAAATGATGCATCGCGATACAACTGCCAACTTGTATCTGATGCACACTTTTTAAAATCGATGCATCGTTAACTTTTATGCCGATGCACCAAAGCAAAATAGTGAATCTTATTCATTATATTGAGATACATTTTGAAATAATGACTTAATGACATTCTCATAATTCTGACTTACATGTATGTTGTTCAATGGGTAACACTTTACAATTAGGTGTCATTTCTTAACATTAGTTGTGTATTAACTAACATGAACAAACGATGAACATTACATTTATTACACTATTTATTCATCTTAGTTAATGTTAATGGAAATACAGTTGTTTATTGTTTATTCGTGTTAGTTTACAGTGCATTAACTAATGTTAACAAACACAACTTGTGATGCATTAGTAAATGCTGAAATTACCATTAACTAAGATTAATAAATGCTGTAGAAGTATTGTTCATTTTTAGTTCATTAACAAATGTAGTTAACTAATATTAACTAATAACTTATTGCAAAGTGTTACCCAAAAAATTGAATAATATCAATAATATTTATCGTAATGACCAAAGTTTCTCAATAGCATGAGGTGTTACAGTAAGTCATTATTACATTAAGTCATTATGTGAAAGTTTATTATAGATTTTAAGTTTACTGTATGTAAAAGTTTATTATTGTGAAATGTTAAGCCATTATTACATAAAAGTTTCTTATTATTGTGAGATGTTAAGTATTTTTTTATGTGAAAAGTCATTATCATTTTATTGTGATAAGTCATTACTGTATGAAAGTTTCTCATTGTGACTTGACTTATTTTTTAACTCAACCAAGGAAGAAACAGGCTTTTAAATTGTTTTTAGTAACTTTATTTTTTTAATTGACATAAAAATGAATCAGTTAGCCAATGGCCTCTAAAAATGAACTTCATCTTTCTTGTTAGGGCTATTTATATGCTATACAGAAAACAACAACAAAAACATACCGATGAATACAATGATGTTTTTCAGCTTTGAGATTGTCTGTGGGTGTGTTTGGAT
Organism: Ptychobarbus kaznakovi; assembly: GCA_027422405.1. Taxonomy (NCBI): domain Eukaryota; kingdom Metazoa; phylum Chordata; class Actinopteri; order Cypriniformes; family Cyprinidae; genus Ptychobarbus; species Ptychobarbus kaznakovi. The sequence goes on along the minus strand of CM049802.1, from coordinate 14,766,527 downwards.
AGAAGAGCCAAAAAGGATCCTTTGTACCATGCTCTATTTTTGTGTGTGGGCAGCTGAAGCTCTGACCAGGCACGTCGTCACCCCCGTCCACTTTTAGGTGCTTCTCTATTGTGAGTTCACAGTACAGAATACTACTGTTCTGTCAGGAACAAAGGGAGGATGTAGCTAGTTCCCTACTGCCGATGGGTACAGACCTCCACCCGGGCCGGACTGATCTGGTGTCAGTTGTGTTTCTCAGCTGCCTCTGGCTGACTCATGGCTGGAGAGAGACGGGACTCGTTTCACTGTAAAACACAGATATCCTCCTGAGGCTGTGTGTTATTGTAGAATAACAAAGTGCAACTCAGCTGATATGGCTAGGGATTTGTATTGAGAGCTCCGAGACTCTTGTTTGCATCTGTTTATAAGCGTGTTTGATGAAGTCTATAATTTAAGCTAATTCCAAAGCGGCCTCATAAAATATTTAGATACTTAAGCCACACTTTACAACGGCTGAATGCCATTCAATTATAAAATATGAGATCAAACTTTCATAGCAAAACATAGCAAGACCTTTTTTTTCTATTATAAAATGATAAACCAATACAGATACACTGTTCAGAATGAAGAGAAAACAATTATTTGAACACTTTCTTGTTGTCAGATGGTAATGGATCATGTAATTACCCTGTGTTAACTGACTTCATACATTTACTAAAAATTGGGACCTATACCATGAAATGAAATTAGTTCAGAAGAAAATATTAATGCACATACACATAATTTATATGCATATGCCACATGTTTGGTATTTAGTTTTTAATGTGATGAAGTTTTATAATATATTTTTATACCATATATGTGAAACACTTCTTCAGTTCAAGTCATCATTTTTTAATTTAAGAAAGCAGTTATGTGATTGTTTGCTGTTTCGCTGTTTTTGATAGTTTCATCGCCTTCAAATTGTCGATTTTATTGTGAAAAAAAAATTGATGTTGTTTTGACCATCTTTAATGTTGCATGACAGATGTCTCTATTATTGAATATCTTCCTCTTTACTATTAGTTATAGCACACAAAAATGATGGAACTTCCGAGGGTATGTTGAAATGCAGTATAACTTAAAAATGTGTAATCTCTCATGTAATCGCTAAATCAGCATTTTTAACTAGACCACTTTAACAGTTCGACTAGTTAGAATTTTTGATTTTTAAGGTCTCTATCATCTAAAATTATAAGACAATATAACTTATTTTTATGCTTCTCTATTCTTCATGTAACATGTCATGATGCAAAAGGATCGCCGATCACTGACAGCTCAAGCAGGTGGTCGTACCTCCTCTCTGTGTGAGGTTATATGGACACAATCTTTCCTTGCCACTTACATACACTTGCATACACACATGCTCAGTGGTGAGTGATAAATGTGTGGCCGTCTGTGTGTTAGATGGCATTCAGAAGGGGGTAGGAATCCCATCATGCCTCTTGCTCTCTGAGTGAAGTGGGCATATTTTCCATGTGGCCAAATACACTGCTCAGATCCACTCATGCAACCCTTCAAACACACACACACACACACACACACACACACACACACACACACACACACACACACACACACACACACACACACACACACACACACACACACACACACACACACACACACACACAATTCAGTTATTGTATTTTTTCTAGCTGATTCCAATGATTTATGGGAGTACATGTTCTTGATATTGTGAAGCTCAAACCCATTTACTAATGATGATTCAGCTTTTTCGATTTGGCCTATTATTACTGTTCAAAGAAACAACAGCACAGCTCAAAGTCTGGTTTAAAGGGACAGTTCTCTCAGAAATCTATTACTTATGTCGTTTCAATCCTGAATAAGCTGAAACACAAATTATCTACTGTAATGTTGAGTTTGTCATGTTTGAAGCTTGAAAGCATCAGTTCACATTTGTTATGAAAAAGAGCGTGTGAACATTCGTCAAAAATTCTCCTTTTGTGTTTCACATGAATAAAGTTATGAGTTTGACAGAATGACTGACATAACATCAACCAATAATAGGGGTGGGAGAAAAAATCGATCCATCGATGCATCGCGATTCCCTCTCAAACGATTCTGGATCGATTCTGAGCTTAGTTTTTAACCAGATGTGAGATGACGCTGAGTTTGCTTTAGAAACACCCGTATTCTGCTTGTTTCCAATTCCTCACACACTATGCACCACTCGAACCTTCTGTAAAATAATCTTTCATAAAGTTCGGAAAGGTTGAAGCGAATTACAAGGACATTCACGGGCTTCATTGCACAGGAGCGCTGTGAGAGACGCACGCTTTGTTTGATGTTACACTTGAAGTGTGCGGTCTCGCCCATCTGTATTTTCCTTACAAATGCTCTACGAAGTCATCATTTATGTGGTTTGGAATGCAGTGGACTTATATATTTAAAATATGAACCTCACTAACAGAAGGCTGCTTCAATTTCAAATGCTGACACGCTTTGTTTGTGACTTGTGTAAACTGCTCGCGCATGCGGCTGTGCGCTGTGTAAGTGGTTTAATGTACTTGCGTCTCAAAATGGTTTTATGATGCAAAATTAATGTAAACAGAGCCAGTTATGTCTTAAGGGATTAAACGGACAGGACAAACAACATTAGATCAAGAATCATTCTGGAATCGGATTGTGACTCCCAGAATCGGAATCGGATCGGATCGTGAGGTGACTAAAGATTCCCACCCCTATTCAATAACCATTAATGTATCAAGCAGGATTTGTCACACATTGTTATATGTGTTATATTCAATCTTTTAAAACATCTAAAGCTAAATTATAAACAGCAATGGCCTTAAAAATGATTATGAGATGCTTCAAAGTCATTTTCACCCTTTCCCCACAGTGCAGTTGATGATGCTGAAAAGAGAGTATTCACAACAGTTTGGCATGCATTCATAGGCTTTCACAGGCTCTATGCATTGTTTCACAACATCCTAAATGAAGCGTGTAATGTCTCTTACTAATAGCAAAGCACCTACCGCTCAGTGAACTTTAATGAAAGATACATGTGTCATTCATAGATTCATAGTATCGCTTCTCTTACTCTTACTTTAAACTGAACAAATAGCCTCAGAATATTTTTTTTTGTATAGACATCATACATCTCACCTCTTCTCTCTTATTTGCCATGAAGGAGAGCTTACATTCAAGATTTAGTTTTATCAATAGTTCAGCTTTTTTACCTTTAAACCCTTTTCCCTCTCCAAAGCGTGGGAGAGCTTGACCGAGCTCAGTGCGGTCTGAACTGAGAATAGTTACTCATTTTGACAGGTATGTCCTTGAACAGGACAGCTACAGCTACACAAACTTAAGAGCTTGCATCATTTATTGAATGAATATTCCTTTTCATAAAGTAAATGTTTTGTCATATTTGAACTTTTTGGGGTTGGTTGTAAAGCATTTTGTTTCGCAATAGGTGAACAGATAAAGCAGACAGATAAAGCAGCAGGGTTGCAGTGGTTATGTGGTATTTCATGATTAATCAAACCATGAGCATTTTGATTTCAACAGCTGAACATGGAAAAGTCTATGAACGTCCCTGTAGGAAAGAAAATTACAGATGAGATATGTCCCTCATACAGTAATGATTTGGATTTTTGCTCGAGTCATCCACATTTTTTGGACTTCCTCTTTAGAAAAAGATTCTATTAATCTAGAGTTTCAGCAGAGATGTTAACAAATGCTAGAAAGCAAATGTTTTTTGTTTTTTTCATGGTGCAACTTAATGTAGTCAGATGGTATATATTTTGGAATAAAGTTAGTTACCACATGTTTTATAGATCTATACTCTTACTATCTGTAAAAATGATCGGATTTGTGTATTTTATCTAAGGAATTTAAGGCTAATATTTGGCTATTTAAGGTTATTTGTTCAGTTTTGTCATCGCCGCAGGTGCTTTTATACTTTCTGGTCGCTACGTCATCTCCGCCGGTGTCGTCAGCTGGGATTCCCTCGGACGGATTACACACATATGTCAGAGCGTGGGAACACAGGGGCGTTCCCAAAGCGTCTTCCGACGTAGCTCGAGTTCCGAAGGGGAACTCTAATAAGTCTCCTGAGATAACAAAGAAAAACTTCTGAGCAATAAAATGTATCCTCTGGGTTACCCTGTGGCACACAATATATCCTTGAAGGAGAGCCATATGAGTTTGAGAATATTACTCTTCTTCTACTTACTGTAGCTTCACATTATCATGTGTTTGTTAGCTAAAATCAGTGACATCCTTGTGACTGACATCGTATCACTCTACAACATAAAAAATAGCTATCATTCAACCAGGAAAAAGAATGCAGGCAAATCCAGAAGTCTGTATAAAGGGATTTGTGGCCAATAGACTCAGCAGCAAGCTTTGGAAAAGGCTTAGTGTGTCTACTGTGATCAAAAAAAGATTTGACATGAATAAAAAAAAGGGATAACATATATTATGACTCCTATATGGTTGTCTCGGGTGTAGCAGTTGTCTTGATATTAAATAGGTGAGAGTGTGAGCTGTTCATGATATTATTAGTTATCAGCACAACTTAAATATTTATCTGTGGGTAGCAGATAAAACCCGACTGTCCTCATTTGACAGTGATTCTCCCCGCTGACTGAGACGGAGTCTGATAAAAAGACTGCAGAGAATTTTATATTTGTTCCCTTTTACATTTTAACTTTGTAATCGTGCCGATCTAAACAATAGTCATTGCTTGAAACCTGTGACCTTTTCTTGGGCTTTTCCTAGTTCTTTATCATGTGACTGTCTGGAGCACATGAATGCCGAGCGTCTGCCCAGCACGCTCCCATTTTCTAAAGCCTCTGTATCCAGCCAAGTTGGTATGGAGCAACATTTCACGCTGTTTTACATTTCCCTGGTAAATGCCAGGTTTAGATGGCCCACCTGGCACCACAGAAAATACAAAATTGGGGATGGGGAGAGGATGCAAAAGATAAATTATTTTACTTCCGAGCAGTCGCCCTCCCTCCATCTCTCTTTCTTCTATTCTTCTCAGTCTTCTCATCCTCAGACTGTTAAAGCGGACTACTGTACCTAAACATATCTGTGAAAAACACATCTCATAACCTTCAACAATCACTTGCTTCTCTTCACTGAACTAATGAAGGCCTTTGAGAATTTGTGTTTGATTAAAAATGAAAAACTAAATTAATTGTATAATGGATTTCTTGTACTCACGGGAGAATATTTGAGCTAAATGTGATTGCTTTGAAAATTCTTCCTTTGATTTGTTATATCAAGAGTTCCATAACTGTTTAGCAATTGATGTACAGTCTTTCCATCATTATTAAAAAAAAAAATTTTTTTTTTGTTTAGGTTTTTTGATAATGACTGGTTGATATAGCATTATCTATCTTGTTTTTGGCTACCATATATAAAACTGTCGACATGACTGGTGTATATATATATATATATATATATATATATATATATATATATATATATAGGCACCCTAGGTAAATATGATCAAAGAAAGCTGTGAAAATGAATCTGCATTGTCAATCCTTTTGATATTTTATTAAAGAAATTCACAAAAATCTTACCTTTCATTGGATAATAAGAATTTAAAATAGGGGGAAATATCATTGTGAAATAATATGTTTTTCTCAAATACATGTTGGACACAATTATTGGCACCCCCAGAAACTCTTATGAGCAAAATATATCTGAAGTATATTCCCATTCATATTCACAATTTTGAGCACTCCAGGGTGATTATGAACATGAAATTATCCAGCCATGGCTTCCTGTTTCACAGAAATATAAATAGGAGGGAAAACAAAGCCCAAATTCCCTTAATCATCCATCACAATGAGAAAAAAACTAATAATATATTTCTGATGTGCAGCAAATTATAATTGAGCTTCACAAATTAGTGAAGTGGCTTTAAGAAAAGAGCTAGAGCAGTGAAAATGCCCATTTCCACCATCAGGGCAATAATTAAGAATTTCCAATCAACAGAAAACGAAACTGTTCCGAAACTGCCTGGAAGAGAACGTGTGTCTATATCGTCCTAATGCACGGTGAGGAGGAGAGTTTGAGTGGCTAAAGACTCTCCAAGGACCACTGCTGGAGAATTGCAGAAAATAGTTGAGTCTCTGGGTCAGAAAACCTTAAAATGGTCAAACAGCACCTACATCACCACATGTTGTTTGGGAGGGTTTTAAGAAATATTCTCCAACTCATCCAAGAACAAACTCCAGCATATTCAGTTATCAGACACGACTGGAACTTCAAATGGGACTGGCTTCTATGGTCTGATGAAACTAAAAAAATAGCTTTTTAGCAGCAAATGCTCAAGATGGGTTTGGTGAACACATGGATAAAAAGTACCCCATGTGTACAATGAAATATAATGCTGTGTTTTTGATGTTGTGTGCCTATATTTCTGCTGGAGGTCCTGGACATCTTGTTTAGACACATGGCAATATGGATTCTATCAAATACCAACAGATAAAAAAATCAATAAGTGACTGACTCTGTTAGAAATCTTATAATGGGCCATGTTTGGATCTTCCAACTGTACAATAATCCAAACACAAACCTCAAAAACAACACAAAAATGAGTCTCTGAGCACAAAACCAAGCTTCTGCTATGGCCATTCCAGTCCTCTGACCTGAACCCTGTAGAAAATGAGTGAGGTGAATAAGAGAAGAAGCACAATCATGGAGCTGGGAATCTGAAGGATCTGGAGAGATTCTAGATGAAAGAATGGTCTCTGATCTCTTGTCAGGTGTTCTCTAACCTCATCAGGCATTATAGGAGAACATTTAGAGCTGTTAAACTGGCAAATGGAGGTTTCAAAAAGTATTGAATAAAAGGGTGCCGTTAATTGTGGCCAATATCTATTAGAGAAAACTTTTTTATTTCATAATGATATTTCCCCCCATTTTAAATTCTTATTATCCAATGTTTTTTGTTTAGATTTTTGTTATTATTTTAAATAAAAGATCAAAAGGATTAACAATGCAGATTCATTTTCACAGCCTTCTTTGATCATATTTATCAAGGGTGCCAATATTTTTGGCAAACTATTATTATATATATATATATATATATAAGTACACCAGTCATGTCGACAATTTTTCATTAGTGAGTCACTGAATCATTATTGCATACCATTATTTAATTTTTTTGTCTCAAACTGTTTCATCATTCATCAAACGGAATCATTCACTCAACTGATTCGATCAAAAACACAGATTCATAAAAGAATGAAACATTTCTTTCTGAGTGTATTACTGAATTACTGACTCCCTCAGTCCGTCCGATTACATCAAAAACAGATTAAATAAAGAACAAAACATCTTAATGTGTAAGTCATTGAATCATTAATTAAACCTATTTGTTCAAAACACAGATTAATCAGAGTTAATTAATTGTGCATTCATTGGCTTAGTTTTCATTGGCTTAGACAGAAAAAAAAAACAGATGAAGTAAACGGAAATATTTTTCTAAATTGTAAGTTATCTAATTTCTTTGAATTGTGAAAAAGCAATGTCATACTCCAAATATCTCCTTTGGTCTGGATATCAGCATGGCTGTAATTATCTGTAGCAATCAATATTCAAAACAGCAACTTTCTACATCGCAACTCTCTAAATTTCTTAATGAATTTTCAGAAATTGAGTTAAGTGAAAACCATGTTTACATCTGTTAACGGCCAGTTTGTGTGCCATATGTGCGTATATTTGGGCCATGTTTGTGTGATAGAAGATAATAAAAATCAGTGAGTGGCCGGTGGATGAGCAGACAGGGAAATTGATGAGCTCTTTTACTGATGCCCTGCGGCTGTAGATCTAACAGCTGGAGCAACGGCCTACAAACAAAGAAGTCTTATTATCTACCATAAACCTCTTTCCTTCTCCTTCTTTTATCTGACTTCTCCCATCTTCTTTTCCCTTACTTATTCCCACATCCCTGCCTTTTCCATCTCTTTTAATTTAATATACCACATCCACGGTAACCTTTACGGATGGAAATTAATTTGCTATCTTCCGTCCTTTCTAAAACTTGTGGGCATGACTCTATCGTGCTCCTGTGATGTGCCGCCCAGTCCTGCATAGTATTTTGCTGTCGTCTCCCTGGTGTCCCCTGGCCGGTAGATGACCACATCACCCTGTGACATACTCATAAATTATTCTGAGCACCTGCAGCTGTAGGCGTTGTGAATGAAGAAGCTCTTGCTGGCTCTCTCTGGGGATCTCCATTATGCTTCCTCTACAAAAACATGCAGTTGTTTGTGAGAAAGAGCTCTAGTTAAATAATATTACAGAATCAATACAACAGTATTTGTTACTTGATGTAAAAGAAGAAGGGGAAAAATTTCAACTAATTTCTTGTTTTTTATGTTTTTGATCTGGGTTATGAGGCACTTATAATAGAAGTTAAGAGGGGCCAAGTTTTGGAGGATTTAAAAGCAGAACTAAGATTATATTTTAATAAAAGTACTTTTAAAATAATATTTTTTATATTAAAATTATATCTGAGCTGTATAACTGTTGAAACTATAATTTTACAGTCTCATTTTAGAGTGTATTAATGTCAAGGCAACAAAGTTGTAAAATTGTATAGAACTTTACACAGCAAAAGTTAGTTTTTTTTTCTCACACTGAAAACACACATACACACAAACACACATACTCAGATTTATGGGTTTTTTTTAAGAAAAGGAGAGACGTGTGGAAATTAATTTTGGGGGTGATTAACAGTGCCACAAATGCTATTGATTGAGTTTAACTTGTACTTCACTCACAAGGTTATGTTTTGAGTGTTTAATGCAGACATGTTCACTTGTGTGGAATGTTAATCTTCCTTCTTGCTCTCAAAATAAAATTGCTCTTGATTTCAAGTGATTTTACAGTGGCTAACCATGTGACAAACTGCTTGTGGAATAAGTCAGAAATTACTCAGCGCTAGTTTTTTTTATTAAATCAGATTGTTGTATTGGGAAAAAAGACTATATGTGAGTGCACGGAGCAGATGAATATATTTTTCCTGGTGTTTGAGGTAATTTGGTGTGTGGTGGCTCCGTCTGTTGTATCCGAAGCAGTTTCTTGTGGTCGGTATCGATCTGTATTGACCTGGTCCTTGTGGTTGCAGCTGTTGGCTAATTTAGCCCGCTGCTTCTTCCGTTGACATTTACATTAGCCTGTCTCGTCCTTATCGAGTGGAGTCATAAAGTAGGTCTTCAAATGGCCTTCATTTCTATGATATATATCACCCCTTGGCCCAGGTACTTTATAAAACAGGTACCAGAGCACACAATGAACCACTGTAGTCATGCAGAGAGAGAAGATTCTTTCGAGAAGATCAATGCCGTGCTTCGCAATCAAATTATTTGACCTTAGGTGATGGTTATGGAATATCATATGAGAATGAGAAATATGAGAATAGAGATGCAATTTTACTCTTCATCACTTGGTATAAAATGCTTTTTTTCCTTCATGACCTCAGTAAATAGTCAAACTGAATTTCAGATCATCTGTCAGCTCGCTTTGATTTACTGCTGAGACTGTTTGCTTATGTCTCTAGCGCTCTGAAAAATTGTAAGATGCAGAGGAAATGGCAGTTTAAGGGTGTTACTTTAGCTTAGAATAACCCATCCCCCTGAAACAAACAAAAATATCACTACTAGACCAATGATTCATAAAGGATAGATCGGCCAGAAGTGAAAATTCTGTTATTCTGTCATCTCATTCAAAATCTCTTTGACTTTCTTTCTTCATACTGCTTTCTTTGTCCAAAACAACACTGGACCCCACTGACTTTCATTGTATGGACAAAACAGTTAAAACATGTTTCAGAACATGCATGCAGGTTTGGAACAACTTGAGGGTGAGTAAATGATGACAGAATGTTCATTTTTAGATTAACTATCCTATTAATAGTGAGCTGCTGCTTCATGTACACTGCAAAAAATGGCGTATCTTACGTAGTATTTTTGTCTTGTTTCTAGTCAAAATATCTAAAAAATACTTTTACTAGATAAGCAAAATTACTTAAGATTTTTTGTCTTGTTTCCAGTGGGGGAAAGCATAAATTAAGTGCATTTTGCTTAAAACAAGTAAAATGATCTGCCAGTGGGGTAAGTAAAATACTCTTGTTTTAAGAATGTCTTAAATTTCTCTTTTAAGAAAATCTTATGTCTTTTTGCTTATCTACTAAAAGTATCTTGATTTAAGAATTTGTATACATTTTGATTAGAAACAAGACAAAAATACTATGTAAGATAAGCCATTTTTTGCCGTGTATCTGTCCTCTGTCCAACAAAGTCTCGGGCACTGACAGCGGCAGATGCTGGAAATAGTACGATTTTATGTAGTAAGTTATCAAATTAAATATGTCACAATATATACACTTGATTGCTTGAATTGGTCACTTAAGTAACTGTAAAACTCAGTGTTCTATTGAAAATATAATTTTTATTATTTTTGGCCTTTCTGGGAATGGATCATTTTTTGTGACGCTTTTTGTAATTTGTAACTGTATTACTACTCTAGGTACTAATATTGTGCCTTTTAGGGGTATATAAGGTACAGAGTTTAAGGGTACTGCCCCAAACTGTGGTGCTCCTAAAGGTACTTGTTTAAATTTATTTTGTTTTGCTTTGACACTCATTTAAGATAACAGATATATTGATCAATACATATCATTTATTTCTTCTTCTTTTTAATATAAAATAATTTATGTATTTATTTTATTAAGTATTTTTATTTTTATGAACATAGCAATATTTAATAAAACATCATCAGCTTAATCTAATTAATATTCATGAGCTTTTGCCTTTTTTTGTCATGTCATAACCAACACTTGTGGGAAGCACCAACATGCACCAACATTAAAACAATATGACGGCCTCTTTCTTTCTTCTCCTTGTACTCTGTGACCCTCACCACAAAGATGTCTCTAGCACGCTGTGAAATCCATCAGTAAAATCAGCTTGTCTTCACTACCACAACTCCCTTGAGTGTTTTGAATTATGGAGTCCCTGGGAATACAGGAATATTGATTGAGACAATGGGCATTTGACTCCTCCTGGCTGCTCATGTCCTGTTTTTAACTCTATTTAAAGTCTTAAGTGCATGTAGGCTGCAGACATTAATTATGACCTGTACTGGAAGTGAAACCGGATGCGATCGGGATATTGAACATGAGCGCAAATCAAGACTGACATCTGTTCATGAGGCTTTTACTGAATTGTAAAGTTGTTTCTTTTGTCTCCATATCTCTTTTAGGGCCATGGGGTAGGTGCATGGGCAGCGAGTGTGGTCCGGGAGGAAGTCAAAGCAGAGCAGTATGGTGTGCCCATTCCGAGGGCTGGACCACGTTACACACCAACTGCCAGCAGTCAGAGCGACCCAGCAACCAACAGAGCTGCTTCCGGGTGTGCGATTGGCACAAAGAGCTGTACGACTGGCAGCTAGGGGCCTGGAACCAGTGTGTGCCGGTGTCTATGCGCAGTGCAGGCGTGCCAAGGCCAGCGGTGTGCACCCGGGGCGAAGAGGGCATCCAGACGCGGGAAGTGGGCTGCGTGCACAAATCGGATGCCGTTCCCGCAGAAGATGCCATCTGCGAGTACTTTGAGCCTAAGCCACGGTTAGAACAGGCTTGCCTTATCCCGTGCCCACGCGACTGTGTGGTGTCCGAATTCTCCCCATGGACGTCCTGCTCTAAGAGTTGTGGGATGGGCCTGCAGAACCGCTTGCGATGGGTTCTAGCCCCGCCCCTTTTTGGTGGTTCAGCTTGCCCCAACCTCACAGAGTTCCACACCTGCCAGCCGGGCCCCTGCGAGGGTGAGGAAAGCCTGCACAGCCTGAGGGTGGGACCTTGGGGCCCCTGCATGGCTTCGCCTATACGACAGACCCGAGAAGCCAGAGAGCCTAAACCTGAACGGAAAGCAAAGCGAGATCGGCAGGCCAGACAGGAACGCCAGGGCATGCGTCGCAAGAACAAAGAGAAAAAAGAGGTGAAGGAAAACAAAGGAGAACGTGTGAAGGACAGGGTCAGGGTGAAAGAAAGGATGAGGGACCCTGAGACCCGAGAGCTCATCAAAAAGAAGAGGACGAGGAATCGTCAGAACCGCCAGGGGTTGAAGATCTGGGACCTGCAGGTGGGCTACCAGACCCGAGAGGTGACGTGTGTTCACCGGAGCGGAAGCACAGCGGCACTCAGGTCAGCCTATTCTTCTTTACCTTGTGTTCATGCATGATTTGGTTATGAAATTGTTATTCTTTCAGAGGCATATTTCTATGTGGAAAACAGTCTTTTGATTTGTTTTGTTAATGTATTGTTTGAATGTAGTTGAAGCTATAGCAATCAACAGTTTTTCTAGTGTTTTTTTTTTCTTCTATCACTGCCAGTTATATATTTGGATCTAAGGCTTGGTAATAAAACAGCTTTTCCAATTCGATTCCAATTCAACAGGCTCTGAAAACGTTTACATTGTATTCAGTTCTGATTCAGTAGTCAGCTAATGTTGTAAGATATGCAAGGACTTTTATTTAATAAATTACAAAAATCTTTAAAAAAAAACTTTCTTTCAAAATAATGATAATAAAAATATTTTTTTAAGATATGAAAAATGTATATACTACCATTTGGAAGTTGGAGGTTATAACGATTTGTTATTGTTTTTAAAATAAGTTTTTTTTTCACACAGGATGCATTTATTTGATTAAAACAATTTAATATTGTGAAATGTTAATTTTTTTTAAAAAAAAAACAGTTCTATTTTAATATAGAATTCATTCCTGTGATGGAAAAGCTGAAATTTCAGCAGCCATTATGCCAGTCTTCAGTGTCACATGATCCTTCAGAAGTCATTCTAATATGCTGATTTGGTGCTCAAGAATTTATTTTTTTATTATTATTAATGTTTAAAACAGGATTCTTAGAAGAGTTTAAAAAAACAGAATTTATTTGAAGTAGAAATTATTATTTACATTATAAATTAATGGTATAATTGAATGTGTTTTTGTATTAATAAAATAATTAATTTATCTCTAAAATAAAAATACAAAATATCACTGACCCCAAACTTTTGAACAGTAGTGTATATCTATAAAAGTCAATTATTAAAACCAACCTTTTAAATGAAGGTGGTAATTAATCACAAAATCAATATTTGTACCCCACCCTAACAGAAAGATGTCAACACAGGAAAGAGAACTGAGATCATTGAGCCATTTCATGGGGGTTTACATAAATACAGACTTACTGACCTTATCAACTTAGTCATCATATGTCAATACTGCCTTCTTCCCACCTCCAGTGTTTCTGCCATTCTCTCCTTGCAGTGTGAAAGCTGGCCAGTCTTCTGTTAAGTATAAGAGAGCAGAGAGGCAACAATAATGTCTGTTTTAGACCGCAGGGATATGACAAGTCTGCTTTTACCAGCACATACTCCATGGCATAAGCTGTCCTTCAGTGTAATATGCTCTCTCTCTCTCTCTCTCTCTCTCTCCTCTCTCTCTCTCTCTCTCTCTCTCTCTCATAGTGTACACAGCTAATGTATGTGCTATTGCCTACACCTACCCTACACCTAAACTTAGCCCTCACAGGAGACAGCATTTCTATTTTCCCTCAAAAAAACTCACTCTGTATGATTTATAAGCGTTTTAAATTATGGGACACTGAAAATGTCCTCATAAATCACCTTCTCCTTGTAATACCTATGTCATACCCATGTCATTATACAAATCTCTCATACTCACACACACACACACACACACACACACACACACACACACACACACACACACAAGACAAAAACACAGACTTCACTCAAAGCACAAGACGCCACCGCACATGTATACTTAATGTCTAACTCATGTTCTCAAGTTGTTTGTTGATATTTTATTCTCCATATTACAACTTTAGCAAAGTTAACAAGGTGCTTCAGTAGTATAGATCCGGAGGGCTATTAATATTAACTTAAGGCATGTTTTCATATGTATTCTTAGTTTTTATCTATGCGTGTTCTTTGCTCATAGACTGCACTTCATGTTAACAATACGAACGGCAATGCTCATTTAATCTGGTCCCTATGTTATCATTTTCCTGTATAATTTTTCCAATTTTCCATTCTGGAGTATGATAACTGACATTTTAAACAGCTCTTGCAGTGGAGTTTCTCTCAAGGAAATTTCTGAGAGTCTGTCAGACTGACGAGAGAGATAAATCTCATTTATGGAGCCATGCTCTCATATCAATATTATGACCCAAGCCCATTGCCTTCCCATCATTCCATCGCCAACTGCCTGCCCAGAATGTAATTGCGTCATTTTAACCCAAATATTTAAGGGTCATCTTGGTTCAGAAGAAATGTCCCTGATTTTCCAATCAGTTTTTCAATGACATGTTATGCAACCGATAATATGGCCTTTTTACCCCAAGTGGTTTTTTATTACGTTTGCTCAGCCTGTCATTAAGAGTGTCATTTATTGAAGTTTCATTAACACATTTGATTTGAAAAGCATGTTAAGCTTGCATATCTCCAATGCATGTCCTCATTCTGTCTCACATGGTAAACTTTTAATCTGCCTTATTTGAAGAGGTATTGTCAAGTGAAATGGTATTATCACTATGAACTACTTTTAATGTGAATTTCAGGAGAGCAACAGACCCGTCAACACCCACTTTGATTGTGTTTTTGTGAAGAGATTTTCAGAAGCAAAAATGTCTGTCATGTTCACCGTAGGTTCCCCTTCTAGAGTCAGAATGGGGACGTGTCATATCTGCCTGTATTTGTTGTTATATGGGATTAGCACAGGACGATGGAGAGAGATATGCACTGTCCCAGGCAGATCAGTACATTAGAGCTACTCATTGACTTCACAGATGGCTAAAATCCCTAAAGAGGCTTAGATGACTGTGTTAATGCAGCACCCTGCCCGGGATCAAATGTATGCAATGGCAAGGTCAGAAACAAGAAAGCATCAAAATCAGACCTCGCAGTGCAGTAAATGGCAGTCAAACCAAATTAATAGTTGCTTGATTATGCTTTTAATTTTAGCTCTGGAATGTTTTTCCTTTATGGGTTCATTATCATTTCCGAACATCTCAAATTATGTATTGGCATTAAAGGGATAGTTCACACAAAAATGAAAATTATGATTTACTCATCCTGAAGCCATCCTAGGTTTATGACTTTATTCTTTCAGACGAATACAATTGTGGTTGTAATAAAAAATGTCATGACTCTTCCAAGCTTTATAATGGCAGTGAATGGTGGTCGAGATTTTTAAGCCCCCAAAAAGTGCATTCATCCATCATAAAATACTCTACATGGCGAATGCAGATCTGCAGAGGAGAAAGCAAAACAAAACAGCAGTCATAAATTAGAAGTACAAAATGAGGATTTATAAAGAAACATTTTGGAGGATTTCTATATAAGCCAAGAGGAGACTGGTTTTCCTTAGCTGTAAACAAAACTTGGTTCTCACAAGACTTGCATATTCTTAACCAGAGCTACACCTATGTCCTACATCATATGGCCTCTCGTGAACACACGTACGATATTTAGTGTAAGCTGGAGATTAAGGTTTTTAAAGTTTTATGGATATCCCCTGTGCTGCATGGAGTAATTTTTATAATGGATGGACGCACTTTTTGGGGCTTCAAAATCTTGACCCCATTCACTGAAAGAAGAAGGTCATATACACCTAGCATGCTTCAGGGTGAGTAAATAATGGGGTAATTTTCATTTTTGGTTGAACTATCCGTTTAATGCCAGTCTGAGGTGGAAGTGACGGGGGTGTAAAATTACACTTTAAAATTATTTATGAATCCTAAATACACAATTAAATAAAATGTTACACTTTTTGGAGAAATTGAAAGAAAACTTGAATGGAAATGACTAAATGCAACTTTGGATTAAAACATATTAATTATTCTTGATTGTAAATGGAAATTACATCACAATTGAGGGACAGTCATAATACAGTATTTGTAAAATGTGTAATGTGTAAAAAAAATACATATGTTTATTTACATTTTCAATATTACATATCAAGGGCGCAGGTTTGCTTTCGACATTGACGAACTCTTGGATGTATTTGAAAGATTATATGCCGCAAACTTTAAATATTTAAAATAATTTTGAAAATCCAGCATTCAGTTTACCCTGATAATAGGGTTGTGGCAGTGAGGAAATTTTCCCATCGGTTAATCGACCAGCAATGCTGGAATATCGCCCTTTAGGTCAGTGTTTCTCAACCAGGGGGGCGAGAGATAAAACTACAATATAATATATTCACTAATATTATGACTCGCATGTTAAGTAATGTAAAAAAATATATTCTGTGTTTCTGAGGAGAAATACGTTTCTCATGGCGCTGTGTGAATACAGACTGAACGGTGGCTCAAAACCGCTGTATGAGCTCATGATACGCAAACTACAGCTCTCGGCTGGATAAAAGAAGCCAGTGTCACACTAGACACAAGTTTTGATGGGCGACTATTGCAATCAAGGTAAAGCTGATTACAGTGACATGATCGTGCATTAGGCGCGCGTTATATCCATTATAAATTATGTGCAAACGAACGGTGTATGTGCGCTCTCGATCATTCTAACATCATATTTCTGCTTGAATACAGCTCAGTATATTCACATAGTTGAATACAGCGAGTGTTTTATAACGGATGCTCGCATGTGTTAGAGAAATTTATGAGGATCAGTGGTGATTATGTGCATACGGGCATCAGACGCTCCAAACAGCTTGTTCTTACAGAGGAACTATTTACAGATGGCGTCGTGAATAGTGAATAATATTAAACATGTCAGACTCAGAAGTCAACAGGCTCAAAACGGGCGCTTTTACATTTCGTTTTGAAACTCTTCCGCATCGTCTTGTCTGTCTCACCTCACTCTTCTTGTCAGTCATCTTTCTTTATGTGATACATTAAATCTGATCTGTGATGTAGAGGTCTGCGCGGGACTATTTGAGGTTTTATTCCGCACTCACCCACTCCCGCGATATATTCACTGTTTGTTCACACTTTCTGATGAAAGGCCAACAAATAAAAGTGTAGTCTGCACAAAATTGTATTTATTTTATTCGTCTCGTCAAGATTCTTGAATTTATTGACAGAAAAAGGTCAATAACATTTTGCTGCCAACACGGAATAAAGTGTCACAGAGAGAGAAAAAAAAGTTATACAAAAATTGTAATCCTTATGTTTATTCGTTTTGTCAGGATACAATTCGTTTAGGCTAACATTCAGCCTACTACACAATAGAAAAATAACGTAGTTTTAGCCTAATAGCTATTTTATTAGTCTTGTCAAAATACTAAATCGATTTAAAATCTTGCTGTTAACACAGTGAAAAGTGCAGCAGAGAAAAATAAATTAATTCGACACAGGCTGTCATTTAAAATGATAGAATAAGCATAATACAAAAAAAAGAAAAAAGGAAAGACGAGTTGATCGTCCTTCAAAGACATCTACACTTTGCTCTATCCTTATTCTGCTCTGTCACTCATCACAACCTGCCAGTTCTGTTTATCTGCTATTCTGCTCTGAGCATCGTTGCACGTGCTGTGCTCAGACCCCGCAAATAAAACATGCGTGCAGCTGTACCGGAGCTCAATAAGAATAAATCGCAGATATACTGTTCTGAAAGGATGTCGGGAACGGGATATTGTTAGACTGCCTGCTCCCGTTCAAATTGCACCAGAGTTACCGACCGTTAATGCGTTGTATTCAGGAAATTAATCCCGCGGTGCAAGAAATATGGTCGGGACAGCCAAGGCAATGCAGACCTAGACTGCTGTGATGTACGACTCTCCTTCGTTCCGTGCGCTGCATTGAGCAGCCGCGTTCAGTTTTAATTGTAGTGTCCTCTAACTGAACGAAATTATTTTATTACTATAAAAAAATCTAAACGACGGTAAGGCACGGTGCCGCGGTGGGCAAGTGTCATAACGGTGTTGCGGCTTAACACCGGTATAACCGTCATCACCGTCTATCGCGGCAAGCCTACCTGATAAGCGTTCACCGTCACATTTGTAAACATGACGACTTTCTTCTTTCGTGAGGGGGTTTGGCGTCATGGCATCTTTGTTTCCAGGCAAACGTTAAAGAACCACACACACGTTAAATCCTGCATTTCAACCAATTCTGTTCAACACTACTGAAGTGTTTCCAGATAAGTGTACCATATAGAGCGCTGGGTGTCTAAAAAGGGGTAGTACACCAAAAAATGAAAAGTCTGTCATCATTTACTCACCCAGTAGTTCCAAACCTGTTGAATGTCTTTGTTCTGCTGAAACAAAGGAAGATTCTGAAGAATGTGGGAAACAAGCATTTCTGGGGCATACTTCCATAGTATTTTTTTCCTATTTACAAACATTCTTCTTCTTCAAAATATTTTCCTTTGGAAGTAAATGTTCAAAAAGGCAAACATTCTTCTTCTTCAAAATATTTTCCTTTGTGTTCGGCAGAACAAAGAAATTCATACAGGTTTGGAACTACTTGAGGGTGAGTAAATGATGACAGAATTTTCATTTTTGGGTGAACTATCCCTTTAATCGCACATCACTTTATTTGAATATTAATTGAATTGGACCCAGGATGATTCTGAAAGAAATCGTTCGGTTATGACTGTAACCTCGGTTCCCTGAAGAGGGAATGAACGTTGTGTCGATTGACGCTTTGGGGAGAGCTTTGCGTGATATGTCTTGAAGCACATGTGAAATCAATCCAGGTGTAATGGGACGTCAGAGCGGGTGATGTCACGAACCAGGAAACTATAAAGCCTGCCCAAACAAAGGTGTCACTAGCTTAAAGTCTGAGCAAGTTGCCTACAGGCACAAAGGAGATATGGACGGGGACAAAATGTTTGTTCCCTCTTCAGGGAACCGAGGTTACAGTCGTAACCGAAAGTTCCCTTTCAAGGGAACTCCGTTGTGCCGATTGACGCTTTGGGGAACGTTAATATAACACCACCATAGTGACGAGTGCCTGTCCTGTGTGAAATCTAATGAGCAGCACTAGGACAAAAGCACTTGGGAACCTGGGGTAGAGTCCAGGTCCAAAGAATAAAATCTGATGAATATGTGCGGTGAGGACCAACCTGCCGCATCACAAACCTCTTGGAGAGCAACTCTTAATATAAGGGCCTTAGAGGCCGCCATACTCCTGGTCGAGTGGGATCGGACAGCCATAGGAGAAGGTTGACCAGCCAACTCATAAGCAAGTGAGATGGCCTCGACCACCCACTTCCTTATCCTTTGCTTAGATGCAGGGGACCCCTTGTTAGGAGGTCCAAAACATACGAACAACTGTTCATTTTTATGCCACTGGGCAGCTCTGTGGACATAAGCATCTAATGCCCGCACTGGGCAAAGCAAATTGTGCCTTTCCTGGTCCACATTCTGAAAAGGAGGAGGATAGAAGGCTTGCAGCATAATCGACCTCGCCACATTAGCGGGGACTTTAGGAATGTAACCTGGTCTAGAATGACAGAATGCTTTAACCATGCCAGGCACAAATTCCAGGCACGAGGGTGCAAGCTGCAGGCCTCAGCCTCAAAGTACCACGGAGGAAACGAGATACCAGGGGGTCTTTTGCCAATGAAATTCCACCCAAAGGAATGTGGTAAGCACTTATGGCCGCCACATAAACCTTTAAAGTGGACGGGGCTAGCCCTGCAGGAACCGCTCTTGCAGGAACTCCAGCACTGTACCAATTTGGCAGTTAACTGGGGTCCAGCTGATGGTCACTACACCATGAAGTAAAAACTCTCCACTTCAAGGCATAAAGTTTCCTTGTGGAGGGAGCTCTGGAGTGGAAAATGGTCTCAACAACATCGGTTGAGAGACCTGAGTCTATGAGCTGAGCCCCCTCAGAGGCCAAGCCAACAGTTTCCACAGTTCTAGTTGGGGGTGAAATATCGAGCCCCCTGCTTGGGACAGAATGTCCCTCCTGACGGGGAGCTCCAGAGTAGGCCCTTCGAGAAGGGATATTATATCTGGGAACCATACTCTGCCCGGCCATTGCAGGGGCAATGAGAAGTAGTAGAACCCGGTCCCGGCGAACTCTCTCCAGGACTCCCGGGAGCAGAGCGATCGGGGGAAATGCATACAGACGAAGCCTCGGCCACGTCTGCTCCATCGCGTCCAGTCCGAGAGGAGCTGGATGCGTGAGGGAGAACAAGAGTGGACAATGAGAGGTCTCTCGTGATGCAAACAGATCCACTTGTGCCTCGCCGAACTCCTTCAATATCAGCTCCACCACCTCGGGGTGGAGCCTCCATTCCCCGGGCCTTAGCCCCTGTCTCGACAGGATGTCTGCTCCTATATTGTGGACCCCCGGGATGTTAGCTGCTCGAAGAGACAACAACTTCCCTTGGGACCACAGGAGGATTTGGCACACCAGTTTGCAGAATGGATGTGACTGCAAACCCCCCTGGTGATTTATGTAGTAGACCTATATGTGTTGTCTGAGTGGACGAGCACATGGTGGCCCCTGAGATCTGCTAGGAAATTCTTGAGAGCAAGAAATACAGCCAACATCTCCAGACGGTTGATGTGCCATGAGATATGATGGTCCTTCCACAGACCCTGACATGAGCATCCCTCTAAGATCGCTCCCCAGCCCGTGAGAGAGGCATTTGTCGTTAGCATCGTGCGACGACATGAAGCTCCCAACACGGGACCCTGGGACAGGAACCAAGGTTTCTTCTACATTACCAAGGCACGTAAGCATCGCCGCATGACATTGATCATGCGAAAGGGGTTGTCCCTCTGGGAAAACCACTGCAGGGGTCTCATGTACAACACTCTAAAAGGTATCACGTTGGATTCTGCTGCCGTAAGACCTAACACTCTCTGAAACAGTTTGAGTTTCAGAGAACTCTGTTCTTTTCACAGCCGACAGGATGGACTCTATACGTGTCCGGTGACAGGTGCGCCTGCATCGACGTTGAGTCCCATGCCACGCCAAGAAAAGTGGTCCTCTGTAGTGGAGAAAGCACACTCTTTTTGGCGTTTAGCCGTAACCCCAACTCTTTCATGTGGGAAAGAACGACATCTCAATGCCGAACTGCCAACTTGATGCAACTGAGCTATAATCAACCAATCGTCGATGTAGTTCATTATGCGAATACCCTGAAGACGAAGAGGCACCAGGGCCGCATCTAAGCATTTCGTGAAAGTGCGGGGTGATAATGCTAGGCCGAACGGAAGAACCCGATATTAGTAAATAACGGTCCTCAGATCCGTTTTATATTTCGAAGGTTGCGGTTGAGCGCGCTTCCCATGTCCCCATTATTTAGGTGGGGGAGCATGATAAGCCATGCTCTGCTTAGATTTTTGGGGCTGCTCCCGCTCAGCAGCCCCAGAGATATGAGTACGGCGGGGGAGGAGTTTCTGGAATGCAAGTGCTTGTTTAGCTGATTCCTGAAATCTCTCGACAACCGATTTAACTGCATCGCCGAAGAGGCCAGAGGGAAAATTAGAGCATCCATAAGAAAGTTTTTGTCTTTTCTCTTGATGTTACTCAGATTCAACCATAAATGTCTCTCATTGGCCACTAGGTGCTGCCATAGCCCTGAGAGACAAATCTGTGGCCCGACGCAGTTTGCAAACTGCGTTTGGACCACAACCTCCGCCCTCATCATGATCATAACAATTCAGCCTGGTAGGCTTGCAGCAGATACATTGTGTGTAAACATGCTGCTGCCTGACCAGCTGCTGACTAAGCCTTTCCCACCAGTGCTGATATTGTTCTCACTTGCTTAATGGGTAATACTGGGGATTTTATTTATTTATTATAGAGGAATAGTGAGATGTTTGTGTACTATAAACTCTATAGGGAACCGGTTTCTCCCACAATCTCGACACCTCGGTGTGGAAATCAGGAAAAAAAACGGCAGTCCCTGGCTTTGAGGTTGTGCACGAGAAGGTAAGAAGCGTTCATACTTTATTTATTTTTTTGGAACGAATATCCTCCTTCTCCTTCCGATTGCTGGCCAATCGACCGCTCTTGTTACAACCTCAACAAGCTCCTCATAAGCACGAGACTGAGGTGGCGAATACTCAGTATCTAGTGCATTGACACTAACAACATCTAATTCCTCAGAATCAGATAGTTTAAGTGTCTGTGCCTCGATCTGGGCAGAAGAAACCGCAGAGCGTGCTTCCAATCCTGAGACGAGGCACTGAACTTGTCAGGTGAAGGCAGAGATAAGGCTGTGTCCGTCTCTAACTCCGCTGACAGATCTATTTGCGAATTCCAGGACTGCAGCCTTCGCTGTGCCTCTGCAACAGCGGGACCAGAACCCTGGGGAACGCGAGCCTGAGCGCCCTGATAGCCAGGCGGGATTGTCCGCAAGGGAAGCACATCGCAGTGCTCACAGCCAGCGCTCTCGAGTTCTGACCCGCAACACAAAGAACGTCTGCGAGCAGTGAACGCACATTCTACTTGTTGTTGCTTGCTCGCCATTTCCTGACAGACAACAGCAAATAAGACAAGGACAGTTTCACACATAGATTTCAGGCTTTCTAACGTGCTCTGACAACACCTGATTGATTTCATATCACGCAAAGCGCTCCCCAAAGCGTCAATCGACCCTTGAAAGGGAACTCTGCTGTTGCTGTAGTAACGAAACTTCTGTTTATCTGATTGAGAGCTAAACTGCACACTCTTATATTAGTGTTGATTTTTGTGTTTGATTTGTACATTCAGTTGAACAACACTAATTTAAAAGACTGTCCGCGGCGACTCAGGATGCTGTTCCAAATCCTGCTGCACCACAGAGTGCCACTTACATAGTTTACCAAAAAAAAAAAGAAATCACATTATATTTGTCCCAAATTATTGTTGATGTTCATGACTTTATCCTAGGCTGAAAGATTGTGTATATTTCCACACAACATTTGTCTTTCTGTCCATATGCTCTATAGACCCTTTTTCTGTTAGTAAACATTGTGACGTTTTTCTGTGAGCGTAGCTTAGCTGGAGGCAGAAAGAGTCCCCTGACCGCTTCACTAACGCTAGCTGTGAAGTTTGTTTTTTAACAATTACTGGAGAAATTCCGATTTAACCTGCATATGTAAGGTCACTCTCTGTCCGCGACTGTTATATAAAAAATACAACATTAATGAAAGAAACCAGGTTGGCCGACCCGCACACACTTTCACTCAAAGAATTAACTATCTGACAGGATTACGTTAACATTACCTCCGGTTGAGTGACTCACATCTAACGTGTATAGTAGATAGTCATGAAGATGTATGTATATATTAATGTCAGCAGGCAACTATTTTTACAGCTACATTATTATTACAGCCACAATTAATGACAACAATGTATATACAATTACAGATGATTAAGCATTTACATCATTAGTTTGTTGTTTTACACACAAGCTCACAGACATTTTTTCATACACAGCATAGTCGTAAAATGCAAGAAATCTTCAGACGCGCACCATAACAACAAAAGATAATACTTTATTGAACCTTTTCTGATAAGAAGTGTGAGCTGCAAATGCGATCATGTTTTACGATGGTTGAGACAGCAGGTATGCTTCAAAATTTCAAAATTGAAGCCTCTACTACATCGATTCGGGCACTCAACATCACAACAAGAGGATATTTTAAGCTCCTTGTGTAGACGGATCTGCGCTGTTTTGAATTGGCCGCCTCCAGTTTTCGCATTGTTTTGCCTCCAGCTAGTGCTGTGACGTAATTGTGACATTGGCCCTAAAAGGGTCTATATAGGGAGCTAATAATAGCCATAGATCGCGCTTTCTCTTTCTATTTGCTCTGTTTTGTTCATACAAACTCCCCTTCAAACTCATCGATGCAACTTTGTTCATTCCTGAAGTGGGCTTTTATATGAACCGTTTTGGACTGCTGTCTTGAATTGGGTGCAATACCCTACCTGTGAGTTATAAACGCGGCTGCTGCTGGCTTCTCGTCCGGTGTGCGACTACATTCTGCACATGTATTAAATTTGCGCGTCCTTGAGAGCACACATGCCATTTTCTAACGCATTTACTTTAACTTGTTAGGTAATATCAATTAAATGACGTTTTAGATGCGTCTGCAATGACAAAAAACATTTTATTAATTATAACATTAATTATTTGATACAAATATTACTAGTGACAATTTGGTAGTGGCTGGATATTGGTAGGGACATGTCCCTAGCGCACCCCCCCCCCACCCCCCTAATTATACGCCCCTGTCATATACATTTTCATATTATGTTCAAAGTCACGTTGAAGACAATGTAAACCTATGCCATCTATACATAAAACGTGTTAAAATGTAGGGCAAATTTTAATGTGGCACAAAATTGCCCTACGTTGAATAGACACGCTGCAGTGGCACTTAGATGAATATAAACCTTGTAATAGATTCTTAAACGTGTAGTTAAGTCACACAGATAGGTGAACAGGAATGGCCTCTGTCTGGATTTAATTCAACAGCCTTTGACACCAACAACGTGATCTGTGAACCAACCAAGTCTCTGATTTCTTCATCTGACTGATTAAGACAAATTAGATCTTGCTTACATGTCGTGTAGTAGCTCTAGTGAGGGCCACATTCTCAATCCTAACAACCCCCAAAGTCAGGCCGTCGTTTGATGCCTCTTAATTAAAATTCATGGCTCGATACATAT
Organism: Ptychobarbus kaznakovi; assembly: GCA_027422405.1. Classification (NCBI taxonomy): domain Eukaryota; kingdom Metazoa; phylum Chordata; class Actinopteri; order Cypriniformes; family Cyprinidae; genus Ptychobarbus; species Ptychobarbus kaznakovi. The sequence continues at coordinate 14,741,854 of CM049802.1, read as the reverse complement.
CTAAATTGAATCGCAATCTGTAGTGACTGAAAAATGGTGAGGAAAACTGGTGAGATACAAGGTCAGTGTTTAAGCAGCATTAAGATGAGTATCTCTATTATAACATATACAACAAGATATAAAGTAATTGGATGGGATCAGTTGAAAACAGCTTGGTCAGGCTTGAGATGATAATTTCTTTCTTTTCTAACATTACTATTTCTCAATATAATTTATAGCATCCCTTTCTTGTGGTGTTTAGAACTAGCAATGTTGATGTTCATTCAGATCAGTCACAAAACAGTGCCGACTTCAGAACAAGATGTTTTTGCAGTTTAGTTATAATAAATGTTGGAATAATTGATCAATAACAGATTTCATTGTGTGTCCCTACAGCCAGTGTAACCAGCAGACTCTTCCTGTGACATATCAAGCCTGTGTCATCCCAAAGGACTGTGAAGTGACCGAGTGGTCGGACTGGTCTGCCTGCTCAAAGGCCTGCTATGATCTGAATGGGCGTAAGGGACAACGGACACGCACACGTCAGGTGAAGCAGTTCCCCGTGGGTGGAGGAGCTGCGTGTCCTGAGCTGGAGGAGAGTGAATCGTGTTCTCCTCAAGGAGAGGGAATCCCACCATGTATAGTGTAAGTGCAGCATCCATTCTGCTTTGGTGCTTGGATCATGACATTTATATTATATCTAATATTAAGCATTTACTGTAAGTTGCATCCATATCTGATGCATCTAAAGATGCAGTTTGTTAACTGAGTAACTGAAAAGATTATGATGAAAAGATTATCAGATAATATCCAAATTTTCAGGGTAATATTCAGTATTACATTTTATATTCAAATTTAGTACTGTCAAACAATTAATCGCAGTTTACATAATATATGCGTGTGTACTGTGTATATTTATTATGTATATATAAATACACTCAGATGCATGTATATATTTAAGAAAAATGTTGTTTATATATTAAATATATTTAAATATAATGTAAATGATATGAATATAAAAATACATGTAAATGCATGTAAATATTTTCAAAATATATACTGTATGTTTGTACTGTATTTATATATACATAATAAATATACACAGTACACATATATTATGTAAACAAAATATTTTATTATGAATGTGATTCATCATTTGACAACACTATATTCAATACAATTAGCTTGTGAATTGTTCAAAAAAATGTAAGATGGTATTACTTTTATTCAGCAAGAATGCATTAAAAGATTAGTTCACTTTCAAATTAAAATTCCCCCTCATGTCATCCAAGATGTTTATGTATTTTTTTCTTCAGTCGAAAAGAAATTAAGGATTTTGATGAAAACATTCCTCGAATTATCTCCATATAGTGTACGTCAATGGACTCCAAACGGTTGAAGGTCAAAATTACAGTTTCAGTGCAGCTTCAAAGGGCTATAAACAATACCAGACGATGAAAAAGGGTCTTATCTAGCGAAACGATCGGTCATTTAAAAAAAGAAAATAAATGTATATGCTTTATAAACACACAAATGCTCACCTGTTCTGCGATGCGTGTCCCAGACTTCACGTAATAACAATGAAAAGGTCACGCTTGACGTAGGCGGAAGTACAGAGTCAGTGTTTACAAGTTGAACGTGCAAATACTAAGTCAAACGCCGTTTACAAAAAAGGCAGTTACAACTCAACGATTTTACAAGGTAAAATAACGATGTCGGACGATTTTGAATTTGGAGGAGGTGAGATGGAGCCTACGTCAAGCGTGACCCTTTCATTGTCATTACATATTACGTATTACGCACATCGCAGAACAGGCAAGCATTTGTGTTTATAAAGCATATATATATATATATATATATATATATATAGTTTTCTTTCTAAATGACCGATCGTTTCACTAGATAAGACCCTTATTCATCGTCTGGTATCATTTATAGCCCTTTGAAGCTGCACTGAAACTGTAATTTGACCTTCATCTGATTGGAGTCCATTGAAGTACAATATATGGAGATAATTTGAGGAATGTTTTCATCAAAAACCTTAATTTATTTTCGACTGAAGAAAGAAATACATAAACATCTTGGATGACATGGGGGTGAGTAAATTATCAGGTCATTTTTATTTGAAAGTGAACTAATCCTTTAAATTCATCAAAAGTGACAGTGAAGTAATTTATGATTTCTATTTCAAATACATCTATTTTATTTTGAACTTTCTGTTGATCAAAGTATCAAAGGAAAAAATGAGTCACAGTTTCCTCAAAGATATTAAAATATAAAATTTGTAAATATCAGAGCACAATTTTAAAACGAATTAAAATAGAAAACTTTTTTGTTTTGTTTTTTATTTAAAGCTGCAGTCCATAACTTTTTTTTGGTTAAAAATGATTCGAAATCAATATTTGAGCAAGTACATAACCAGCCAGTGTTCAAACCTATCTCCTTACTTTAGCCCGATTCACAACGGTTATCTTATAATAAGGTTTTCTAAGTTGAATGGTATGGATAGGTTTTCGCGGGAAATTCGAGCATGCTGCTGCGTCATTACATCACGTCTGTAAACATAAAGACGTTTTCCCGGCTACTAGGCTATCGCATGTGAGGATCCTGCGGGTACTGAATCATTTATAGCCTTTTCTAACAGCAGGTAGAATAATAAAATGTATAATTTTGATGGCAGATTGTCATCCAGAAAGGATTATGTGTTTATTAAACACATGTGAATGAAATTAAATTATATTACAGTTTTAAATGTGCTTCTGATTACAGATAGCCTGGGATTACAAAAGATTTGTATTTTAAAGAAAACCAGTTCGAAGGGAGCATAATTTGCTTTTTGGGTTAAAATAATTTATTAATATGAAATTTGAATGGCATGACAATTAGATTACACTGTACAGAAATTGAAATCTACACGCTAATTCATACTATACTCATAGTCACACAATGATGTAATTAATATTAATAATTTGAGAATAAAGTATAACAATAATAATAATTTGCACGGTTAGATGTGATATGAGCTAACCGATCGTTAGATTTATTCACCATTGGTAGCGCAATTTATTGTAATGCTTTTTTCCTCAGTTGGTCAGAACAAACGCAGCAGACTTGTTACTTACTAGTTCAGATGGCAATATACGGTGAAAAGTCTTGTGTCATATATTTCAAGACGTAGGCTAGAATCTGTGATTGCAAAGTACAGTAAATATCCACACTGGTGCGGAGACTGACTGCCACACATTCACCTCAAAGCATTAGATTGATCCGCGCTGGAACCGCGCCAACCCCACACAACGGAGATAATTCTGCAAGTAACTGCAATTCCAGGTTTTCAAACAGAGATGGCGACAAAGAGGCAAAACTTATTGACTGCAGCTTTAATATTCCATAGTATTACTGTTTTAAAATGTATGAAAGTTACTGTTTTTATTGTATTTTTAATCAAATAAATGCAGCCTTGGTGAGTATATGAGACTTTAAACACATACACACAAACAAAGTAAGTTTTTATTTTATATTTTTTTGTTTATTTTTTATAATAGGTAAGCAATTTTCAGTAATATCTTTTGGCTTTTGGATAGCATGAATGTGTTAAAACACAGATGGAGGAGTGAAGGGGGGAACGAGGGTGGGGGTGAAGGTCCTGCTGGGGAAGATGGAGAGATGGCAGCGGGTTGGTGGTTTGGCACAGCGCCACCCTGGAGGAGGTGAGCTGATGAATAGTGAACGTCTGAGAGGACAGGCCACACGCTGTCTAATCTGATCTCCCCCACAGATGGGCCCGTCCATTCCCCATCACTCATCACCTCGCTACACTGGATCTCACCAGAGCGGAGCGTGTGCCACTGTATTTGATGGAGGTGAATGGTGCTCCTGTAGTGCTGACCCAGTGTGTGCCGGGCCGCGCTCTCTCACCAAACCCACATGTGCTTTCACTGCTGTCACTGAGAATCCTTTACAGCAGGGGTTTATGACTAGACGTCCCCCAGAGTGAGATTCAGGTGGCCAAGAGTGGCTTGTAACCATTACAATTTAATATTCACCTACTGTTAAGCATGTCATAAATCTCTTAGAGGGATAGTTCATTCGGTATCGTTTACTCGCTCTTATGTTGTTCCATTTCAATTCAGTGTAGGAGAAACTTTTGTGAAACTGTAATGTATCTCCATTTAGGTCAAGCTACTGTTGAAACGGTATTTTGCTACACTACAAACGAATAACAAAATGAAGCTAACTAATGTACATTAAAGCTGTGTAAAGGCAAAACAGGGATTTTTTCATAATAAGAATGGCAGTATTAAACATAACAAATAAATTGACGCTAAGTACAAAGTTAAATTACAGCTTAGATTATTTTAAATGAATGGCAGGATTTAAGAGCTCAAATGTAACACAGGGACTTCTTTATTTGAATCAAAAGTTATTCTCTTTATATGTTTCTGATCGAGCACATTATTTTATACATTTGGGCTGTCAAAATGGCTGAAAAACTAAATTAGAATTTTGTACATAAATATTATCAATTTTTAAATTATATTAGATTTTTAAAAGGCTTAATTTCAGTTGGGGGGGGGAGTTGCTCGATGCGGCATCTGAGCAAAAGCTTACTAATGCACATTTCTTCAAAGCAATAAAATAACACGACTATCTTTTAAAAAAGTGCATAATATTTAAACTAATGTATAAAAACCATATTTAATTAAGTTAACAAAACAGCATCATGTATGTATGTATGTATAGTTTAATACAAAAGACTGAAAACCAAATCACAAAGAGTACTTTTTCATTTAAAAACATGAGATGCAGGGGGATGGGAAAAAAGACATGTTTGTTAACAGTTGAATTTACATTCATTTTGCATGGCTTTCTAAACATGCGGCTCTCTTGTGTGAGATGCGAGTGCGACTGTGATAGATGTCCCTCTAGAAAATGCGATAAATATACGTTCTGTGTGAACTGATTGGTTTCAGTTTTGATGTAAACAACATTGACATCCGCATTGATGTTTGAATGAACAACTTAGCAGTGCCTCATTTAATGGGTTCAACTGGATAGACTAAGAAAAACATTAAAATGCAATGACACATACTTCGTCATTGCATCTTGTGTGCCACTGATAAGACAGCCTGATGCACACCTAAAATTCAAATGCTACATTTTTGCATTCGAATGTGGATTTTTATGTTAAATTCGACGAATGCTCGAAATTCGTTTATTATAATTTTTTCTTGACAGCCCTAGCATACATACAATTATGGTGCATTAAAAAACAATACATCTAGAATAGAATATTGTGTTTATTTGAAAAAATTTAATTTAATTAATTCATATTTAATATATATGTACACTTAATAGGAAACTGCTTTGCTGGTGGTGCATTATGCTACTTAACTATTAACATTTCCTATGCAGTACATTACTCATTGAAGTATCCAAAAAAGAAAGATTTCTCATTTCACACATTATGTGTAGCTCAAGTGTAGTGCATAAATGGAAAGAGAGGCCCTCAGAACAAAATATTGAATGCAGTCTTGTCAGAAGCACACTCAAACACATACTGACTCACAGCTCATGAATATGGAGCTCTGCATTTGTGAGGTCAAATGGACTTCATTTTGAATCTGTGAAAAAGGTTGAGAGCCATTACCATGGAAAGTCAGCAGGAATTCTCTATTGGTTTTAAAATATAACCTGCTGTATTCAAAAACTGAAATAATTTTTTCATATTTACACTACAGAAGCAAAGCAAGGGACCATTTCCCTCTTAGTTTAGAGCACATGCTCATGGTCAAGAAATGTTTTCAAAAGATGCTCTCTTTTCTTTTTACTCTTCTTATTTAAAATCTTCTAAAAGCTGGAAGCCATATTTGTTATACTGAAGGTCACTGGACATTTGAACACACAGCACACAAATTCACACACTCATACACACTCTACCAGTGCCCCCCCCACGGGCATGCCCTCCAGCTTTTGATCAGCGAGACACATGTGGAAAAGAAATGGTGATCAAAGGCCAATGGTAAAGAGGAGGTGCTTTCCTCTTCAGCCAGTGCTCACACTGTTAACACTGAACCACTGAACTGAATTTTTTTTTTTTCATTAGTCATTTATGTGTATCATCATTTCATTAGTAAAGGCTCTAAGATCTTTACTGAAATTAACATAAATTAATTGGATATGGTTGTAACTGTTTCAGATTTTATAAAAAAAAAATCAACAATTACCCTCGCAAACCTGTAGGTAATTGATGGGTGCATAGAAAAACGACCAAAAGAAGGTCCAAATAAAAAATAATAAATCCCGCACACTATCCGCCCTTGCAAATGTATCAAAATATAAATGTATTCACTCACAACGTTACGCTCCATGACCTTCATCAGGCATGTTGAATACATTTATGTTTTGATACATTTGTAAGGGCGGATAGCGTGCAGGATTTATTCTTTTTTTGTATAATAAATAAATAAAAAAAAATAGTGTGTTGAAAAATCTAAAATATTCACATAACATAACAAAAATATAAAAAATATGTTAACATAACATAGCATTTAACATAACATATAACGTAACGAAGCAAACTAAATGGAACAAACATAACATAACATGCCATAATTTAACAAGTCAGCCAAGACTTTGAAAGAAACTAGTAAAGTAAACTAATTTTATTTGTAGTATGTATGGAATGTATGGAAAAAATGTGAACTAAATGAAAATTAGGCATTGCCTTGGCAACTAAGTAAAATAAGTTCAGTTGGAGCAATAAAATTACTAACTAAAAATAAATAAAAGCTGAAACTGTATGCTATAACTAATAACTAATTAACTGATTAAAACTAAATAGTAATATTTAAAAAAAAATGCACAGACTTACTAAATTAAAATGAAAACTGAAAATATAAAATGTATAGCTAATTTGAAATATTGATAAAATCTATAGTAGTATATAAATAATACTAAAATAACACTGATATGTAGTCAAAAAATATACATAGTTTTTCCCCAGTTTTTATGTTTTTTATTTTTAATAGTTGTTGTTAATAACAACACTGGGTCCTGGCGAGTTTGGTGCTGGTCTAGCTAGTGGAAGTAGCCAGTAGCCAGTGAAGTCTGGTAGTTAAGTTAAAATTGTGTTCTTATGAAAAATAACCATGTTTTTACTACATATAAAACCAAAAAGTTAAACCATGTTAACCATAAAATAACCATGGTTTCGCTACACTAACCATAGTTTAACTGTGGTATTTGTAGTAAAACTGGTTTTACAAATGGTAATCAATATACCATAAAAACATGGTTACTACACGTTTATTACAATACATGGTTACATTTCATAAGGGTGTCTCTGGACAGGAAAAAATCTAATAAAAAAATGTACATGATAATAAGTACAGAGTGTGATTTTTGTTGCAACATTTATATGCATAGCTCAGCTTTTGATGCTTTTTCCCTAGTGTTATTTTGCTAACATGATAAATCAAAAAGCAGCAGCCCAGCCATCAAACTCAATGATGCTCAATAAAGCTATGAACTTAGCGCTCATCCTGACTGACGTAGCTTCTGATTAGTCTATTTAAAATCAACTATATTTATAACTCCAAAGGACAGACCAAAGTAGTTTATTTTTGTGTAATATAAACTATTCTCTAGCCTTCAGAGGATAAATTAAGAGAACATTAAATACTCATCAGCACATGTCTGTTCACCAAATATCCTTCCTTCCTCTGTCTCCGCAGGTATAATTGGCGAACCACAGAGTGGAGCGACTGCAGGGTAGATGTGCTCCTCAGCCAACAGGACCGTCGCCGGAGCAACCAGACAGGGCTCTGTGGAGGCGGGGTTCAAACCAGGGAGGTCTATTGCGTTCAAGCCCTCACCGAAACCTCATCTAACCTCAGCTCTCTCAAGAACAAAGATGGTAACACAACTATCAAATTCAGTGTCTTAACACTCTGCTTGTGGTTAATGCACTTTCTGGTTCAACAATATGTCCCGAACCCATTCTGATCTCTCTCCCCAATCATTTCCTGTCACGTTCTCACATTATTTGAGCTTGATGCAAGTCCCACATGCTGTGTATGCGAGCACACAAACACTTTCCATTAAGTGAATAAAACTGAATCCAGATGATTTAATAGATAAACATTAAGATTTGGCAACCGTTCTTTTACTAGTGAGAAGGGGGGCTGCAATGAGCAACATCTTACATTTGTTGTGCATGTATTTTTTATGCTAGTGTTAACATTAAAACAAGTTCATCCATGTGCTCAACTCAAAACTTGCCAAGACCCATACTGTGAAGATGGCGCAGTCCCCTGAATTAGAGCCCAGCTTCGAAAATTTTTCCCAGTTGGTGCTGACATCAACAGTACAGCAGCAAATTATTATGGCATGTTTTTGCCCCCATTTTTCATGAGCGGAACTCAAAGATCTAAGACTTTTTCTACGTACACAAAAGGCCTATTTCTCTCAAATATTGTTCACAAATCTGTCTAAATCGGTGTTGGCAAGCACTTCTCCTTTGCAGAGATAATCCATCCACCTCACATGTGTGGAATATCAAGATTCTGATTAGACAGCATGGTTATTGCACAGGTGTGCCTTAGGCTGGCCACAATAAAAGGCCACTCTAAAATGTGCAGTTTTATCATACAGCACAATTTCACAGATGTCGCAAGTTTTGAGGGAGCATGCAATTGGCATGCTGACTCCAGGAATGTCCACCAGAGCTGTTGCCCGTGAATTGAATGTTCATTTCGCTGCCATAAGCCATCTCCAAAGGCGTTTCAGAGAATTTGGCAGTACATCCAACCGGCCTCACAATCGCAGACCAAATGTATCAAAGAATTTCTGCACAAACTCTCAGAAACCGTCTCAGGGAAGCTCATATGCATGCTCGTCGTCTTCATCGGGGTCTCGACCTGACTGCAATTCGTCATCGTAACCAACTTGAGTGGGCAAATGTTTACATTCGATGGCGTCTGGCACTCTGGAGAGGTGTTCTCTTCACGGATGAATCCCGGTTTTCACTGTACAGCGCAGATGGCAGACAGCGTGTATGGTGTCGTGTGGGTGAGCGGTTTGCTGATGTCAACATTGTGGATCGAGTGGCCCATGGTGGCGGTGGGGTTATGGTAAGGGCAGGCGTATGTTATGGACAACGAACACAGGTGCATTTTATTGATGGCACTTTGAATGCACAGAGATACCGTGACAATATCCTGAGGCCCATTGTTGTGCCATTCATCCACGACCATCACCTCATGTTGCAGCATGATAATGCATGGCCCCATGTTGCAAGGATCTGTACACAATTCCTGGAAGCTGAAAACATCCCAGTTCTTGCATGGCCAGCATACTCACCAGACTTGTCACCCATTGAGCATATTTGGGATGCTCCGGATCGGCGTATACGACGGCGTGTTCCAGTTCCTGCCAATATCCAGCAACTTCGCACAGCCATTGAAGAGGAGTGGACCAACATTCCACAGGCCACAATCAACAACCTGATCAACTCTATGCGAAGGAGATGTGTTGCACTGCGTAAGGCAAATGGTGGCCACACCAGATACTGACTGGTTTTCGGACCCCCCCCCCAATACAGTAAAACTGCACATTTTAGAGTGGTCTTTTATTGTGGCCAGCCTAAGGCACACTTGCAATAATCATGCTGTCTAATCAGCATCTTGATATGCCACACCTGTGAGGTGGATGGATTATCTCGGCAAATGAGACGTGCTCACTAACACAGATTTAGACAGATTTGTGAACAATATTTGAGAGAAATAGGCTTTTTGTGTACATAGAAAAAGTCTTAGATCTTTGAGTTCAGCTCATGAAAAATGGGGGCAAAAAATTGTTGCGTTTATAATTTTGTTCTCTGTAATTAAATAATGCAAATGAAGATCAATTATATAAGTGTGATAAGTTGCTTAAATCAGAGATTTTGTCACGGGATGTACTTTTAAGTTAAAATATACAGTTTGTTTATTATTTGATTGCAAACTGTTTTGGCTAAGGGTAAAGTTTCTTAACTTTATATTTTATATATTGTAATGCTGTATCAGAGTGCTGCCTTGTATTTTTGACTGAATTGCTTAGCAATTTCCAAGTTCTGTCATGAAACTCTTGATGGCGCAGGCTGGTGGGTCCTTAACACAAACTGATGAGATTCGAACCCGTTAAACTATCTGGCACAAGTTTATTGGTTCATGTTGCATATGCAGCCAATGAGCTTGCTGCTTTACATTTAAATGGCTGGTTAGCATTCACTAGAACAGTTCGCAGCATGATTTCAGAGTTCCTCTGAAACGCTCCACCTCCCCAGCTCCACCTATATAGATCTGATACGGGTTATTATATATGCTATTTGTCCAGTGGCAGTAAGTCTTAAATACTCATTTGGTAACGAGAAACGCTCTGTGTGTTAGTGATGGTTATTTTATCTGAATCACAGCCTTGCTGATATAGAGCCATATCGCACGGCTACTCATGTGATATTTGATAAAAGTTTGTGTGACTACCATGCTTGATGCTAAGTTATATTTGGTAAAACCACCTTCCTGTTTTTAGCTCTGGTCACCTCTGCCCCAGTACAGACTTACAGGCTCAATGTGAGCTGTTAGACAAAGATCAGTTGATGTTTGTACTGTGGTACACAATTGAAGCCAACATATAATTGGATTGCTTTTTAAAGGCTGAAATTAGATCACCAGGGGGAAATTAAGGAATAAAGAAGGCAGAGCTGTACAAATTAATGAGGCAGCTACTGTCGAATTTAAATGCTAATGCCGTCACAGACATACACACAGATGCACATACACCCAAACACAAATTCTCTCTGGAGTAATACGACAGAAACAGGGAGGTGCCAGCACCTCATGCCATGTGCCGAGGATGGTGCCAGGCCTGCGCTCACTCTCGGACTGACACAGAAACTCTGCCATCTGCTCTGAGAGCTAAACCGCCGACCTCTTAGGGAACTTATTCAAATGTCCACAGCTGTCCTCAAGCAGTCATTGCCTGTTATGGCTTGGTCACACTAGACAGGAAGACAAAGCACACAGAAAGCAGCTTGCCTTTTGAAATGTAACAAATAGGCTACAACTCACAATGGTTTATTTAACAGCTACTGTAAGCCATGATTTTACTTGAAAAAAAAATGCCCATGCTGATCTGCTGACATTGTCTATTGAGGATTATATATTTCAGCTGAGCAACATAGGCATCTTGTAGTCAGCGATGTCAATTTATGTTGTCAGTATGCTGTTGTTTTTAGGATAAAACACTAAAAATAGAATTGTAAGTAATCCTAACCTATATATGTTCTACATAACACCAAGTTCATTGAGAGCAGATCAAGTTCCAGAAATAAATCCAGTACCTTAAGTAGTTCATGCAGTTCATAGGTGTTGAGCACAGTTGATAGTTTGCTAGCTGTTGAAATTCAGATTTTTCATTGATAAAGATCTCAAATGTGTAAAAAAATAATGGCAAATTTTACTAGTGAATTTAGTTTATATTATCTGGAATCACTGTGAAACTGGTTTGAAAATGTCCTACCTGAGTATTTTATTTAATTAATTAACACTATACACTATCATTATAAAGTCTGGGGTTAGTATTTTTTTAGGCTCACCAAGGCTGCATTTATTTAATACAAAATACAGTAAAACAGTAATATTGTGAATTATAATTATTGTTATTATTGTAATTTATTAATGTGATGGCAAAGCTGTATTTTCAGCATCATTACTCCAGTCTTCAGTGTCGCTTGATCCTACAGAAATAATTATAATATGTTAATTTGATTCTCAAAAAAATATTTCTTCTTATTATCAATGTTGAATAGTTGCTGCTTAATATTTTTTTTTGGAAACCAGACTATTTTATTTTATTTTCACAATACCATCAAATTATTTTGTAAGAATATATAAGTATTTACTGTCATTATTGATGATGATAATACATTCTTGCTGAATAAAAGTATTATTATTATAATTTATGAGACAACAACAATCCAACACCCAAAAAGTGCACAAGCATTCGTATCTCTTTTGTTGTGCTGCTTGGTGAATCAGGACCTTGGTGTCCAGCTTCCTGTCTGTGAGGAAGTTTTGCCAGACAGTGCTGGAATCCCATCCGTAATGTGGCCTTAAGAGAAGCACTTGGCACTGACTGCAGCTTCCTGCTGGGGGAGGTGACAGGCCTGGTGTGCTGACGAGTCACGCGGTGACAGATGGAAGAACTGTGTGAGATATAGAAAAGGAACAGTGCAAGAACACCTGCACACTCTCACACACACTTTCTGCCTATTTCACACACACAAACACATACACACCTCAAGCTTTTCCACACCTTGTCCAACTCTGTCTCATGCACTTTTCTTTTGGTTTCCTTTATTTTACCCATAATATGTCTTAGCAAACATTGTTATATATGATTAATTACAATTAATTTGATTAATTAATCTGCGTATCACATAATTAATTCAGTTATTTTTTTTATTGATTGCCAGCCCTAATTTTGTCCTAATTTTCCTGGTTTCCATTGAATCAATGAAGAATCAATCAGGCACTTTTCCCCTCAGCTAGTCTCAGACAGATTTGAGAGGATTTAATTTCAAGGTCCACATGATTGGACATTTCCAAGTGATTTGCCCCTGGGCCTTTGGAATTATTCACAGGTATTTATATACATTAATGCCAGACAATGAGAGCATCAGGAGCAGTAGTTTACTCAAGGACAGATACCATGTTTGTGTGTGTGTGTGTGTGTGTGTGTGTGTGTGTGTGTGTGTGTGTGTGTGTGTGTGTGTGTGTGTGTGTGTGTGTGTGTGTGTGTGTGTGTGTGTGTGTGTGTGTGTGTGTGTGTGTGTGTGTGTGTGTGCTTTAAGCAGATTTAATCTGGTCATTCAGTTCCAGGGATCATAGCTAAATCCTCTGTAGAAATTGGACAACTGTGTTTGTCTACACTCTGGCTATTTCAGTGCAATGTATGATGCAAGTACATATGAAACTTTGATATAGTAAAGGACTAGTTCTTTATAATTTACTCACCCCCATGTCATCCAAGATGTTTATGTATTTCTTTCTTCAGTCGAAAAGAAATTAAGGTTTTTGATGAAAACATTCCAGGAATTATCTCCATATAGTGTACTTCAATGGACTCCAAACGGTTGAAGGTCAAAATTACAGTTTCAATGCAGGTTCAAAGGGCTATAAACAATACCAGACGATGAATACGGGTCTTATCTAGCGAAACGATCGATATCTTGTTTTCGATGCACGTCCCAGACTTCACGTAATACGTAATGACGTTGAAAAGGTCACGTCCCAAAAGGCATGTCCCACAACTTTATCTACCATTAGTCTTTTAAAACAGCCACTTTTATAATAAACCATCACACATTTTATTGTGTCAATATTAACATTATGACCTCACAATATCTCCTACTTCCTTTTAAAGGGATAGTTCAACCAAAAACGAAAATATCATTCATGTACTCACCTTCATTTTGTTCCAAACCTGAGTTGAAAAAATAGGAAGAAAGTGTGTGTGAGGATGTGTGAGGAACCTGAGTTTCTTTCTTCTGTTGAACACAAAATAAAATATATTTTCTTTGGATGAATATTGGTAACCAGACAGTTGACGGTAGCTATTGACTTCCACAGTATTGTTTCTCCATTCTATGGAAGCCAATGGCTGCCATTAACTGCTGTGTCATGTTCAGTAGAAGAAAGAAACTCATACAGGTTTACAGCATAACAACGTGTGCGTCAGTAAATGTTGACAATTTTCATTTTTGGGTGAACTATCCCTTTAATTTGCATAGATTAAAATATTAAATTTAAAACGGATATAAAAATCTGCATCTTTTAATGAAACAATACTTTTTCTAATATTAAATCTGAAAAAAAAACTATTTTATTTCACAGCTGTGTTGCTTTTTGTCTACATTTATTGTATTTAATTTTAGAATTGTAATGTGTGTGTGTGTGTGTGTGTGTGTGTGTGTGTGTGTGTGTGTGTGTGTGTGTGTGTGTGTGTGTGTGTGTGTGTGTGTGTGTGTGTGTGTGTGTGTGTGTGTGTGTGTGTGTGTACTCTATGCTTATTTGTTTTGTTTTCAACTCCATCTGTTGAAACTAAACAGTTTGAAACTGTAGTCACACATTAACATATTTCACATTATTTATTTATTTACTTATTAATTAATTAATTTATTTATTTATTTATTTTTGTGTCTGGCAGTGTTAACTCATATTAAATGGAATGCAAGGAAAATGGAATCAGTAGATGTGCACAAACATACCTCTGAATTTACATTATTATTACATTATTTTTCAGTTGTGTGTTCTGTTTTGCCAGTAGTGAAGAATCAGTACAATATATTGTTTCCACAAATATGAAAGCTTTGTTTGCATTCCAAATTCACTTTCAATCATTTTGGGATTATGGATTCCTAAACCCATGTAATGAATGCCAGAATGGCACTGAACACAAAGTATGCATTTTACATATCAAAAGCAGCTTGTTGTCTTCCTCTCTGCCAATGCCGCTTCCCATCCGGCTTCCTGCTCTGCTGTTTGGGCCTGGGGAAGCTTTGCTTGATTTCCTCTCCCCACGGGTGACTTCAGACATTTAGACAACAGGGGAAAGCAGCTGCTGTCGCAATCTTTATCCATTAACACATCTCAGTCACAGAGAGCAGAACACAACAACAGTGTTCATTCGTTTCGGCTCGGCCGTGTCGCTCTCCGGAATATAATCAATGTTGCACCCTGTCGTGGATCTTTATGAGATATTCAACACATTGGCTTTGTTACAGAGCATCCATGCAGCACCGCCCGGCGGGCAGGCTCGGGTTATTGATGATGATGATGGTGATGCAAGCAGGTGAATGTGTTGGCGGCTGTCAGACGGACAGAGGGACTGATGGGATACTGGTGCCATAATTAGGCCGGGGAAACCCTGGGTGGGCAAGCAGCAGACCATCTGCCCTCCAATCGAGTGTTGTGCCACCTGAACAAGGTCAACCTTCAAGGAGAGGGTCATTAATCAGGCTGGGTTAACAGGGCAGCGAGACGTGAGCCGCCGAGACATGAAGTCAGACTGGTTTTTGCCCACCTCAATACCTCAACAGCACAACCACGTCCTAATAAGAAATACGGAGCGCGTGGAGACAAGTCTGTTTGTGGGAATAAGGCACACTTGCATTTGCAAGTCATTTAGACATTTTTTTTTGCAAATCAATTTTGTCAATTTGACAGCTAATTTCTTTTCTTGATGTGTCACTTTTGGAAGTAAATTCAGCATGCTAAATTGAGCATTTCAGCGGATGTTTGTCCCAGAGGAGCTCTTCACACAAAAAAAAAAACGTAATTTATTTTTTAAACAAGCTCATATAAATCATTAATGACTCTGGCCATGCAATCAATCACTTAGATCGTACTGAAAATCTACACACACACAAAACACATGAACTGAATGATTTTAGAAATGGCTCAGGGTGCACAGAGAGCACCTTTTTGACACAAAGCAATTTGCATGTGAACGAAGAGAAGATCCATCAAAGGGTATCGGCAGCAGATCTGTGCATGCACTGACCTTGCAGAAAGTCACCTATGGCTCAGAGCTGAAAGCACACTTGCACTGAGTGCTGGTTACAGATAAAAAGAAAACAAGGACAAAAGGGGTCTTGGGAGATGTCTAGCAAAACATGTGCATTCAGGAGCACTTGTTTATAAGAATGATGTTTATCATGTCATTTTATCTCTTCATGTTCGAATTTTCAAACATTGAAAGGCTTCACATTACCTTTTTAGGTACTTTCTGGTACATGTGTGGGCGATATAAATTTGAGTCCAATGCAACACGGTTCAACCAATGTCATTTCCTGCACCTATTATATATATATATATATATATATATATATATACTCTCCTGTATCTGTAGCCAATGTGCTCTCTGCTCAATATTCAAACATGACTAGTGCTTGTAGCAGTTCGCAGCATGCATCAGAAATCCTCCACCTTCCCCAGCTCCACCTGTATAGATCTGCTACGAGGTGATTCATGTATGCTATAGGGCAGGGGTCTCCAACCTTTTTTACACCGCAGACCGGATATTTAAGACATTTAAGACTAAGTTAAGACATTCACCGATACTTGTGTGTGTGTGATAGCATTGGCTCGCCTTCATGGTTTAAAACATATGTATCATAAAAGCAGGATAACGCAGGGATAGATGAAAGAGGAATCAATTCGGTATGCTGCACTGTCTGAAATACGTCTCTATGCTTGTGTGTGCTTCGGGTGTGTGCGAGTACAGCACGCAAGTAACGAATTGATTTCTGTTTCGTTTCTTTTTGTGGTTTTAAATAGCTTGAACATGTAAATTGGCAAATTGATCTTCGAATCACATGCCGAACGGTGGGGTCTGGACATGGTCCGTATATCAAGAATAAATTGCGATCCGTTTAAGCCCTAATAGCCATGACAGATCAGAGCAATCTTTTATTGACTAATTTAACATGAAATCGTCAAATTGCTACTTGACAGTCGACATCAATCGCATACAACGAAAATAGAGAATAATTAGAAAAATGATTTACCCACAATAAATAACAGAGCGTCATATTTATACACATTTTCCCCAGAACTGTCTTGCGACCCGGTACGAATTCCTCCATGGCCCGGTGTGTATCTCACGACCCGGTGGTTGGGGACCTATGCTATAGGGGGTTATTTCATGTGTAATGTTTGCAGCATCAGTATTTCTTACATGCTCACAGCAGCATGTTGTGGATATATTGGCAGTAGCAAGTCTTAGTACTTGCTATGCCGCAGCAGCATAGCAGATCTATTCCACCAAGACCAAATACATTAACAATGTAATGTACATTACCATGACAATCCCTCCGAGAGTTGTCATGACAGAATATATGAAGAGTTTGGTTCCAAAATGCGATAAATGCCATTTAAAAAAATATATACATTTTCCGCCAAAATCAGTATTGGTCGGTAATGAAAAGTCCATTTTGAATTTTATGCTAAACGTGATATCTGCTGTGTTATTCTGTGGTGCTTTCTCTCTTTTTTTCCCAAACTGTGACAAACCCAAGTCTCCCTTCTTAGCAGAATGCGATAAATCCGCTCAGCCAATCACAGTGCTTCATTCCACGCATTGTAGACAGTACCGGTAATGGCAGTGCTTTGAATACACCCGGCATCCTAGTTTTCCTCATCTACTTTGTACTTTATCAACAAACAAACAAAAAATTAGGGCTGCATGATAAATGGCATGTGATTGTCATGCGCATCTCGTCAGTAAAGCCGGTGTCCTGACATTTTATCCTACCCGTCAGATTTTCCTACCTATTCCTAAATTAATTATGATATTGCAAAATACTACTAATTTTACTATATTTGTTACCTTTGTGAATGTGAGATACGTCTTTCCTAAACAAAATGGTATGAAACTTGTGTGTGTGTGTGTGTGTGTGTGTGTGTGTGTGTGTGTGTGTGTGTGTGTGTGTGTGTGTGTGTGTGTGTGTGTGTGTGTGTGTGTGTGTGTGTGTGTGTGTGTGTGTGTGTGTGTGTGTGTGTGTGTGTGTGTGTGTGTGTGTGTGTGTGTGTAAATTAAGTATCTGAAATAGTTTTGGACTTATTATGTAAATCATATACTTGTATGAATGAGCTGTATATTCTTATTCCATTTGCGGTACATCTATTTTTAGGCATTCTGTAACAATGTTTGTCTGTGTCTCCTCAGGCTTGCGGCCAGTGAACAGTGACCTGTGTTTGGGCGTTTCTCCTAACACCACCCAGATATGTCATATTCCCTGTCCTGTTGAGTGTGAGGTGTCCTCCTGGAGCGCATGGGGTCCCTGTACCTTTGAAAACTGCCAGGATCTGTCCACAAAGAAAGGTAAGCTTGAACTACAGGACCACTTCATCTTTTATAATTGCGTTTGGGGAGCGGTCGTTTCACCCATCTCGCTAAAACAGAGCGGATCAATAAAACGTCCTCTTTCATTGTAAATCACATGAATTGTGTACGGGAAGCCTTACAACACATAACTCACTCCGCCCCACCTCTCACCTCTATCTGCGCCATCAGCATCCGGGCCATAAACTTATCAACGCCTACTGGGGCAGAAGATTCATTTTCTCAAGGTTTGTGAACCAGGAGCATTGTATAGGGAACAACAAACAAAAGGGACCCACATAAAAATAAAACATGTCAGGAAATAGACAAATCAAGGTTTAGATGGATTCAAAGAGACAAACACAAGCTTCAGATGGTCTCTGGAAGGAACCGGATCTGCTGGATTCACAGGATGGTGGTTTACCGAATGCTGCTGACAGTTGGTATAGTGTATCAAAGGTGCTGGCACTCTGGCTGCTTTCCTCGTTAATTATGGCTGGGACAGCGACCCTTGCCATGATTAATACATATTGACTCTTCCCTAATGAAGCGACTCAAAAGGATGGGATGGGAGGAAATCCTCCACCATGCATCTTAATGATGGATTCTCTGTGACTCTGTGTTCCACTCCTTCTTTTCAAACGCCCACGGTTCATACTTCATGCCGTATAGCTGTAATGGCAGGTCTAAGCACTGGTATGTACAGTATGTGGGCTCTCATTATTCAGGGAGATGTGGCGAAAGGAGTGAAGGCTTTTTTATGTTATTTTATTTTATTTGGGACCAAAAAGCAAATATTATATATTTTTTGTGATTATAAATATGTATTTATATGTGTATTGTATGATATTATAACAGTTTGATTAGTTTGTTTAATATATAATAACATGTAATATTGCATATTCTAATATGTCAAATGTATGTATTCAAAGGACTTTATATTGTTATAATATCATACAATACTTTATACAATTCTACAAACTTTAAACCTGTTACCTGTTTGTGTTTCCTGCTCCCCTATAAAATAAAGTCAAATCTACAACAATATTTAACAATATTTCAAGTATTTTAATTTAGATAACATCGAATGTTTCTGAAAATCTTCCCAATCTCAATTCACATTCTATAATTACATTTTGACCAAATTCTTCATTGCAACAGAATATTCTCAAAAATGCTGTGCAGTCCTGGTTTAATGTCACGCAACAACCAAGTCCAGTGCTGTCTTACCTTCTACAAATGATGTAGATACAAGCTGATATTAAAACAGCAAGGCTGTTCTTTTGTAATATATCAGTAATCTTCGCTATAGCCTCAGCAAGCTACAGAAATAAGCTTGATGGGAGATAAAGTACAAATTACATGTGACATCTCAACCTGGGGCCCCAATAACAAGTCAGTGTGCACCTTAGACGTGATGACCCATGAGATCCTGATGAGATTTTTGTGCAGCTGTGCCTTTTGTCTATTTTTGATTAAGAGGGGCTCATATGAAACCCAGTATCGTGCTTTTGTCTGATAAAGAGACAGAGACAGCATATGCCATCAGACACCTCCGGGCTGACTGACAGGACGTGATACAATCGCCTTACACACCCACAATGAGCTCAACGCTAACCTTCTGATTAAATAAAGCCAAGAGGAGAGCGCATGAGAGAAGTAATCAGAAAAAGGGACAACGCTGGCATCTCCAACTAACTCCTAAAGGCCCCCCTCTCGCATATTGCCTTATCGGCCCCAGACAGCAATGTGGATTAAACCAGAGGTCAGGGACCAGAGAGGAGAGGGTGATGGCAGGATACGTGTAGGTGACCTTGCGCCGGTCATGAGTCCAGTCCACCCATTTTCATTCCTCTGGAGCCCTTTTCCTGCCCTTGAATGGGAATACCCCTGGCGTCAAAGCCTCTTCTGTATTGATGGATTGCTGAGTGCATTAGTCCCTTTTGTGAAAGGCAAGCATAATGAGGGAGGAATAATAATATTCATTATAATGAGATGCTCCGGTAATTTCTGTCATCTTGCACGCTTAATGGACCGATATTTTTAATGTAATATTACAGTGATTGCGCAATGACACACTGTGACAGTTTAGAGGGCTAACACAAGGGATTGCACCGATTAGTCGATTAGTTCAGACACTAGTCGGGCAAGCGGTGGCTCGGTGTGAACTTCAGGAGAAGTATTTATCTGTCCACAAACTGCTTTATTTGAAAATGCATGAATAAAATGTATGACTAATTCAAAATAATGACTGTCCAAAGAGGGTAAAGTGATTATTTTATGTATTCTTTGTAAATAGTGTAGTATATTAATATTTTTATTACATTAATTATTATATATTATTTTAATATTGTTTATATTCTATTTTAGTATTTATTCAAATGCATATTTAAAAAAAAATGTTTTCATTTTAGTTTGTATTTTTCTTGCATACTTTTATCATTATTATTATTATTATTACATAATTATATTTAGCTACTTTTTATATATTTATTATTTAATTTTTTTAGCTATATTTCTATTTTCTATTTTTTGTAGTATGTAGTAATTTTAGTATTTCAACGTTTTTTTTTATTTTTTTATATATATTATATTTTTATATTATATTATTATTTATATATATATATATTATATTATATTATATTATATTATATTTAGTGCTGTCAAATGATTAATAGCATACAAAATAAAAAATTTTGTTTGCATAATATATGTTTGTGTTCTGTGTATACTTATATATAAATAAATACACACATACAGAATATACTTTTAAAATATTTACATGTGTTGCATGTCTATATTTATATTAATATATTTTATATTAAAAAATAAATATATTTAATATATAAACATAACTTTTTTTCTGAAATATATACATGCATGTGTGTGTATTTATATATACATAATAAATATACACATACATATATTATGTAAACAAAAACTTTTATTTTGGATGCAATTAATCGTGATTAATCATTTGACAGCACTAATTATTTTATATATTATATTAATTACTTATTTTATTTATTAATTGCCAAGGCAATATGTCTAATTTTCATTTAAGTTTATAAAATATTTGTATCTGTTATTTATATAGATCTAATACACACACACACACACACTATATTTATATTAATATATATTATTTTATTTTATTAATGGTGGTTCTGGGCCTCATTTCCAACAATGATGAGACCGCATACTTGGATGAGGTAGAGAGACTCACATCATGGTGCCAGGACAACTGTCTCTCTCTGAACGTGAGCAAAACTAAAGAGCTGATTGTGGACTTCAGGAAGAGACAGCAGCGGCCCTACACTCCTCTTATGATCAGTGGGACCCCTGTGGAGAGGGTGAGCAGCTTCAAGTACCTCGGTGTAAACATCTTAGAGGACCTGACTTGGACTGCACACATTCAAACACAGGTCAAGAAAGCCAGGCAAAGACTGTACCATCTGTGACAGCTGAGGAAATTCAGGGTCTCACCAGCAATCCTGAAAACTTTCTATTCAGGGGCCATAGAAAGTGTACTGACTCAGTGCATCTCAGTGTGGTATGGTAACTCCTCAAATCAGGACTGCAAAGCTCTGCAGAGAGTTGTGCGCTTAGCTGAGCACATCTCAGGGTCTGCTCTCCCCTCTCTGCAGGACATCTACCTCAAACGCTGCAAAAGCAGAGCTGCTAAAATCATCAAGGACTCAAATCACCCCGGTAACCATCTTTTCATTTTACTGCCATCTGGCAAGCGCTTCAGGAGCATGATGGCAAAAACTGAGAGACTGAGGAGGAGCTTCTTCCCTCAGGCCATCAGGCTCCTAAACTCAAACTCAGTCTAATAACATTAACATGACTCAATTTAATAAACTGTAAGATATTCACTATTCTCCATCATCCGTATTGCTGCTATGTATTTACCCTGGTACAACCTGTTTGCACATTCCTCTTGCACATCCCTGTTTATATTAATATTTATTAAGTCCACAGTATACTGTATTGCACATTTTATTTTATTGCACATTTTACTCTTTATTTTTTCTTATAATTTTTTATTTTTTACCTATATTTTTGTTTATCCTCTTGTGTTGTGTTACATATTTTGCACTGTCCATTGAGCAGACCTGTCCTGATTTACATTTCACTACTGATTATATCCTGTATAATTGAGTATGTGACGAATAAAAAACCTTGAACCTTGAACACACACACCACACACACACACACACACACACATATATATATATTATAAATATATTATAATCTTTATTTCAGTTAACGAATAGTTTAATGTTTTTTGTTTGTTTGCTTGTTTTGTATAACGACCTGTAATTGCATGTTATAGCCTATTTAAATTATGTTAGAGTGAAAGCTTGTTCAATTTGCATTTTGCAATAAACTGAAAATGTTCAGTCATTTAAACAGATACATTTACTAATAAATTACTTTTTTGGTTGACTGTTTGACTTGTTTACATGATACAACCCTACTTTCGCTCTTTTCTCCCACCGATTAACTCAATGGAGTGAATCAATAACAAGAATTACTTTGAGTCTCATCTGTGTTCTTCGACAGGTTTCAAACTGAGAAAAAGAAAAATCATGAATGAGCCCACAGGTGGCACAGGAAATTGCCCCCACCTGACGGAGGCAATTCCCTGTGAGGAGCCCAGTTGCTACGAATGGCTGCTGGTGAAGCTGGAGGAGTGTGTGCCTGACAATGACAAAGTATGTGGACCGGGAACCCAGAACCCACAAGTACAGTGCGTCAACAGTGACAGTAAGTAATATGTACACCTTCCATCTGCATGATATGGGACTGCCCACTCATAAACATTCAAACTAATTAAAAATCTTTGCCTGAATAGACTTTCTATTTAAGGGTCGTGTCCAGGCGTGCAGTGTGTCGAATGCAGCAACAAACCCAGATTGTTTTGTTCTTGTACAGCTGGGTCCATTCTTGAACTCTGTCCATAGGGCTTATGTTCTGGACTCACGCCCAATGCCGTAATTGCTGTTTTTGCACAGGCGGCTGGTAGTACTTCTCTATTGTTAGAGTGGCCAGAGGGGAAATTCAGAGCAATACGAAGTGGCACTGCTGCCTTTTACTCTTCCAAACACAAAGCCACATGTGCTGGGGCGGTCTACCATCTAACTAGCCCAAAGGCCCCACACTCTCCAATAGCGTCTGGATGTTATTGGCTTGACTGAGTACACGGTAGCTAGGGAAACCAACACCAGCGCCATCTGCACCATATGTGAGATCAGAGAAAAATACAGTTTACCTGGGGACAAGCACATGCCTGGATCTGTGATCTTAGCTGACACTAATGCCTCAATAAACTGAAAGAGAGGAGAGCTGGGATGGCTGTAACACTTCTATAACTCAGAGTTTTTGTTGTTGTAGGTTTTAACTTGTTGTAACACTATTAGAAAACATGGACATCCATTTAAATTAATGTAAATCCAACACCCATAATTTTAAGCAGTTTAATAAAAAAGTAAAAAAATATATAAAACAAATAGATGAATTATCAAACAAATACTACCATTTATTTTTTAAAGAAAAGATGCATTTAATTTGAATGTTTTAATTCCGCAAGGACACATTAGCTTGATCAAAAGTGACAGTAAATACAATTATGATGTTACAAAATATGTATTTTGAATGTTTTATTCATCAAAGAATCCTGAAAATATATGTTTCCAAAAAAATGCTGTTTTTAACATTGATGATAATAAGAAATGTTTCTTGAGCAGCAAAATCAGCAGAATTAGAATGATTCTAAAAGGTCATGTGACTGGAGTAATTATGCAGAAAATTCCGCTTTCCATACAGGAATAAATATTATTTTAATATATATTAAAATAGAAAATAGTTATATTAAATTATAATAATATTTCACAATATTGCTGTTTTTTATATATATATTTTTTATCAAATAAATGCATTCTTGGTTGAGCATAGACATCTTTCAAAAAAATCAAAAAATCTGGTAACTTTAAAATACGGTTAATTTGTTAACATTAGTTAACATTAGTAAACATGAACTAAAAATGAACAATACTTTACTACAGCATAAATAGTGTAATAAATGCATTGTTTTTTCATGTTAGTTAATACATTAACTAATGTTAACAAATGACACCTTATTGTAAAGTGTTACCAAAAATCTTAATAGATCCCCAAATCATCAATTGTAACATACATACAAACAAAGAAGAACATGAAACACATGACTTAATATTGGATTTAGAGTTATTCCATCGTTTACTTTTACTGTTTGAGAAGCTTTTGTCAAAAGCCACTTTTATATCTAATTATGTAGGGCTGAAAAATCTCCCATCTGTCTTGGTTTTGATTTACATTATTTATACAGCCTAAATACTTCATAGATATTTGAGAAATGAAATAACCCAACTATGTTGTAATAACAGTTTTTTAATGGGATTTTATGGATGAACACTTCTCTCTGGTTGATGAGGGAGCGAAATTCAGTGCCGCAAACCCGCAATTCTGATTCATCCGATCAAATTAATTTCATATAATAGAAGACAAGAGCTGAGTGAAAAGTTTAACAAATCAAGTGGAAAGCCTGTCTCCAACATGTGGAAGTGAAATAGGTTCATTCAGTGAGCTTATCAAAAATAATTAACCTCAAATTATTGTGGATATGAGGGACAAATAGAATATTCAGTTTATTTAAATAGAACCACCAACTCTGTGACTTCTTTTTCTTTGCCTTCCGTATTGTTAATGTCTTGTCTGGAGGTGCGGCACGACACGGCTTGCATTAATGAATCAATTATGAGCGAGCACCGTAATTGTATTTTACATCCTCACATTTCACTCCTTGTTCCAGTTAATTTCAGTGTGCGGACATGGCAATTACCGCGACATTCCAGAACCTCAGCATTGACATCGCTAATGAGGACTCCGGGGAGAGAGAAAGGCGGAGAGTAAGGACAGAAAGACAGAGGCAGAGAAAGGCTCCTGTGTGTGTGTATGTGTGTGTGTGTGCAACTCAGTCAGTTTTGCAAGGCTCATAATCAAGCATCCCATTCACACCAACTGAAGGTGTCATTCTGCATGTGCCTCAGCTGTCACCATAGAGACGACTGCCACCTCCCCCCAGCCCTCCAACGAACCTCATCTCCCAGACAGTTACCCTGAAACACCTTCCTTTACATGCCACATATAACAACTGTACTTCATATAGCACACTGATTCTATAGCTTTAACAGCCATGTATTAAACAGTTTGATGCCCATTTAATTAAATAAAGAAACTGATCACTCTGTATTAACCCTAAAATGCATAGCTCAATTTTCTCCTCTTGAATATATATGGGTCAAAATGGTTCGGGATAAAATATGATACATGCATGCTATAGCACTGCTTGTTTTGTCATTGAAATTGTCATTTAATGATTTAGACTGCAGTTTGTTAGTCAGATTTTACCTGGAGACCAAAATGGCTTAATTAAAAAAAGAAAGATAAATATTTTATATTCATCACAAACACAATTATACAGAATATAAGCAGCAGTGAAATTTGTGCTCTGCATTTAACCCTTCCAAGTGAACACACCCCCGGAGCAGTGGGCAGCCAATGCTGCAGCGCCCGGGGAGCAGTTGGGGGTTCGGTGCCTTGCTCAAGGATCTCACCTCAGTCCTGGTATTGAAGGTGGAGAGAACGCTCGTTATTCACTCCCCCCACCGACAATTCCTGCCGGAGCCGAGATTCGAACCCACAACCTCGGGTTACAAGTCTGACGCTCTATCCATTAGGCCACGACTGCCCCTATGTTAATTACATATTTAGTAATTAACATACTAAATATGTTGCTTCAAACCTGTATGACTTTCTCTCTTATTTGGAACACAAAATAATATATTTTAAAGGATGCTTTTACTTTTTTGTCTATACAATGAAAGTCAGTGGAGTCCAAAACAACATATGACCCCATTGACTTTCATTGTACAAAAAAAAAGAAAAAGTCACACAGTATTGGCAAAAAAGGAAGGTGTTAAAATACTGAGTAAATCATAAACTTTTTTACATTTTGTAAATACATGATATACTATGAACTTTTCCATATATTATATAAATCAATGTGGTCTGACAGCTTTGATATTATTTGTCCATATATGAATATATGAAAATATATATCCAAAAACTGAAAAAACACTGGCCATTACTCTGTTCCTCCCTAGCTATAGGCTTACTGCAACACGTTGACCCATTTAAGTCCAGATACCTTGCTGTAGTGAGGAATAATATGATTTGTTCAAGGTCACCTCTTTCTTTGTCCTGCCTCGCAAACAGGTAGCTGGTGAATATGTTGTTCTGGCACCGGTGGCGAGCCGCCTATATAAATGAAATTAACTCTGTTAGTCCCTCAGAGTCAGTCTGCATTTAGCTGAACTCCCTCTCTCCCTCATTAACTTTGGGAAGAGTAGTGTGCAGCCTCATCAGAATGTGACAGCGCTCAATATAGGAAATGTCAGATGCCGTCTGGTACTTTTCCGTCAGGGGACAGTTTAACACTCTGAGATGTATAAGGGCTAGACGTACAGCTGATATTACATTTTCCCCAGCATGTACTCACTAATTTATTCATGAGGACAGTTTATATGTTCTTCCCCAAGTCTGTGAGATTTGCCTTATGTGCAAATAATTATTATTTGTATTTGTTTGTTTGTTTGTTTGTTTGTTTGTTTGTTTAATTTAAGATGGTGACCAGCTAATGATCAGCTTGAACCAGTTACTTTGTAACAAAACATACATAGCAGTTTAAGCTTTAAACTTCTAAAAAGGCACATAAATGTCTGTAATGGACTGTAATGATTCTTGACGTGAAATGGTGTGTATAAATAAATACCAGCTGTGTGCGGAAGTCTAACTCTTTCCCACTCCTCATTGTTCCCTAGTGCCTCCCCTATTCTCTCAATTATTGATTCTTGTTGTCTGGTGCTGATGAGAATAGATCTGTTGTGTCCCATGGGGTCCCGCCGTGTCATCTGACTCAGTGGGTTTTCTGTCACTTTGGGCTTTTTTTCAGGGGTGGGGTTCACCGATCGATATAGGGGCTGGTACACAGTCCACAGAGGGGTTGGTGTCCAAAAATACGTCTTTCAGATGACCTCTGTGAGCAAAATATGTTTTGTCTGGTTTTACTAGTTTTGATAGATTTTTTTTCTTCTGATTTGTTTAGATTTTTCCTTGTTTGTTTGTTTGTTTTTGCTTTTTGATGGTTTGATTTTCTTTGTTTTTTTTTCCTTGTTTTGCTTTTTTTGATGGTTTGATTTTTGTTTGTTTGTTTTTTGCCTTTATGTGTTTATTTTTTTATTTGTTGTTGTTGTTTGACTTTTCTTTGTTTTATTTTGTTGATATAAAAATATAGATCCTTTCATGTATAAGACAAAGATTTCAGTTAAATATTATACACTTAAAAAGATGTCACAAAATACATGTTACATAGCTGCAATTGCTGCATTGGCTGTTTTTCTTGGACAGCATTTACGTAGTTACATGTGATTGTGTGATTGCAAACATCGCCGGATCATCGTCCCTCTTGGGTGCACAGCTGTCACATCCTGTTTGACTTTGAAAGAGTAATCTAAAATGTATTTGCAAGAAGCACATTAAAGTCTAATGAACTACTTTCTACTGTTAAACTGTTGGGCAAATGCATGCATAACTATGCAAAGGGCTTATATATGCAATTTACCCTTGTCCTTGGAGATTTTTATTCTAGAAATTAACAATGGGTCGTTAGTAAAAGGGACACAACTGAGAGTGTTGTCCTGTCCCTATGATAATGTCCTCTAAACCATATAAGACCTTAGTGGGTCGGCACACTAAAGTCTTATCTGTTATAGAGGACATTGGGGACATGCCCATCCAAATGTTGTCTTGGGCCCGTTGAATTGTATCAATGTTCCGGTTTATGCATACATATACTGTATGCAGTGTTATTGTGTAAATGAGTGGTTTTCACTTGAGTGTTTGTATACCGTGCACAGTCTGGCATGGAGTAGAGATGACAGCACTTAGCGGTGCATCACTTGTTTAACATTTTACACAACATCAAATTTAACACAACATCAAATGAGTAAGGTTTCACTTTGCTTTTGTCTTTTTGTGTATTTCCCATTTCTGTACAAACTGATTTGTGTATTTCTTTGTGGATATTAGTCCAGGATCCTTATTTAGTATGTGAGAATATAAGTGTGTATAAGAGAATAAAATAGTGTTTTTAAGGGCTTTTTGCATGTCAAATTTCCTGGAATTCATTAATATCCAATTAGCATCAACAGACATGTGAAGGTTTGTTCTTTATGTGCAATAAAGCAGCAGCATATACATCCGTCTTTTCTGTTCATTTTGCTCGTTTTTTGAAACATGAGAATAAAATATTTTAGGGGGAGAGGTTGAATGTCCAGCGAAGCACCCTCGAAGCACTACTTTTCACACTCGTCGTCAAATTTCTCGTGTTTTGTTGTTCTCAGGTGAATACGTGGACAGGCAGCTGTGCCGGGACGCCATCCTTCCCATGCCTGTGCTGTGTGAGGTGCCCTGCCCCAAAGACTGTGTGCTCAGTCCCTGGACTTCATGGTCTCTGTGCTCCAATACCTGCTCAGGGAAGAACTCGGAGGGCAAGCAGACCAGATCACGCTCCATTCTGGCCTACAACTTTGGGGACGGTAGGGTTTTTACTATTATCAAACCACTCTTTCTTTCCACCAAAATGGTGTGGGTTTAGCTGGTGTTTGGGTTCGAACACCTCTCAGAACTGGATTTCCACTTAGCTGAACAATGATGTACCTTACTATGTTGCTGCATTGCCTGCTCACAAACAAACAGCAATTTGCAGTCTTATTTATGAGTCATATGAGTATTGAAAACCTTGAAAAGCTTTCCAAAGCAAATTAATTGCATATAATGACTGGCTCTTATTGTATCAACAGTGAGAAGTTAAAATAAATAAATAAATAATACTAATATTCATAGTATAATATTCATCAGTAATGTATTATAACAAACAAAGTGTGTGGAGTTTATGAATCAGAGAACATATACTGCCATTCAAAACTTTGGGTTAGTATGTTTATTTTTTATTATAATATGCAGATTTCTTGCTCAAGAAGCATTTCTTATTGTCAATCTTAAAAAAACTATTGAAACAATGATTCTTTAATAAATGGAAAGTTCAGAAGAACAGCATTTATTTGACATAGATATCTTTTGTAACATTACAAATACCTTCACAGTCCCTTTTGATAATTTTAATGCATCCTTCCTTGCCGAATAAAGGTATTAATTGCATTACTGACCCAAAACTTTTGAATGGTTGCGTATTTTGACATAAAAATGTTTAAGGACTTAAAGAACTTATTTTGGTGCGGCAATAGTTATAAAGATTCAAATTCATAATGATTCATTAATACATACACTCTGAGCAAAAAGGTACAAAAGCTGTCACTGGGCCGTACCTTTCAAAGGGTACACTTTAATACATTTTAGGTACTAATATGTACACTTAAGGTACTAATATGTACCTTTATTTCTGAGGGTGTAAGATACTTGTAATATAATTTTATTTTACACAAGCAATGAGGAAGTATCAGGCTGGTGTGTAATGCGATCAAACACTGTAGGCTATTAAGACTCACACGATATACTCGTGAAATAAAGACAAACACAATGCGCACGTCATAATCCCATAGGAGGCAAAACAATTATGTACATAAATCAAACAATATTATCCAGTAATAATCATACAAATTAGCGGCGGCCCAGCAGATAAAATTAAATATCACTCGTCACCACTAACAGGGCTTCTCCCTGCTCTTCTTATAATGCACTATAATCTATTATTTATAAAAATGTATAAATGTGTTTCTCTATTTAACAACATTAACATACAATAGTGAAAGACATCTTCCCTCAGGTATTTGTATTTATTAAGCACCGACAAACACAACAGCAGTTGACCGTGCTGTACAAATAAAATAAAACCCAGTAAAAAGAAGAACATCAGTAAACTCAAAACATAATTTAACATAGGCTACAAACTTAAAGTTTAAAAAGCCAAGGAAATAAAATTGAAAATAAAATTTCAATTTCGTTTTAAACTCGTAGACAGAATTTGAAGCTTTCACAGATAAAGGAATGTTATTCCATAGCCTCGGTCCAACTATTGCAAATAGTATGTTTTCTAGCTGGATGTTGTGCTTACGATCAATAATCACGTCTTTGCATTCAACCAAACTGATTTGCAGAATAAAACGCGAGCACCGCTCTCTGTGAAGCGGGAACGACTAGGCGGCGGAGGATTCCGCTTGATCTTAAAGCTTTCCTTGAGAGGTTACATTCGCAATTCATTCAATACTTTGGAAAAAATATTATTTATTTGTTATTTATTTATTTATTTGTATAGTCTAGGTGGTCATACGGCGTATGCCTTCAAATACGAGACAAACTGATGCCTTAAATATGAAACGGTTGGCAACCCTATATAAAGTGCAAAAGAGAATTGACTCGGGGGCCTCCCTAGTGTTCGGGGCCCTGGGCTACAGCCCATGTTGCCCAGGATAACACAGTCCTGTGTGTATCCTATGAGCATCCTGCTGCTAAAATTATTTAGAATTATAGCCCTACAATTAGACTGTTTTGCCTGGGTCTCTCCAAAGATTCCTGCTTGTTTAGATATAATCAATCACCTTCTTTTTTTCTGCTTATGTGGATTTGTATGCTCAAGTAGACATGAGCAGATTGCAAATATCTTACTGCACTTGCCCCCCTATGTTAGTTTAACAAAAAAAGTCCATCACAAGGTAATGAAGGTCTCTGAGCATTAAGTGATTCAAACCTCAGGTGAGCTCAGCTGTAAGTGTGTATCTGATGTGAAATAGACTGATGGATAAGTGGTTGCTTTGGGCTAAAACCTCTTCCTTCCCTCCACCACTCATCGGCCAGAAATCCATTTCCACAAATATGCAGCTTGAGGGAACAGGACTTGCACTGCTGTCTGAGAGCAAATAGGCTTGGTTTGCTTTAACATCATATCATTTTATGGTCATTACTAGTGCCAGAATCAAAGGTAGTGTGTTTGGTTCATCTGTGGAGTGCGGTTGCTTTATATATTACAGTTTTAGTACAAATTTGTGGCCACATATGGGCAATGATGCTTTCTGCCCTGTGGCAAATTGTGCTACGTGCTGCGGTACTTGGATTATTAGCCTTCAAACGATTCAGGAGACGGTGGACCAAATTGATGACAAGCGTCTGAGAAAGCAGGTGTGTGCTGACAGTAGCATGAAGTTTAGTAGATCCTGTTCTGCTTGCCATCTGCCTCTTTGTGAGGTGATGGAGAGAATAGTATGAAGCATTGGTCATTTGCTGTCTATGTAGCTAAGCCTCTCGGAGTAGGACCCAGCTGTCTCAAAATGAGCAGAAATGTACAATCCCACACTCCAGTTGCCTCATTTTAGTCTATTCAATGTAGTCTGTGAGGGCCTCCTATAGAACATAGGTTTTCAAATTGGGGCCACATAGTGAAAATTTAAAAGAGGGGCAGGGATTCAAAGAAAATGCGTTAACTTAAGATTATTCATAGTGATTTAATTTAATTCATTTGGTTCGTGTTGTTAACATTACTTGTATATGTTTGATGTAATATTTGTATACATTTTTGATATTTTATTTTGCCTTTTAAAGATATAATATTCATGATTATTTGATTCAATTGACATCGCAGTTTTTAATAGTAAGAAATAAGTGAATTATAAAAGAATGGTAAAAACTGATTTGGGACAATGTTTACTGTAAAAAGTCATATACTAATTAATTTCCATTAAAATTAAATGTTTGTACTCTACTTTTAGATTTACTATTTCATTCATTCATTCATTGATAATTGTAATACTTTTATTGAGCAAATATGCATTAAATTGATGGTTGACAAAATAAATAAAAAACGTTTTCAATATTACTAATAAGTTTATAATTGAGAACCATAACAATGATTTCTAATGGATCACGTGACACTGAAGACTTGTGTAATGGCTGCTGAAAATTCAGCTTTGCTATCATAGGAATATGTTACATTTTAAAACATCTAAAAAAAGAACAGTTATTTTCAGTTCTAATAATAATTTACGATTTATTTAATACATTAAATTAAATTTTGATCAAGCTTGGTGAGAATGAGAAACAGAGATAAAAAAAATCTCACCATCCCCAAACTTTTGAATGATACTGTACAGCTAATATGGGAAATAATTTAACAGTTAAGCAGAGCCATTTTATATACATTGTGTGTCTAATATAAAATAATTATGTAATTGTGTAACTAAAGTTTAGTCTTGAACACATAAGACTTATTTTTGAGCAGGTTGTAATGTAGTAACATAACATTACTTGAAATTCCGTCAGCATTCTGTTCATTCGTGACACGATGTGTGCTTGACCTTCTTTGCAACTATTCTAGAGGTTTACAGATCCCCACTGAGCACCAGCATCATTTCAGTGGTAAACCAGTCAGTGACCCCTGTATAGGGCCTTGAAAAACCTCTTTCAACACTGACAGCCTAGTGTATATAAAAAGGATACAATTTTAAAAGAACGTTACAATATTTATGATTCAACATATTAATGCATGGTCATATATGTAACACATATTTGCTCTTTCTAAATGGAGGGCTTGACTATTTCAAATGCACCATTTCTTGAGGATGTCATGCAGACAACTGCGAACATGGGATGTGGATGACTGGAGCTGCAATATGAACTGCAGCTCTTAATGGTGCAGAGATGGACCAAGAACATTCAATTACTCTGAGCTGTGCGTGAACTCATTTTTGTAATTGTACAAAGGATTAGTCTTCATCTGAGTCACAGGTCAATAAATAACCGGAGGGAGTGTTAATCCCCATTTGAAACAATGTGATTCTGGTGCAGCTTTTTGAAGCTCTGCTAATGCATTGCCCTGGCATGCCCTGACCACTATGAGATGCTTTGAAAGTCAAATAACCCTCATTTTGTAACTGTAAAGAGTTGTTTCTCTCTTTAATGGCCATTATTGTGACTGTGCTGCTAGCGGCAAGTGTTTTGGTTGGTAATGGTTCTCACATGTCTAATGAAGTGTGTGATAATAGTCGATAACCTTTTTATAAATTAGATACTGAAGGAATCTGTTCTGCATTGCTACAAATGATGAGTCAATTATTCATTATTTTTGGTGCTCTTGAACAAGGAGCACTGCTTGATGCATGGTTTGTCAATTTTTCTCATTCACCGGTTTACCATTTTCTCATTGATCGGTGTGCGGTTGTTAATGCGCACCATTGAGATAATGGCTGACCGCTCCGTGGGGACTCAGGCTCTTTGCGTGTGACTGCAGGTTGTAATGAAAACCAAGCAAAGCCTGGTAAATAAATCTAGGAGCAACTCTTATCCTAACAGTCATGGTTGACTGTTGACTCATGCATTAAACTCAACTTATGTTTCATCTACATATTTCAATTTCTAGATGTTTTATATACTATTCTACCATTATATTAAGGATGTCATTTAAAGGAATAATTCCCCAAGATTGATATTTTGCTGAAAATGTACTCACCCTGAGGTCATCCAAGATGTAGATGAGTTTGGATTTGGATCATAATGGATTTGGAGAATTTTAGCGTTACATCACTTGCTCACCAGCGGATCCTCTGCAGTGAATGGGTGCCGTCAGAATGAGAATTCAAACATAATAACATCACAATAATCCATAAGTAATCCACACAACTCCAGTCCATCAATTAACATTTTGTGAAGCAAAAACTGTTTTATAAGATACGTTCAAGACTTTTTTAACTTAAAACAGCTGTTTCCAGCCAAAATAATCCTCTATCCATAATAAAGCTTTCTGCAGTGAAATATGCACAGATCAAGCATCGTTTACAAGCAGAAAGAGCCCAAAACATGTGGGTGGATTTTGATGTAGGAAGACAACAGGAGATTCACTTTTATTGAAGCAATTGTTATTATTGACTGTTTATTACAAACACAGATTTTTACTTCACAAGACATTGATTGACTGGAGTTGTGGATTACTTGTGGACTATTGAGATGCTATTATTAGCAGTTTAAACTCTCATCCTGAGCAAATTTTCATTTTTTGGGGGGTGAACCATTGCTTGATATATTCATAATATTAAATTAGGCGGTTTACTTAAGTAATGGGGTAATAATATTCCAAATGACATTAATAATATTTAGAATACAGTCACAACATTGTCATTGAAAATGACTTTATCAAGCAAATTCATTGATTTTTTTTCTGCTAGAAAATATGCTACCCTGCAAAACCATATGTTGCTATGCAACAAAGATAATGATCTGCTATGGAAGCTGACAGCGATATGGTGAAAAGGTGTCACGTCGTATCTGTTTCAGATTTGGATTTTAGCTCAGCTGGAATGTTGTATTTAACCTCTTAGAAGCCAGTACTGAAACTATAGGTTTTTGTAATGCTTATTGTAGACGCTAACTTCCTATACATTATATTACCAATAATGTACAAAATGGTCAAATACCTGGTCAATATGCAGATGTTTTTTTTTTACGGTTTGGGTTTATGATTTACCCAGTATTGTAACCCCTTCCTGACCGTTTTTATCTTTTAGGTGGAGGTCAGTGCCCCAACAGCAGCGCCTTGCAGGAGGTCCGCAACTGCAATGATCATCCTTGCACTGTGTACCACTGGCAGACGGGGCCCTGGGGTCAGTGCATAGAGGACACCTCCGTTCCGTCTGCCAACAGCTCGTTCAGCCACACCGGAGCAGGAATCGGCATTAATGAGGCGTTCTGCTCGGTCGGAATGCAGACGCGTAAAGTCATTTGTGTCCGGGTCAATGTGGGCCAGGTGCCACCTAAAAAGTATGTGTTTTTAAATTCCATGCATTCAATTTACACTGGGCGTAAATGAAAAGCATGCAATTCAATCCATTATCCAATTGATTTATTTGTCTGTGTTGTTGTTGTTATAAGGAAATATGAGTGAATAGCCCAGATCTTTTATTATTTATTTATCTTTCTTGGCATGTGTTGGATCAGATATTGAAGCAGGTTATGTATTCTATTTATTAAACTCAAGATCAATGTCTGTCGCTTGATCCTTATTGACCGATAGAGACTTTAAGTTGATGAGCTCTCAGCCGGTAGTTTTAAGTATCTGAATCTGGTCTTTCCCCGAAGGCGTCTACTGGGAAAATAAATTGTCTGTTTATTTATTAAGTTTAATATTGGCATTATTCTGTCATTGGCTGTGGAAACAGGTTGTGTAGCTCAGGGACCCCATACTGGCAATGGAAACGAGTCCCGCTTTCTTCCCAGGGTTATTCATGTGCTGGGCTTTACCCACTGATCTACACATTCATATAAACACACGCAGATATACACACGTGAGCCGCATGCTGATCGTTATGGGATGTGAAAGAAGCAAGGATATTGGAATGATGCAGGGGAAAAGAAGTGTGGTATCGGCAGAGACATAAGAAGAGTTCAGATGCAAAAGCCTCTAAGTGTCGTCTGAAATTTTCATCTAAAATCAGCATTTTTCTGTGTTTAGGTTCATTAATTTCACTTAAATGGCAACGAATAGGTCATTTTTTTCTGCAATTAAAGTGAAATAACTTAACATAAACAGATTAAATTAGAGCATGACAAAATGCTCATATTAGAAGAAAATTTTAGATGGTACTTAAAGGCTTTTGCATCTGAACTCTTCATATAATGAAGACGAATGTGTGATATTTGAGGGTGAAACCAATTTACATTCTGCTGTTTATGTATATACTACTGTTCAAAAGATGTTTTCTTTGTTTTTGAAAGAACTTCATCTTCAAGGCTGCATTTATTTGATTAATATACAGTTAAGTATTGTGAAATATTATAGTTTAAAATATTACATTAAAATTTGAATATGTTTTAAAATGTAATTTATTCTTGAGAAGGCAAAGCTGAATTTAACAGCCATTACTCCAATCTTTTGTGTCACATGATCCTTCAGAAATAATTGTAATATTCTGATTTGCTGCTCAATAAATGTTTCTTATTATTGTGCTGCTTAATATTTTTTTGATAAAAACAAATCTTTTGGAAAATTATAAATGTATTTAGAGTAAATTTTGATCAATTTAATGCTTCCTTGATAAATACAAATATTAATCAGTTTAATAATAAAAAGTTACTGTCCACAAACATTTGAAAGGTGGTATACTGTTCATAAATATCTACTGTAAGTTAAGACAAAAGTACAGAGTCCAACTTATGAAAAGCTTATATTTTGCAATTGTAATAATTTATTTAATTTATAAAAAAAAAAAATGTTTAATTGTAATGATTTATTTATCAATGTTAAATATATTATCAGCATAGCAAGTAAAGTTATAAATACAAAAATAACATTATTTTTTAGAATGTCTTGGTATTTTGTTTGTTTCCCTTTTGCTTCAAGCTTCATGAACTCCACCAGTTTGTGTCAAACTTGTGTCATCTTGTTCTCCAACATGATCCAAAAATGTGCTTCTTCCAAAGAAAATATGAGCATCTGTACATCCTGTTTTATTGTATTTATGTGCAGGTGTCCAGAGAGTCTGCGTCCAGAGACCGTAAGGCCGTGTCTTCTGCCCTGCAAGAGAGACTGCATCGTCACTCCATACAGTGATTGGACACCCTGCCCTTCCTCCTGCCAGACAGGTACTTTTAACACACTTGCATATACTGTAAATCTGCTGATGCATCTCTTGAACTAAAGTAAAATAAGAAAATGTTTCTTAAAGGCTGAAGTTTATTGACAAAGAAATGGATCACTTTCAACACTCTATCAGAAGTGTTAAGAAACCGTTTCTTTGTTCCCACAATCACACAATCAAGAAATTGTTGCTTGGCAACTCCGCCTATAGAACCGGAACAAATATTATAAGAAGCTGCTAATATCTGAACCATTTGTTATATTAAGCAAACAAGCATTGCATTTCCTATTAAAATCTTTTTCTCTCTCTCTCTCTCTCTGAGCAAATATCACACTCCAGTGTGTTTTGTATAAAATATTGCCTTTTTATAGTCCATCTGCTTGTCAGTTTCTTCTTCACTGAGCAGATCCTCACTTCCCTCATTAATTTTCTTCTTTTTAGTACTTGTTTCATTTACATGAAATATTGAATGTATGTTTTTACAAAGAGAACTACCCTCAAAATTTGAGCTTTGCAGAAGACCAATGTGAAAACGGTATGAAAAGAACTAAAAATCAGATGCACATATTTATAGATGCCTTCACCCAGTGGAGGACTTCAGTCAGAGTATGAATCACTGAACCGAGTTTATAAAAAATAAAACATTGAAAATTGTGGCCTCATTATTATCATTCCTTTCTCAATTGCAGTCATTAACCCATAAAGATCAGGGTAGTTGGGATGTACTGATATTTTCAAAGATATAAAGAGCTAAGGTTGGATACAAACATGTTGCAACAAAGTCATACAGAGATTAGATTTGTGAGTAGGGATGGTGTTTTTGCAAGATTTTCTATGTTTATTCAGGACAGGTTCATATTTTCTGTCTGTCCTCTTGTGTGTATCCAGGTGGTGCCGTCAAAAAGAAGCAATCAAGGAAACGCATTATCATTCAGCTTCCAGCTAACGGGGGCCAAGACTGTCCAGAAGTGCTCCTCCAGGAGAAGGAATGTGATGCCTCGTCTGCTTGTCCAGGCTACAGGTGAACAAAGTACCTCTGTTTGCAATTATAGTACAGAAATGTTATGAAATTCCTGGACTAAAATTATATAGAACGAGAGAATGAGAGAGAGGCCCGTTTTTCAAGTTTTACATATATATAAATTGTTTTGCTCTATAGGTGGAAAACCCACAAGTGGCGCAGGTGTCAGCTGGTGCCCTGGACCATTCGTCAGGACAGTCCTGGAGCACAAGAGACCTGTGGACCAGGACTACAGGCTAGAGGTACAGAAAAACCCTCGTCATCAACTTAAAATGAAATGAAACATCTTTCAAAGTCAACAAAACTCTGTAGTTGCTTGTTGCAATGCTTCACACTGCAGCTGGAGAGACTGTTAAATCTGTGGTAAACACATGAGATTGGTAGTAATTTGATCTGTGACTGAGTGTTACCATCAAGGGGCTGTGTAAACGCTTCTGTCAGAGATTCGGGAAGCTGTCTGAAGAAGTCACAAGCGAGATCCTTTGCTCTGACTCTTACCAGTAAACTCTTTCAGGCTTCAAATTCAGGCCATTAGTGTGGTGTGATTGAGAAACATATCTGAAAATGAAAGATGAGAGTCTTGCGTTATATACGCCTGGAGACAGTAATTGTTGATACTATATCACTGACAGAGATGGATTTACCGCATATGGAAGGCTCCACTGACATAAAAGCAATTTTATGTGGGAACCTTTAACTTGGGTTAACATTTTAGACTACAGTCTGCAGAAAAAGTACAGTCAGGTTGTTCTCAAACCCGAGTACAGTACAGGTACAGTACAGGTTGTTCTTAAAATCACATATAGTT
The DNA here is from genome assembly GCA_027422405.1 of Ptychobarbus kaznakovi. Taxonomy (NCBI): domain Eukaryota; kingdom Metazoa; phylum Chordata; class Actinopteri; order Cypriniformes; family Cyprinidae; genus Ptychobarbus; species Ptychobarbus kaznakovi. Next base: position 14,703,375 of record CM049802.1, on the reverse strand, counting down.
TTTCAAAAAGCTTCTTTATATATCAACTTCTCAGTATTTCTCGCATTAGCAAGCATTACCCGTAATAGTATCCCTCAATACATCGGCATGTCTGAAAAAGAAATCCAATACAATAGCTTTCACCCTCATTCAATGATATAAATCTGGATCCGTCCTGCTACTCGAGTCAATAAGCATTTAACCGCCCTCTCGTGTAATCCATCACAAGATGCTTATCTTTATTCAATGTGTGTGGCTTTATAGGTGAGAGTGGACTGATATTTATCAGTATTAACTCATAATAAGTGTTCTCCCTTTTTAGTTTTGTTTCTTTTTCTCTTAGTACAATTGGTTTATGATCTCTTTCTTCTTTTCTCCCTCAGCCGTATCGTGTAAAAAGTTGGATGGTGGACCTGCAGACGTTGCGGCCTGTCTTAAGTTATTGGGGCCTATGCCTCAACTCACTCAGTCCTGCCAGCTTCCATGCCAGGATGACTGCCAGCTGACCACCTGGTCCAAATTCTCATCCTGCACTGCTGATTGTGTGGGTGTCCGAACTAGGAAAAGGACTCTTATTGGTAAGTGCTGGATCAGCAAGTCTAATTCTTAAGACTTCCTGATGCCAAGTCAACAAACAGGCTCTTTTCACCTACATCTTTGATGCTTTATATTTGCTTTATGATTCCCTCAGATGCATCATCATCATTTACATCATTATAAATATATTATATACTGATAAATATATGTTATAGTCTTTAATACGTGCATTTATAATTTATAAAATATATTTTAAAATGAAATGTATTCCTGCAATGGAAAAGCTGAATTGTCTTCAGTGTCACATGATCCTTCATAAATCATTCTAATGTGCTGAGTTGCTGTTCAAATGTTTGTGGAAACTGTAAAACATTTTTGTAGCCGTTGATGAATAGTAAATTCAAAGAACGGCATTTATTAGAAATATAAATATTTTGTAACACTGTAAATATCTTAAATGTCACTTTTGATGAATTTAATGCATCCTTGCTGAACAAAAACATAAAAAATAAATAAATAAACAATATTGCTGACCCCAAACTTTGAACAACAGTGTATATATTATAAAGTTAATGTGTTTCTAAAATTGGCTTTTGTATTGTTGTTGTACTAAATCTAAAGCAAATTCTTAAAATATTATCATGACAAATATGTATGTGTATGTATGTATGTGTTGATTTATTTATTTGTTTGTTTATATTCATAAGATATAAGATAAAAGGGAGAAAAATGAAAGCATAGAAGAGATGCTTCTGTCACAGAATTGCATGCAGATTTAGTGCTGTAATTGCTGTAAAATAATTGTGAATTTTGATTAATTTTCTCAGTAGATTTGTTATATGTATGTACAAAGGAAACTCTGTGTTGCAACATTTTATTTTAGATGCATATACCTGTACCTCAGTTGAGCCAGAAATGTGTTTAACCTTTAGTACAATGTGCCATGATCTTAGTTGGTTATTTAGAGGTTAAAAACTGCATTGTGGGTGCCAAAGACCTATTTGCCCTTTGAAAGACCTGCTGCAAGTCAAGTAACTTTGCAAAAGTATTACATAAGATCAGTGTAATAGGTCTTTCAATTTGGATAGGTCTACTAACCCATGATTACCAGATCAGTGTGTTTTGACCACAGGAGGGAGATACTTAATAATTATAATTATAGAGATAATTATTACAGGATAATTCTGTTAGCAGTACATTCCATATTTTATTATTACAAACGATTTATTTTCCTGAACATGAAAGCATATTTAAATGGATAGCATGATCTTATAACTTTCGATCTAATATCTCTTAACTGTATGTTTGTGTGATTTTTCTGGCACAGGTAAAAGCAAAAAGAGAGAGCAATGTAAAAACACACAGATGTATCCTCTGAGCGAAACCCAGTACTGCCCCTGCAACAAGTACAATGCCCAGCCCGTGGGGAACTGGTCCGACTGCATCCTGCCCGAGGGTGGGCGAATAGAGGGCCTTTTGGGTATGAAAGTGCAAGGTGACATCAAGGAGTGTGGCCAGGGTTACCGGTTTCAAGCCATGGTGTGCTATGACCAAGACAACCGCCTCGTGGAGACGTCACGCTGCAACAGTCACGGTGGGTGAAACAATTTGAGGTGTATCAATCCTGCGCCTCTAGTTTCATTGTAGAAATAATGATTCATTAGTGATTTACTTCACTCAAACAGATTGTTCCTTTCACGTTATTGATTGGGCTAGTGTTATACTTTGTCGAGAAAAGTGTTAATGTTTGCAAACATTTTTATGTTATTTTATTTTATTTGACAAAAATATAATCTTGAATATTTAGGCAATTTCTTGTTATGTTCATTCATTTTGCTCAACTTCTTTTTGCACAAAATAATAATACAACAAGAATAGTACTTTTAATATTTTTTGATTTATACTAAAAAATACTAATCTAATATCTCTTAAAAATAAATAATCTATTTTTACAAAAATAACAATAAATATGAGTGCAAAATTAAATCAAATATTCACTTTTTATATACTAATCTGGATAGTAGAAAATATTTTTCATAAAGAAAGATTTTATGTATTTAAAACAATTGTCTTAAACTGAAATCCTATTATTTAAAATGCAATCAGTGTATGGAGGATTTTTCGAAATATGCACAGTGAAAAATTATTCTCTAACTGAGTATTTTTTGTCTTTTTTATCTATTTTTCATGTAAAAATATCTAAACATTCTTAATTCACACTATTCTTAAATTTACTATATATATATTATCTTAATTTAATATACCAAGTCTTGTTTGTTCCTTATAATGAGTCCTTCCCAAGTAAAGAAAGCAAAGAGCTTGTCTTAATAGAAAATAAGCTCTCCGCAACAGTGTTCGTAATCTAGTTCCGCTCCACAACTCTTGCCACCTCCTGCAGCAAGGAGCTCAGAAACAAGCATTTGACAATCCGTTCCTCTGAGCCCGAGATTAGAATGTGGCAGACTACAGCGTTAGATGAAAGCCTGGCCAATGCAGGAGCTCTGTGACGTTAAGGCCTCCCTCTTTATGAGTCACAATCCTCTAGTATGGATTGTATGCTCTCAGCTGGAGGCCTGCGACTGGCTCAAAGACTCGGCATCCCTAGAGTGAAGATGTGCTGACGGAGGCAGGGTGTTCTCTCTCTCTCTCTCTGCCTCCTCTCGTTCTCTTCCTGCTTCCTCTGAGACATCCCTCTCTCCAATCAGACCCCATACCCCTCACGATTTGAAGTGTAGTTGCCATTTTGTGAGGCTGTCAGACTGACATGTTGCCCAAGGCAATTTGTAAGGGGGTTGAGCATGTTTAATCCAACTATGAGAAGTTTCTGTGATAGGGATTTTGGTTCAAAAGTATATTGTATCCTGTATCCTGACTTTTTTATTTATTTTCTTTTTTTTAAGTGTATATTCATGACTGTATAAGAATGATCTTATGTTATCCAATTTAGCAGGCTATGTAAGACATAAATAAATGAGTTTTGTTTAACAATAGTATGGTGTTTAATAAAATATGAACAATATTTTGTGAATAATTTATTAATTTAGTGCTAATACATTCGTTTACATTAGATTTACATGTAATTTAAATTAGATTTAGATTTTTTTCTTAATTAGAATTTAAAAATGACTTTTTCTTACATTTAGAATGACAAATTGATATCCACTGATAAGCTACTACTAAACATATTGTAGAAACTTAATTTCCTGTAAAGCTTCTTTTCAACGATTTGTATCGTGAAAAGCACTATACAGATAAACTTGAATTGAATGGAATTTTTCCCACCACTGGAGCAATTAATGTGGAAGGCCATCGCTGACACAGAATGAAAAATACCAATACATGTAACTTTTTATCTTGCAATTCCAACTTTATCACTATTATTAGTTTGTCTTCACAATTTGGAGTTTCTCAGAATTGTAAGAATTGAATTGTAATTCATAATATCATTTTGACTTTATTTCTCACAAGTGTGTTTATATTTCAAAATTTAGAGTTGACATCTCAAAGATTTTCTTGAAATTCGGAGTTAGCAATTTGCAGTTTTGAATTTTTAGTTAACACACAATTCTGACTTTTATTCTCAGAATTCTGAGCTACAGTATAACCTAAGAATTGTCAGAAATAAAGCCATAATTGTGAGATAAAAAAACTGCAAATACCTTTTTATTTTCATGGCATAATTCAAGCTTTGAGTTACATTGATTTCTAAATCAAATTTGTGTGATGTCTATTAAACTGTTTACCACAATAATATATTGATATAACCTTAGAACACTTTTGAGCAAATAGTAAATGAATTAATAAGTATAACAATATAAAATAAAATAATATAATATAATATAATAATATACTTAAAATTATTAGAACACTTGGCATATTTCAGAGGTTTCAGTTGTTTTTGTTGATTATTGTTATTGTTATTTATTACACAATAATAAACACAATTTTATTATTATTGTTATTGTAAATGTGACATTACACTATCCATAAAATGATGGACTGGCCCCCTCAAAGTCCAGACCTCAACCCTATCAAGCAAATTTGGGGAGAGTTGGAAAATAAACTGGACAGATCTATTGTGCATTTAAAGGAAAGCCTTTAGCTTGCAGAAGGCATGGGATAACATTAGTTTTGAAGTTCTCAAGAAATATATTGACACTATGCCAAAGAGATATTCTCCTGTAACTGCTGCAAAAGGTGGACATACCAAATATTAATGTTAAAAGTGGATAAAAACAGTACAACTCACTTCATCTGAAATGTGCTGTGCTCATAGCAACCATCTGCATGTTTCATGAGCATTATGAAATGAAATCATGTTTTGGAGGCAAAAGAAGGTCAATATGTTCAGATCTGTCAGGGGTTCTAATAATGTTGGCCACTACTGTTTGTTTAAATTGTTACTTTGCTATTGGTGATCATTTGGAATCCATCTATTCATGTACCAGTTAGTCCTTTTTCTTTTTACATTTTCTACAGCAACCTTCCATCATCATGTTTGCTCAGCTTTTGCATATTTTTTTTTACATCAATCGTCATTTAAATCTGATATTGCTGTGCTTGTAGGTTTGAAGGAGCAACATATTATGGAGCACTTAACATTGAATACTTAAAACCTGCTGTTTCAATAATCCTCTGAAATGTTCAGGACTTGAGCTGTCTCACGCAGCTATCCCATTCCAGAAAGAATCTATGACCTTTGCTAGTTGTGATGTAAAAAGAAACTTCAGAAGACCTTGACCTTAACGCTGCTTTAACATAGACACTAGATGCCGTTTCACAATTTATTAGACTAACTCCAGTAACCAGCATCATATCATGTTGGTTTGACTCACTATATATTCTTATCTCTTGTAGGTTACATAGAGGAAGCGTGTATCATCCCATGTCCATCTGACTGTAAGCTCAGCGAATGGTCAAACTGGTCCCGTTGCAGTAAGTCCTGTGGCAGTGGAGTCAAAGTACGGTCCAAGTGGCTTCGAGAGAAACCGTATAACGGTGGCAGGCCCTGCCCCAAACTGGACCATGTCAATCAGGTATGCAGGGAGCCTGTTAGATTTGTTTAATGAATATGTGCTTGTCTTGCTTTAATGATTAATTACTGGGGTGCTGTACATTTTTGATCAAAGGACTAAACGGAATAACATGTTTCTTTAATACACAGCAATAGGGTTTACTAATATGATCATATAATCATTGGATATTGTTTGTGCATCATAGCTTTAGATCATTAAAGATTGCTAGGCTAAAATTTTGTGAATTTACACCGCTTCAAACGATCTGCTGAGGTTTTGGAAGTGACTAATAAATGGCATGTAACAATTTCTCTGTTTTCTGCATTTCTCTCTTTCATCTTCTCTCTCTCTCTCGTCATGGCGGGAATCCTGTAACAGGCTCAGGTAAAAATATCAGGTTTTAAATGATTGATGATGGTGCACATTTGATTAACCAATTATTTTTTATGATATTTTTTATGCTAATTTATATATTTTTTGATCAATTATTAATTCAAGTTCTTGATGAGTTATATACTGCATGATTTTAAGGTCCAAGGACATAGAAAGGGTCTTAAAACTGACAGGACACATTATAAACCTGATATGCTTGGCTCATAAATATTATTTAGGTGAAATAATTGAAAGGAAAATGACCATTACCATTGAATGCAACTTTTTTATTTTCTTAGTTTTCTTGTTTACTGAGATGCTTTTAATTAACATCAGTAAGTAACATAATTTAGTTCATATTAGATCATTAATGCATGTTCGGTAATATATTACATAAATAAATAAAAATAATAAATGAAAGAAGTTTCTTATGCTCACCAAGGCTGTGAAATACAGTAAAAACATTAATATCACAAAACGTTATTACAATTTCAAATAACCATTTTCTAATTTAATGTATTAATATATTTTAAAATGCCTTTTATTCCTGTGATGGCAAAGCTGAATTTTCAGCATCATTACTCCAGTCTTCAGTGTCACATGATCCTTCAGAAATCATTCTAATATACAGATTTAGTGCAAATGATTTTGGTGCAATATTTATTATTGTCCTCAAAGTTGCTTAATATTTTTGTTGAAGCAGTGAATTAATAAATGCTGTAAATTATTGTTAGTTCACTTTTAGTTCATGATAACTAAAGACCAAACAAATGTTAACTGAAAAAAAATGTAAAATGTTACTAAAGCTTTTAAAATATGATTATTCCCCAAAAACGTTGGTGGCCAAGCTGATACCTGTGTGGTGTTTCTCAGGTGTATGAAGTGGTACCATGTCTGAGCGACTGCAGTCAGTATGTCTGGGTGGCTGAGCCGTGGAGCGTCTGGAAGGTCAGTAATGTTGATCTGAAGGAGAACTGCGGGGAAGGTGTACAGACGAGGAAAGTTAGGTATGACCGTCTCAAACAACAACATTAGCAACATTATTACTACTTGACACAGTTTTTTAGAAAGTGCATGATAATCCTAACAGATGTTTCTTTTCATGAAGGTGCATGCAAAACACTGTTGATGGACCTTCAGATCCTGTGGAAGATTATCTCTGTGATCCAGAGGAGATGCTGCTTGGAGCCAGAGAGAGCAAGTTGCCCTGTCCTGGGGACTGTGTTTTAACTGACTGGGGGCCTTGGAGTCGATGTCCATTGGTGAGAGGAAACATTGATCAGGAACACATCTAATGTTCAGCAGAGCACACGATATTATTTTCCCCCTACAGTGTTGTAATGTATAATCGGCTCTACCATAACTGCATGGTGTTTCTGACGCAACACTTTTCAGTGCAAATGTCTCCTGAGAGCCCAGCCTTTATATGATAAGTTTAAATGCACGCAGATTAGCCAGGCTGGTACCTCTTCCTCCTATTTTTCCATCTCCTGGAGAGGAGGATTTGAGACACAGCATGTTCTTCAGAGCTGCTCAACACAATCTAAAATTTTTGGTCAGCCTTGCACCAGTGGTCAGTAAATAGTACAAAGCTAAATAAGAAAACCGAGGATGCTTTTGTGTATGGCGGAGGTTGGCCGCTCGGAGCGGGCTGCGAGTTCACACATGAAATCGTTTGCTATGGCATAAGTGTTTGTATAGGCATTATTGAGGAATCTCTCAGGGGGAGGGTTACTCACGTCTGTCTCAGTGTGATTCCCAGGCACGCTGCCACCAAACTGCAAGGGTAGCTAATTGCCATGGATACTTAGAGTATCCCTGCAGTGAAAATGCAGGAAGGCTTAACACATCTTACACATGACATCAGAGAGGAATTTATTTCCCTCAGAAAGAGCTGCCAACGTCTGAACTAACAAGGAAAATGTGAAAGCGAAATGAATCCGCAGCACATATGCTGAATATTTCAAGATGTCCTCTCTTTTGTCCATTTGATTGTTCTTTTGTTGTTCATTGATCATCATTTGTTCATTGAAAGCTTTTTTTTTGAAGCCATGCAATGTGAATAGTACAAGGCATAGGAACGCCAGCCCTATACGTCAGCCTGGGGAAGAGAAACAGTGTCCTTCAACTACAGAGAAAGAAACGTGCAACCTGAACACCAACTGCTTCCATTACTCCTATAATATTACAGGTAAATATTGACTGAATATTAACTAGAACATGCTGGCTCCCAGTTACATGCGAAGACTAAGAAATCACTGAGATTTGATTTGACAAATTTGGCTATTCATCTGTCATCTGGCCTCTCAAACTTCGTTCCCATTCATATTCATTTTAATAGTTTAAGAGTCAGTTTGGAAGCTCTTGAATTTTGCTAATACTGATTATCAACAAATTTCAACTTGATAATAGCATTATTTTAGCGCAAACAATAGATTTTGCATGGTGGTTGAATCCTAGGGAATGCATAAAATTAAATAAATGTATAGTATACCCTGAATTCAATGAAAGTATACATTTATAAAGTATACATTTAAATGTAATGCTTCTGACATAAAATATCATTAATTCATTAGAATAAAATATAAATAAAATGTACAACTATAAATAAAACATTTTAGATTATTTTTTTCCCTCTAAGAATAATTGTATTTCTGTTTCACACTTGGATCAAATAGCATTCTAGTATTAAGTATTATTTTAGTATTATGTTTTGTAATCTACTATTAGTATTTATTAGCTTTTATTTTTATATTTTCATTTTAATGATAATAATAATAGTAATTTTAGTAAACGTAATAAATGAAGTTGCCAAAGCAACATTTCTCATTTTAATGTAAGTTATTTTTTAGTTAAAGTGTTTTTTTTTATTCTTTGTTTAATTTTCACATGATTAAAAGGGAAAAGGTTCATTTGAAATAACTGGTCAGAAGAATATTAAAATATTTTTGTAATTTTTTTTTTTTATAATTTTCCATCCAGACTGGAGCACATGTCAGCTGAGTGAACGAGCTGTATGCGGGGTTGGATTCAAGACACGCATGCTTGACTGTGTTCGCAGTGATGGCAAGTCTGTGGACCTCAAGTTTTGCGAGGAGGTACTTTTCGGTTCAGAAGACAAGTTTACAAGTGATGCTTCTGTTGTAAATCCACTTAACTAAATTGATTTGGTGTCTTTCAGCTTGGTCTCGAGAAAAAATGGCAGAGGAACGTGTCCTGTGTGGTAGAGTGCCCTGTCAACTGCCAGCTGTCTGATTGGTCGTCCTGGTCTGAATGCTCTCACACCTGCGGTTTTGCAGGTAAGCCAACACTTTGTATTGAAGACCTTGATTTGAAATTGGATTGTTGCCAGAACGCACAAAGAATTATTCATTTATTTATTATTTGCATGGCTTGGTTAATTCACACTCTCAGCAGTCAGTCTGTTTCAGACAAAATCAAAAGCCTCAGGAGGGTCTTTGGGTCTTGTGGTCCAGAACGTTGGTCTTTGATGTTAGCTAACATGACTGGTTCCTCAAATGGCAAGTTTTAGGGAATTATACTGAGCTCTGTGCTGTCTTAAAATTACCAAAGCATTGGCTAAAACCACAAAAAATGTATGCTGTGAGAACAATTGTGTTATCACCCAGAAACAGCATTTGAGAGAGGATAATGATGTCCTTGAGTGTAATTCCATCTGCTCTAACGATTGATTAGGGGCTTATTATGTTTGTGTGCTTGGGGCCTAAGAGACCACTCCGCTACACAAGGTCTTTGAGAGCAATGGCCAGCGACTGCTAGAGCAAACCCTGCCGCTATATGAAACCTGAGCTGGTTTAGTTCATCGTGGCATCTTTAATCAGTTCCCTGGCGGCAGGATTCCCACAAAGATACAGAATCATCAGATTTCATACTGAAATCTACATTTTTGGGATTAACTGGCAAAAATTTGTTCAAAAAACAAATTCTTAGAAATGTACTTTTTATATTCAGTGATTTCTTAAAATTTTTAAAAGCCATTTTTAATTAAATTGACACTAAAAATGTCACATGGTGTTCTTGGCAACATAAAAAAATTAAACATTTTACATAAATATGAGTGTACACATTGCAATGATTATTTTCATAAAAGTTTTTATATTATATATAAATAAATATAATATATATATATATATATATATATTTATATATTGTATTATATAACAACCTGAACTGTTTTGTGATGAAAGGTAAATTGATCTTACATATTAGGATACTTTAAGAGACTGGGTTTGATGCAGTTATGAGGGTCTTATCTATGATATCATATCCTGTATTTTGTGTGTGTTTTTCTCCCTTCTTTTTTCTGCACATTACTTGCATCTCATTTTTCCATATAATTATTCCCCCAAAGTGACTTTTTTTTGGTTGAAATATATTAATAAAAACAATTATAATAAAAAAATAAAAAAGGGGGCAGCCGTGGCCTAATGGATAGAGCGTTGGACTTGTAACCCGAGGTTGTGGGTTCGAATCTCGGCTACGGCAGGATTTGTCCACAACTGAGGTGAGACCCTTGAGCAAGGCACCGAACCCCCAACTGTTCTGTATAATTGTGTATGTGACAAATACAAAATTATTCAAAAATATTATTCAAAAATTCTTCTTCTTCTTAATAGTTAGTAAGATAGTTGTTAAGTTTAGGTATTGGGTAAGATTAGGGATGTAGAATATGGTCGTACAGAATATGTGCTATAAAAGCACTAATAAACAGCCAATATGTTAATAATAGGCATGCTAATGAGCAACTAGTTCAAAGTGAGAATTGGTCCATATACAAAAGTGTTACCCCTTTTTTGTAATAGGATTTTTGTATGTAATGAATGCTGTTTTTTTTTTCTTTGCACCAGAATGTAGTCAAATAAAAAATGTGAGTATTCAGTTTTAATGTAGAAATTAGTATATCAGGCATATTTCTCATAGTATAGTCTATATACAAATTGCTATATAATAATGATTGTATATAATAAATAAATTAATTAGTTTTGGAAATTATTAGTGCTAGTCATTGATCCAATTAGCACCCATGAACATCATGAAATCAGGCATGAATTTAGTTATTTTTGTCAACAGAGAAATTTAATTGTCATGTGTGACAGTATGTAATAATAATGCAAAGCAAATTAAGACCCAGTTGTGTGTGGAGCCATGAGCTAAACGTCCTGCATTGGCTATCCTGTGGCACACTGGTTATGCTGTTTGCCATAAACCTGGTGCCTTGGCCACCAGTTGAGACAGAAAGATATGAAAAGAAAGAGAACTGAGAGGAAGAGCAATCATTACTGCTAAAAACTCTCACAAAGGCCCACAAGTACTTGTTTATGTACAGTTCCCCTTCAGTCAGTCACGTTCGACGTAATGTCAGAATGACTGACGTAGTGGGATCTCGCTCAAGAGCCCAATCACCTTCGAGTGTTAACTAAACAAGCCAATGACAGTTGGCGCGCGTGTTTCGTCACGTGCACACCGCCCCGCAGCACGGCTATAAAAGAAGAGTGCGCACTTCGGAGCCGAGCCTCCTAGGAAGACTGAATCTCCGCCAGTGTCTACGAGACAGCCTTGAGTGTTGGTGTTACGGCGTGTCAGCGGAGGTTGCTGTCCAGCAATTGTATGTGTGTCCCCCTTGCCATGCCCCGATCTAGTTCCTCCGTCATTCACCAGCGGAGGGCTACTTCAGCTCATGGTCAGGGTGATTTGAGGATCACAGTGAGAGCTTCCCCGCCCCGAGTGATCCTACCCGCAAAGCGCCGCCGCCTGGAGGGTTAATCCACGCCTTCCGTCCAGGGCCTGTAAGTTCTTGTCCGCTCTAACGGCCAAGGCTTACAGTGCTGCTGGACAGGCAGGCCGCTTCTGCCCTGCATGCCATGGCACTCCTGCAACTTCACCAGGCCAAGGCATTGAAGAAGTTGCACGAGGGTGGTGCTGACTCAGGTGTGCTGCAGGAACTGCGCACAGCGACGGACCTCGCTCTTAGAGCGACGAAAGTCATGGCCCTGGGTCTGACGATGTCCACTTTGGTGGTCCAGGAACAATCTTGCTTTTCTTCTGGCAGGAATCCCGCTAGTGCGAGTGTCCAGACATGTTGTTGTATCAACAGATGCCTCTGCCATTGGCTGGGAAGCCATGTGCCTCGGCTGCAGTGGCATATCAACTGCCTTGAGTTGCTAGTAGTATGGCTTGCTCTGCGCTGCTTCAAACGACAAGCATGTACTGGTCCGTATGGACAACACTGCGACCGTTGCGTACGTCAACCACCAAGGCAGTCTACGCTCCCGTCGCATGTCGCAACTCTCCCGCCATCTCCTCCTTTGGAGTCACAAGCATCCCCTGGGCACCACTTACTGTATATTCAGGCATTCTGCCTGAAAGAGCCTACACTCCATTTCTCTCCATCCCTCTCCTCAGCCTTGCAGAATCGATTTAAGAAAATCAAGAGGGGGAGAGATAGAAATTGAGAGTGGTTTCAGTGCCTGGAACAGATTAAGTTATTCACAGATGGGTGGAACATTACTACACAGGAAGAAACACTTTCAGGTCATATATTGTTTTTGGATTTCCGTTGGAGGGGGATTGAGTTACCTGAGATTAGTGTGTGTGTGTGTGTGTGTGTGTGTGTGTGTGTGTGTGTGTGTGTGTGTGTGTGTGTGTGTGTGTGTGTGTGTGTGTGTGTGTGTGTGTGTGTGTGTGTGTGTGTGTGTGTGTGTGTGTGTGTGTGTGTGTGTGTGTGTGTGTGTGTGTGTGTGTGTGTGTGTGTGTGTGTAACATGAGATGATTCACTTACTGTAAAAGCCTTTATTTCATTCGAGGAGCCACTTTGTTTGATGTTAAAGCATCATCTTAAGCAAGCATGAGAACAACTGGGGTGTTGTGCTTCCAGTATGTGAGTGAATTTGAAATATAATTTGTCATGTCTTATATAAAATTTTATTTTAAGACCACAATGTACCTCAAATACTAAGAGTTTTAAAATTGTAACAATATTAGAATGCAGCATTGTGAAAAATATCTGTTTTTCTTTCAATGTTTTTTTGTAGGGAAGCTCTGGAGAAGGAGAACTGTGATCCAGGCCTCTCAGGGAGATGGACGGCCGTGTTCCTCACAACTGGAGCAGTGGAAGCCCTGTCCTGTTAAACCCTGCTACAGCTGGATGTACAGTGCCTGGTCTCCATGCAAATCTGAGGTGAATTTGCTGATCAATCGCTCAGATTTCTTTATTCATTGATTTTGGACAATAAGCTGAATTATATATTTTAAGATGTACTTCATGGATGCTGTTTTTTTAAGTAATATCTTAAAATGTTAAAATGTTTAAAGTAATATCTTTAAACATAGCAGGCACACAAGTGGTCGACTTTTAATGAAAAAAATTATACATACATTGCCGATCAAAAGTTTAGTTTTTTTCTTTGAATGAAATTAATGTTTTTTGTTTGTTTTTTTCCCACAAGAATGCATTAAAGGATTAGTTCACTTTTAAATAAAAAATTCCTGATAATTTATCACCCCCATGTCATCCAAGATGTTTATGTATTTCTTTCTTCAGTCTAAAAGAAATTAAGGTTTTTGATGAAAACATTCCAGGATTTATATCCATATAGTGTACTTCAATGGACTCCAAACGGTTGAAGGTCAAACTTACAGTTTCAGTGCAGCTTCAAAGGGCTATAAACGATACCAGACGATGAATAAGGGTCTTATCTAGCGAAACAATCTGTCATTTAGAAAAATATAATAAATGTATATGCTTTATAAACACACAAATGCTCGCCTGTTCTGCGATGCGTGTCAGCAGGGGTGTGAAGTAACGAATTACAAATATTCACGTTACAGTAATTAAGTAGTTTTTATCAGTTATTGTAATTTTTTGAGTAGTAAGTGATGTATCGGTACTTTTACTCTGCTATTTTCCTCCATTTGTGGTCGTTACATGCTTATTTTAATTTTAATTTTATCCATCAACGTGATTGGATAGAGAGATAGTAATCGGTCTCGTGACTTTCGTCAAATCAAATTGTGCATAGAAAACTTTAACCGCCAACTGCTTTTTATCATGGCTTCTCGTAGTGCATTCTTCAAGCATCAATTCAGTCGCATCTTCATCTAATATGTTAAGGTAAATTTCGGATTTCTGCTTACTAAATGATTTGTATATATGCTTGCCTATCTACACGGTCTGAAATTTGGTGTGAGGTTGCGGGTATTGTGTACAGTGTTAACTCCCGCAAGTGCCACGTTCAGTAAATTTCCACTCACTTATGAGACGCGCGATCTACGCTGTCTCTCGTCTCTCTCTCTGGCGTGCTTTCTGCAGCAGTCACTTGGATAATTCGTTGTTGCTAGTTGAACTTGTTGACTTTTGATGAGTTTGAGCGCGTGATGCGTGCTGTGGAAAAAGTGTGTAGGAAACACTGTAAGACAATTTGAAATAATGTACTCAAATTGAGGACCAATCTGCACCTTGTTGATGACCCATGGGGTTAATATAGCCTACTGTATCTGTGTCAGTGCGTGATGTAATAAAACTGCAGTTGACAGTCAAAATTAAAACTGCTGGATGACAGATATTCTTCATTCTTTATGACAAACAAGATAATGTGAATTACAGAATGTACAATGTTTTTTAAATGTATAAATTGCAGTGTTCAGCGTTTATTATGATGGGGTAGAATCCACAGCTCAGTACTCACTACTCAATACTCATGAGTACTTTTAAATAGGCTACTCTTTTACTCGTACTCAAGTAGTTTTTTGGACAAGTACTTTTACTCTACTCACACTACATTTTTTGGAAGGTAATGGTACTTTTACTTGAGTTTGTTTTTTCAGTACTCTTTCCACCACTGCATAACAGTCACCATACTTGGTCGTATGTCACTTAATTTCAAAGAATCTTGAAACATCCTCATACAACAACTGTTTTCAACATTGATAATAATAATAAATGTTTCATGAGCAGCAAATCAGCGTATTAGAATGATTTTGAAGGATCATGTGACAATAATGGCTGCTAAGAATTCAGCTTTGCCATCAAATGAAAAAAATTGCATTTTAAAATACAGTCAAGCCTAAATGTATTCAGACACCTTCAACATTTCTCACATTATCACAGTTTATTCGCTATAGTTTATAAAATGGTAATACAATCTGACGTGTTAAACTGTGTCAGAACAAATTCATTTTGATAATGTCAGATAACTTTGATAGAAAGGTATGTAATGAATTAGGTTGAGTAGCTGTTAAATTTAAGTACACATTTAGATAATACTAATTTAGGTCAACCAATTACCAATCAATGCTTAATTTTGTTCAGTCTGTGCTGTAAAAAGGTTGCATTAGCAATTAAATAAAAAACAGGTCAAAGTGTGAATAATTTTTGGTCCCAAATTTGTATCAATTTTATTGGTAGTCCTCTGTATGAAGATTTTTTGGGTATAATGTCACAGTTTACTTTATTTTGCTATCCTCACTTACATAAATTACTATAATGTAGTGTCCTGCACCCACTAGTAAAAATAATATCCAAAATGATATCTGGTGTCTGAATATTTTTTGGTTTGACAGTATATACAAGTAAATATTGTAATAGTAACAGCTACCCATCTCACTCATACAGTACCATTGTCCTACATATAAAGTCCTATTTTCCCAACATACTGAATTTATTAGTATTTTTCAGTAAATAAATGCACCATGAACTCGCATGAGTAAAGGTGCAGGCACATTTACCGCTGCTTGACGGGGGTGAAATCCAGTCATTTCAATAGGAATCAGTGCGATCGTGAGTTTTGCATGAGGGTGAACACCCCACACAGATTTTTAGATGCTCAAGTCGGTCATGCAAATCTGCCACATTGACCAACAAAAAACTGCTTGTGCTTCATTACTGACAATGAAAAATGGACTTGTTGCAAAATGTTGCTGAAATTTCACTAAATGTGACCGCACATTAATGCCAAAAAAGTAACCTGATTGCATAAAACCTATTTAATGCAATGAGGGTTTCCGATATGAACACCTTAAGCAGGTTTTGTCTTACTAGAGGCACTCTTCACTATACTAAACCACAATCACTTAATTTCATCTGCAGCACTGTTTAGGTATATTTAGAATACTCCCCAATCCTCTCCTACTTTGGCCTTTTCGCAGCGTTTGTACTGTCATCTTCCTCCTGTCATCAGTCTGGTTTTCAGGACCCAACAGGAGGTTTAATTAAAGACAACAGACAGAAGACACAGCTTCTCTCTTCTCTCCTTTCTTCCCGTCTCTGTCTTTCTCCTTCCCCCTCATTCCTCATGCCCCCGTCACAGTGCAGGCTGTGAGAGAATATTGACTCTGGCCTTTGTTCTCAGCTGCCTGTCTCTAAAGTGTCTTCTGACAGCCCTCAGCAGTCTCCAGCAGCATTGCTTCACTTGTGCATCGTGTTTTTAGAGATTTTCAGCAGCTATGAAAAAATAATGCCGGTAGCTGACAGTGCGGAACATGAGGACAGAGAAACAATGCTTGGATTTCTTCCTGCCTCATTTTGTATCACCATGAGAAGTTTTGCTCTTTCGGGGTCTAGAGCTCCAAAGAAGCTGTGTAGAGTTCATCCTCAATCTCCACTATGAGTTCAAAAAGTTTATATATTTTTTAATTTTTTTATCACAGCTGGTGTCCAATTATAGTCATTATATTGTATATAGCCAATTATACAATATAGAATTATAGCATTCATTTCAAAACTCCCTGTTTCCTTAGGGTGCGCGGTGTGGAGAGGGACTGCGCTTCAGGAACGTGTCCTGCTTTGTGTCTGATGGCTCGGGGAAGGATCCGGACAGTATGGTAGATGAGGAACTGTGTGGAGACCTGGAGCAGACTGTGGATGGGGACAAACAGATCATCCTGCAGGAGTCCTGCACGGTGCCCTGCCCAGGTAACAGCTAATGCCACAACTGTGAATACATGCTGTTGTAAATCCACTACACTGACAGTTGCTGAACCCAAGATTTACATCAAAGATATTGTAATAACGTGAGACATATTACATAAATTACATAAATATTTGTTATAATATACAATACTATTCAAAAGTTTGGGATCAGTACATTTTGAGTTTATTAATTTATTTTTATTTTATTTATTTTATTTTTTCATCCCGCACAGATGCATTAAATTGATCAGAAGTAGTATTAAAGGCATTTATAATGTTACAAAAGATTTCTTGCTGTTCTTTTAAACTTTATATTCTTCAAAGACTATCATATTAAACAGCACAATAGTTTTCAACATTGATAGCTATAATAAATGTTTATTGAGCAGCAAATCAGCATATTAGAATGATTTCTGAAGGATCATGTGACACTGAAGACGGGAGTAATGACTGCTGAAAATTCAGCTTTGCCATCACAGGAATAAATAATATGTTTAAATATATAAAAACAGAAAACCGTTATTTTAATTTGTAATAATATTTATGTTTTTACTGTATTTTTGAGCAAATTAATGCAGCCTTGGTGAATATAACAAACTTCTTTCAAAAACAGTAAAAAAAAAGATAAAACCTCAAACGTTTTATGGTAATATATGTTGTTTAGTAAAATAGTAAATATATACATACTGTTTTTATTTTATTTATTGTAATGACAATAAAAAAGACACTTATGTAGTTTAGTAAAAACATATCATGCATTCTCCCTCCTTCAAAAAAAAATCAAGCAGTATAAATTGGCCTTTATACTTAGAGAAAAAGAGAAAAATCACAATCTTGTGTTCCTCTGTCTAGAAGCTCCCTTTTAAATCAGTCAGACCTACTCTGGCACATTTACAAGGCAGCTTTTATGAGACACTGTGTGAAATATGCACTGGGATATCACACCGCTATAATTCAACACCATCATATACCTTGCTGTATTAAGCTAGAGAACTAAACTTCATGGCTTGTTGTCCATTGTAGGACTGTAATTTCACAGGAAATAGATGGAAACAAAAAATATATATATTTCAGACAGGCTTTTAAAAGCTTATTTCAGCAAGTGAGTGACAGATAGTAAGACAACATTTTGTCATGTCCTTTGTGGCAGTAGTAGAGGGTCGTGATTGAGGTTTTATAAGGGGACAGTGACAGTAACAACACATGTCAGTGCAGATTTGTGTTGTGGTAGTGGGAGTTACATGATGCTTTGCCCACAGTGTAGTTGTGATTGTTGCTTTTTTTAGAAAGTTGCACAGTTCTTCACTTGCTTTGACCTTTGACCCCATCATTCATTCTTCATTTTTGAAGCGTAGCTCCCTGGCACACGTCCCGTCTCGCTCCGTTCTATAAACCTCCAGCTGTGACCTACCACTGTGCTCCCTCTGTCTTCCCTTTTTTTCCTGTTCCGATCTCTTTTTTCACACAAATGTTTCTTAAAGGATGATGATGCACCCTTTGTGCATTTGAATATTCATCCCAGTGTTGTGTAACATCATCAGCTATTCACACACAGACTCCAGTGTACTCTGTGAACTCAGGTGTCACATCTGCCTCTGGCGTTCCTCTGCGCACGTGCTCTGATAATCACGATCACAGGAATAGGGCTTTATGGAACGACAACTTTATGAATAATGAATACTCTGGGAAATACTCACACATCAGGACTTGCTATTACAACAGGACAGACTGACCTACTTATGTTGAAAAAACAGAAGAAACAAAAGAAATCTGCAAGTGGAAGTTATTGTTAGACCCTGTAGGATGAAAATGCAAAAACTTTTTAATTCTTTAGGGTTTTAGATTAAATCTATTAATGAATCACTAGGCCCACACAGAATATGTGCCTGGAGCTCCTCATAAATCTCTAAGGATGTCTGCAGAGTTGAAACTTTGTCACTTGCAAGGTTTATTTGTTTATTAAACATTTTGGTGAATTTAATTATGCCTTTAGCTACCAGTAACACTAGAACTCTCAGCCAAATTCATGTTTATTGCTGTGATGTATTTTACATTTCAAATTAGAATAAAAAAAAAAATACATTTTACGATTAGCATGACAAAAAGTAAATAAATAACATTTTCAAACTTCAGTCACCCATTCATTTTCTAACAGAGGTGTTTCTGTTTTTGTCAGGTGAGTGTTACCTGACAGAATGGACTGTGTGGAGCCCGTGTCAGCTGAGCTGTATCAGCGGGGACGATCTGGGCTTCGGTTCGGTGCAGGTGCGTTCTCGTGCCGTTCTAGCTCAGGAGCCTGAGAACCTTCTTCAGTGTCCAGAACAGGAATGGGAAGCCAGGCCATGTACAGGTGAGCCAAAAGCAATGCATTTAGGACAGACAATGCAGTTTCACTGTAAAAATTTCCGAAGTTTCCGAAATTGTAAATAAATCAAACATTACTGGACTATGCTTGAGTACAAAAATACTATTTCATCTTCAAAATTTCAAGTTTAGTTATGTTACTTGCCAATTCTTTGTAATTATTTGTGAAATTTTCTCAGTGAAAATGTTCTACTATTTTTTTTTTTTCATTTTAGATACATTTTTATAAACCTACACAGTGTTTTAAGGTTTTAAAAATGATAGTTTTCATTATTTGTTGAATGTATCAATGTTAATACTGTTTTATGTGTTTTAAGAGGGCCAGTGTTATGAGTACAAATGGATGACCGGTCCATGGAAAGTCTCGTCTCGACAAGTCTGGTGCCTGCGCTCTGATGGATTGAATGTCACAGGTGTGTGTGTGTTTAAAATAAAATACAATACAATACAATACAACAAAACGTCATATAAAAAAAATAATATAAATGAATATTTGGATTATATATTTTTAACATCCTTTATATACAGGAGGGCAGAAAATAATGGTGCATCGAGGTGCACACATTGTAGAAATAGAGATGAGCCACCCTGTATCTATTTTCGATATTCAGAGAAAAAAAAAATGAAACCATCACTATGACAGGAGCATCAATATTCTCTCCTCAGAGAGTGTTTGATGACAGACTGTGGTTTGAGATAAAGTTGACGTCCTGTGCTGTCATTTCCTGTCAGGAAATGCTGAAGTATTCGCTGTCTCTTATACATTTGTATATACTTTATGGAAATAAGCTTTTAATCCATTACAATGCGACACCCACATTTAATCCCATATCACCATTATGCCTGTCTGTGTGTGTATTTCTACGTCTCTCCTTGTTTTGGTGCAGGAGTGGAAATGCACGGGAACAGAAGTATGCCCCTCATACTCTACTGAAGAACATCATAAATGCATTGCAATATGAGATTTCATTGAGCTATGTATGCCATATTAATGCGACTTGGAATCAATCCCTATTATTTTCAAATGTTTATTTGTCCTCTATGTCGAGTTGTCCAAACTGACCTCGTTCCAGATGGCACACATGAGTCTGGTCACTTGTGATTGGCAGAACAGGGCAGCAGAACTTCTAAGGCTGTAATCAAAACCTCTACAGCAACCAGGTCCCTGTTTATGCATATTCATGAGTTATATGAATGTGTGCAGAAGTATGAATATTCATACAGGCTGCTAATTGGTAAATATGTTTCTGCAGATGCTTACAGTTTATAGTGCACCTATAAAGAAGAGATCTTTTAACACGGCAATAGCTTTATCTTATTGCTAATTATGATTTGTTTTACAAAACACACAAAGAGAAAACACATTTCTAATTTTCCAAGTATCACCCAGTAAGCAGCTTTCTGATGTTACACTGGACACAAATGACACATCTAGTGCTGGTTGTGGCCTTAACAATTGTCATGGTATCTGACAGCGGCAGTCGAGGGTGGTTCCGGCGATAGGGAGCAGTTCTATTTCACTGCTCTCATTGTTGATTGGATGTATTGATTCATCCCAGCTTAGAGAAAATAACACCCCTGCACTGGCCGCCGGCTGCCCATTTCAGTGCTTTAATAGATCCAGTGGGTTCCCACAGGCTGCGATTTGTAGAGAGGAAGATGGAAAGTGAGCGAAAGGATGTTGAGATTGTACACACAGGCGACCCAAGAAGAGGATCATTTTTAATTGTGTTGGCTGATGATAAAACGAGCAGAAATCCCATGGACTTACGTTGACTGAGTATCCCAAGCCTGAATATCTAGGGAACAGTATATCTGAGAATGAGCTAGAAATTGTGTATAAATGCCCTAGTAACCCTTCAGAACACCTTAGCAACCATCCAGAACATCCTAGTAATGCCCTAGAAAACACCCAGAATACCTTGCAACAGGGTCCAGGGGCTGCTAGGGTCTGCAAGGGAGGGGGGGAAAGTTTTATAAAAAAATAAACAAATAAATCAATACATAATTTAGTGAATACAGATATATTAAATATTTAATATATTCTTAAATTGTATTCTTATAAATGTGCCATAGTTTAAAGTTTTCCTTTAGTTTATACATCTAACCAAGAATCCATTTCCACTGCATAAGAAAAATAAATAAAAAAGCCCAATAATTTGGTAATTCATAGTTTTTACATAAAATCATAATCATGATATAGAGATTTTAGATACTAAGTCATAATTATGACAGAATTTCATAATTTAGATTTTTTTTGTCATAATTATGAAATTGTCAAAACTGACACAAAATGTCATAATTATACGATAAAAAGCCATAATTATCACGTGTAAATATTATAAGATAAAAATGATAATATAGATGTACATTTCTAACAGCACTAATGGTGGAAAAAAATACATGTTGTTTAATAGATAACATATGAACTCGTTTTTTTCTGGATTTTTACATATACTGTGCATACACATTTATTTTATTTTTATTTTTCATATTGTAAACTGGCTGTCATATTTTAGGAATTGGTTTCTCAGAAAGTGGATCATCGTTTTATAGGAGTCCATGGCATAAAAAAAGTATGAAAACCCTTGCTTTTCCAAATACTGGGGAAGGTTGTCAATTGTTTTCCCCAGAAAATGTTACAAATCTAGCTGAATTTTAATTGTTGCCTCATGCCAATCAGTTAACACATCAGTAATATCATAACTCTAGAGGTATTAAGCATGAATTAAACTGGAGTAAAGCATGTCTGGCACTGTTTGCATTACCAGAAGAGAGGAAAAGAGGATGAATGTGGGAGAGCAACAGAATGCAGAGACTTTGATGCCTCCTGCCTCCAGGACAATGTCGTAGCTGAAAATGGGCATGTGTTTGTGTGTGAGTGTGACAATGCCATTAAACAATGTTTATATAAAACTTTGAACTCTTTGCCTGCAGGTGGATGCCCGTTGACAAGCGAGCCGGTGTCTGACAGATCATGTGATCCAGCCTGTGACAAACATCGCTCCTACTGCACTGAGGTTAGTATGTGTGCATGTTTATGTGTGGACGCCTGCTGAGATGGGATGCAGACTGTAAACTGGGTTGCATAGATATTCAATACAGCAGGATTAGACTTCCTCCAGAGGAGAGAGAGATAGCCCTGGAATGTATAATGGGAAATTCTGAAACATGAGAACCAAGATGCACCGGCTATAATAGCAAGATTTGATATCCGCTTATCAACAGACACCATCATAATAACATTAGATGGAAACTATTAAAGCCACTTTACTGTTCAGTCTTTTTCTGATAAAAATAACAGTGTTAGCCTTATGCATGGACTTTATCAAGCTCCGTGACCAATGTCAGAGGATAGTGAAAGCAGTAACACTGCTAGCGCTGTAGAGATTAGTACAGGTCAAATAAAACACCTTAGGGAGGATAAGTCACTATCAGTTGAGAGCTTTATATTATTCTGGATGGCAGCACTGTTTTGGAGTGGTTGGTGTGTTTGAATGTGTTTATGCTTGCATATGCCTTTGATTTGTAAAATCCTTTAAATGATCAAGATATAGTATTATACAGTCATGGCCAAAAATATCGGCACCTTTGGTAAATATGATCAAAGAAGGCGGTGAAAATGTATCTGCATTGTTAATCATTTTGATCTTTTATGTAAAAAATTCACAAAAGTCTAACCTTTCATTGTATAATAAGAATTTAATATAGGGGGAAATATCATTATGAAATAAAAGTTATTCTCAAATACACGTTGGACACAATTATTGGCACCCATAGAAATTCTTATGAGTAAAATATCTCTGAAGTATATTCCATTCATATTCACAATTTTGAGCACTCCAGGGTGAACATGAAATTATCCAGCCATGGCTTCCTGTTTCACAGAAGTATAAATAGGAGGGAAAACAAAGCCCAAATTCCCTTAATCATCCATCACAATGAGAAAAAACTAATAATATATTTCTGATGTGCAGCAGAAGATAATTGAGCTTCACAAATCAGTGAATTGGCTTCAAGAAAAGAGCTAGAGCAGTGGAAATTCCCATTTCCACCATCAGGGCAATAATTAAGAATTTCCTGGTCACTTGTGATTGGCAGAACAGGGCAGCAGAACTTGGAAAGAATTTCCAATCAACAGAAAATGTTATGAAACTGCCTGGACATGTGTCTATATCGTCCTAATGCATGGTGTGAAGGAGAGTTTGAGTGGCTAAAGACTCTCTAAGGATCACAGCTGGAGAATTGCAGAAAATAGTTAAGTCTCAGGGTCAGACAACCTTAAAAAAATGGTCACCAGATGTTGTTTGGGAGGGTTTCAAGAAAAATGATCCTAGCTCATCCAAAAACAAACTCCAGCATATTCAGTTATCAGACACGACTGGAACTTCAAATGGGACTGGCTTCTATGGTCAGATGAAACAAAAAAAAATAGCTTTTTAGCAGCAAACACTCATGATGGGTTTGGTGAACACATGGATAAAAAGTACCCCATGTGTACAATGAAATATACTGCTGTATTTTTGATGTTGTGGGCCTATATTTCTGCTGGAGGTCCTGGACATCTTGTTTAGACACATGGCATCATGGATTCTATCAAATACCAACAGATAAAAAAGCAATAAGTGACTGACTCTGTTAGAAATCTTATAACAGGCCATGTTTGGATCTTCCAACCGTACAATAATCCAAACACAAACCTCAAAAACAACACTAAAAATGAGTCTCTGAGCACAAAACCAAGCTTCTGCTATGACCATTCCAGTCCTCTGACCTGAACCCTGTAGAAAATGAGTGAGGTGAAGAAGAGAAGAAGCACCATCATGGAGCTGTGAATCTGGAGAGATTCTAGATGAAGGAATGGTCTCTGATCTCTTGTCAGGTGTTCTCCAACCTCATCAGGCATTATAGGAGAACATTTAGAGCTGTTAAACTGGCAAATGGAGGTTTCAAAAAGTATTGAATAAAAGGGTGCCGTTAATTGTGGCCAATGTGTATTAGAGAAAAAACATTCATTTCATAATGATATTTCCCCCCATTTTAAATACTTATTATCCAATGAAAGGTTAGATTTGTGTGATGTTTTTAAATAAAAGATCAGACTGATTAACAATGCAGATTCATGTTCACAGCCTTCTTTTATTTTGTATTTATATTTATCAAGGGTGTCTATATTTTTGTCCATGACTGTAAGTATATTTTACTTTTACTCCTTTGAAACTTTCTTATTTATTATTATTATTATTTAATTTGTATTATTATTAATAATAATAAAAATAATAATTATTAGTATATAAAACGGTAATTAGAAGAAATAAAATAAAATAGATTTTATAACCTCTTTTCTACAAGAAAATAGCAGTTCAAATGAGTAGTACTGCCATTTATTTTTCAGCCTTTTATTGTTATATTTTTTATAATTGCAACTTGGTTTTAATTAACTTTTTTAATATAGTTTAATTTCATGTAATTTATTAAAATATTATTGTATATTGTAATTTCCAATTAACAATAAAACAGTTATTAGAGAAATTAGATAAAAAAACTAACATTTCAAATAGTGCACTGTGCACTAATCACTTAACACTATGTACCATGTACTCCACAGTGTTGTATGAATTTCATATGCTTATTTTGTCATGCAACACCGGAGTCTGATAGTCCTTCCCCCTTCCGCTATGTAATACAATATTTGACTATTGACTGCATGAAGTGTCCAACATTTTATACTAATAAAGTGCATCATCCAGGTGCACCTTTTAATTTCGTAATTTTCCATAGAATGTACAAGCGCACGATTTGGGACACACTTTATGTGTTTCTTCTCCTCACAGCCAGACATAATTTGTGAATACTTCTGGCTTATTGTTTATGATCACATGCCAAAAAACATATTTTAAAATGCCAGGAAACAGTTCAACACTCTCCCCTAAATATGTATCTTGTTCCTTTGAAGATGATCCTACATGAAATGTAAACATTCACTGTGAGCTACCACATTTGTTCTCCAGCGTGCAATTTTTTTTTTCCCCCATTGCATATGAACTGAATGTTATATGCAAGTGAAGATTGTGAGCGTGTCTGTATCGGGTCTCCCGCGGTGTAGTGAATCCTTCTACTGTGGGAAGAAACTGCCTGTATTCATAGCAGTTTCTTCTGCTACATCCAGACCTGCTCTTCTGTGCCCGTCTTTATAAATGCAAATGCCCCAGTGCATTCTGTTTTTCCCATGATCACATAGATCTGACAAGGGTTGTGTTTGCGTGTGGGCCGATTATCCTCCCAAGATTGCAGTGGGAATAAGAGACCCCCTGCAGACGGCAGGAACCTGGGGGATTCTCCACATATATTTGCACACAAGCACTCAGGTCTGCAGAATGGTGATCCTCGTGGAGATCCAAATGTCTCGTCAGTGGAAGAACACGTCCTGGGATGTATCTTATCAACACCCACGCTCGAACATGCACTCGTAGCCTTCAGGATTCACATGATCTTGATGTTTTTCAGAACAAAGAAAGCCCTAAAATAGCACAACGAACATGAAGAAAAGTATCTTTGAAATCTTAGCTAGATGCTGCTGAAATATTTTTAGCATCTAACAGAGCTGTTAACGGAAGGAAAGAAAGAAAGAACAACGTGACACTGGTAGAGAGAAAGCTAAGCGATGGTTGCAGGAGACGGAAAGTGAATTCAATTAGCAGCTGTTTAGAGGCTGAGGGAATGCCACAAATAGAAAGCTGTCTGTGTTTTTAACAACTGGTATGAGTGATGATCTGCTTCCATTTTACTTCCCCTAGCCACACTTTAAACTGACATCATCAATTTATTTTGCAGTTTGTTCTGGCCAAGAAATAACCACATGATTCAAGTAAAATTACACGTGTTAAAAATTTTTGAACATACAAATAGACAAAACAATTTAATAAAAAGAAGTCCTGATATTGTGCCTCTAAAATCAAATGTTAATTGTAGCCGATATTGATATAGTCACTGATATATTATGAATCCCTGTTTAAATGGCTTGTCCATTTCTGAATGTCTTTACTAAAAAATGTATGTAATTTTTAAAATGTATGTTTTTTTTTTTTTAAGCGCACTAATGTTCAAAAGTGGATGAAGTGTGGGTACGATTTTTAATGTTTTAAAAAAAGCATTATTACAATTAGAAATAACTGTTTTCTATTTGAATACATTTTTAAATGTAATTTATTCCTGTGATGGCAAAGCTGAATTATACTCAAGTCTTCAGTGTCACATGATGCTGATTTGGTGCTCAAGAAACATTTCTTATTATTATCAATGTTGAAAACAGTTGTGCTGCTCAATAATTTTGTAGAAACAGTGAGACCCCCCACCCCATAGAGAGTTCATAACAACAGCACTTTTTGAAATGGAACTCTTTTGTAACATTATACATGTCTCTACTATCACTTTTGATCAATTTAATGGGTGACACTTTATTTTAGGGTGTCCTTGTTACACATATTACATGTACTTACTATTATAATAACAAGGAATTATGCATAATTACATGCAAGTAACCCGAAACCAAACTCTAATCCTATCCCTAACCATATAGTAAGTACATGTAATTAATTCATATTACTCATTACTTAAATGTATAATTACACTGTAACAAGGACACCTTAAAATAAAGTGTAACCATTTAAAGCATCCTTGGTAAATACAAATATTAATATAATAATAATAATACATTCATTTCATTTCCGTTGTTTAATTGTGTATTTATGCTGATTGTCTGTTGTCAGCCATATTTTATCCATATTTGTAACTGGTGCAATGTCTCCCCCTGCAGGCTGGCGTATGCGGCTGCGAGGAGGGTTTCACTGAGGTGTTGACTTCTGATGGAGTGTTGGACGAGTGCACTGTCATACCGGTGCTTGAGATCCCCACCGCAGGAGACAGTAAGACTGATGTGAAGACGATCCGAGCCCTCAACCCCACTCAGCCCACCGCCAACCTCCCCGGCCGCTCCGGACGCACCTGGTTCCTCCAGCCCTTCGGACCCGGTGAGTTTATGACTCAGTATAACTCTGAGTGGTTGCAGGGGACCGGCTTAGAGACATGTTCGCAAGCATTTGTATTAAAAATCAAGACTAATATTTTCACACTAACTACTGCTAACTATCTTTAACTTTTTTGTGTATAACAAGTTTTTAACATATAAATGTTAAAAACATATATATAGTGGGCATAAAAAACTATTTAAACACAAATGTCTGAATTAAAAGTGAATAGGTTTATTTGCAATATATAAGTATAATATCACAACATTGTAGGCACGTTTGAATTTTTTTTAGATTGAAATTATAAAACAATGTACATTTTGTTCTAGTAAATACTTTCTGAGGCCACAGTAATATATGAAGGTCCAAACAGGAAGGGTGTTCCCAACAGGTAGAACAGAATGGCCATGTTGTACTTGGTTCTGAACAGCTGAGGTACAGCTGTGTACTTGTGTTGATGTGTTTGTGTGTATCTGCACAGATGGCACACTGAAGACCTGGGTGTATGGTGTGGCAGCTGGAGCTTTTGTACTGCTAGTGTTCATTGTCTCTATGACTTACTTAGCCTGGTAAGAACATTTGTTATAACAGCAAACTAGATATTTTATTCATTCCATAAATCTGCTTTATCCTATTCATCTTTTTTTATGTTAACCCATGCAAGTTGCTCTCAACTTGACTGCTTCACTTCATTTTCATAATCAATACTTTTGTCTTGTTTTCCACAAAAAATATTAAGATAAAATACAACTTTAATATTAAAACCTTACTTGAAGTAACAAGTTTCAGAGAATATATTGTAAAATATTATTTAAATGTATAATTTTGTCTGTTTTTTTTAGCTTAAACATCACTAAATATTTTTAGATTTATGATCTGCACAAGGAAAAAATAAATAAAGAAACTTTATTTAAAATACATTCTCTAAATTTGAGTAAATCATTTTTTGTAAAGATCTTTACACATTTTTTCTTTAAGACAAAACAAAAATACTGATTAAGATTTTATTTTCTTTCTTTTTCCATTTATTTCACTTCTCATTTGTCTCCCAACCCCTTCATATCTATCAGTATTTGTATGCTGGCCCGGTGCTCTCCTCCGAGCCTGGACCCTTCCATTACCTCTGTGGTTTGGGTCGGACCCAATGACCAAGAGCTAATATATACCTGCCCTGAATGTCAGCGCATTGAGACTCAGTTCAACTAGAGCTCTCAGCTCAGTCCCTTCCCTCATGGCCTTGTCCTGTGGCCAGTCATGTCCATCACCTATTCCTTCTCACTGTCACATGTGCCTTTCTGACCAATCACATGGAGCTGTTTGGTGGAGGTGAGCAGGTAGATCTACTGGAGTTTAGTAGTCTAGCTTTATATACACTGCTAAAAAAGACCTTCTTAAAGGAATAGTTCACACAAAAAATGTTAATTGTATCATTGACTCACCCTTATGTTGTTCCAAACCTGTATGTTTCTCTCTTATGTTGAACATGAAATAAGATATTTTGAAGAATGCTGGTAATCAAACAGCTGATGGTCCCCATTGCCTTCCATAGTATTTCTTTCCCTACTACGGAAGTCAACGTGACCAACAACTCTTTGATTACCAGCATTCTTCAAAATATCATCTTTTGTGTTCAATATAAGAGAAAAATTATACAGGTTTGGAACAACATGAAGATGAGTAAATTATGGGGTGAGCTATCCCTTTATAAAGTATTTAATTAGTCTTTTTAATTTATTTATACCTCATTGAAAATAAATAAGACAATATACATTTATCTGAGAAACAGCTATTGTTGTTATCTTAAATTTATACTTTATGTTGATGCAGACAAAATACACTTCTATTCAAGACACATCCTCTATAAAACCTCTAATGCATTATGGAGCATTTTAACAGACTCATTTAAACATGTAATCAAATTATTAAATACGTCATAAAATGTTCCAATAAATAAATACAAATTACAATGAAATGTAAGCATAAATAAATATGGTGTGAAATAATCTTAAATGTGCCTTAAAATGAAAATCCTCATGAAATATGAAATTAAATACACCTTGAAATGAATTAGTACAGAAAATAAAATTCAGCATTCTGTGACATATTTATAATTTCATCATATATCTGTTTAACTTATTCTGTTAAATCGCATCATAATGCACTGTTGCTTCTCATGTAAATTGATCTTGTCATTTTTAGGTATTGTAACTGGAAAACGAGATTGTTATTGTTTAGAAAATACATTAAGAATAGGGTTTTTTGCAGTGTATCTGTACAAATAGACTAATATATTTAAAGAAATGTTTGAATATACATTAGACAAATATTGTAACTCGTGTTCCCATATTGCCCCCTCATGGTCAGGTCTAACATAACCATCATCATCAATGAACACTCAGAATTTTCTCTTTGATGCAAAATACTGATACATTCCTTGAAGTTCACCTTATATTTAAAAGTTATTGTATTAATAGTTGACTTCTGAGCTAAAGTGAGGTTTAGAGGATGTTGTATTCACACGTGTCCCTATCTCTGTGTCATAGCACTCGCTAAGGTAAGTTTGGTTTGTAGAGTTTAGTGGGCTGGCTACTTCCCTGTTCCCTCCACTGCTAAAGCTATGCTTCCTGTACAAGTTAGCATGGCAGCTGATTACTAATCATAATAATAATCACTGCTAACCATTTTTAGCATCTGTCTTCATGCCTTATCCCTAGTTAAATATTTAATTAAAAGATGCAAAATAATACACTGCACACTTAAATGACAAATGTGCAGTACAGGGTTATTATATAAACATTTCCGTTACTTAAATGTTTAAACATTGAGGCCCGTTTCTATAGAGAGGGCTTAGCCTAAGCCAGGATTAGGCCATAGTTCAATTAGGACATTTACATAATTTATAAACATGCCTTAGAAATGTTTAAACATGCCTCAGATTTACATTTTAGTCTAGGACTAGGCTTAAGCCTGGTCTGTGAAACCAGAGGTTTATGTATAAACATTTCCATTACTTGAAACTAAAATTAAATTAAATAAATATTTAAAAACTTAATTTATTGCAGCTATTTGCCAGTGAAACATGTATCATTTATATTTAATTTTACTTGATGTTGTACTAAAATAACTAAAACAAAAATGGAAATAAAATGAATAATATTTATATATACATATTTACACAAACAATTATAATAAAAATGGCAAACATTATAAAATTACGAAAACCTTTAAAAAGAAAATATTAGAACTAATGTAAAATATTAATAAAAACTTTAATAATATCTCGATGATACTAAAACAACAGTGATGCTGTATGTAATAATATATTGGTATAAGCTACATTAGATTCATATATTGCATGATAAAAAGGCCTTTGCTAATGCATGGCAACCAGCAGCAGTGCATGGACATCTAACAACATAAAACGCCCTGGAAAAACACAATTGTGAGGCCGTTCAATGTAGCAAAATGATAAAACATATTAATAAGCAGATGCAATAGATATAAAGGTGACAGAATGAATGCATTGTTATTCAATATTACATGTACAGTAATAGTGTACATGTTTAGTTCATATGTGCAGATAAACAAGCTTGCTATCTTATTGCATCTATTGAAGTAAAATGTAGTTGCTTTGTAATAATAGCTATTATTTTATCCACAGCAAAAAGCCAAAGAAGCCCCAGAGAAGACAGATGAACAACAGACTCAAGCCGCTGACGCTGGCTTACGACGGCGACGCTGACATGTAGCCTAACCTTTCACAGTCGGCCATACAAGCCTCAAACAAGGAGAGTCGCGCAAACTCACCGACTGCTTTTTATAAGACGCTAATGGAACCTCAGAGAGAGACTCGATCCGTGTTTATATAATGTTTTTCCCTCTCTTTTTTTACGTTCAAGTTTTTTTTTTTACTTTATTTCACGAGAGCCTTCATAAACTCTTCAAAAACCTTCTTCAGGAAGTCTGCCTTCACCTCTCTGCCATTGACATCTTTCTGTAACATAGACTTTAGTCTTTCGGAAGGAAACCTTTTTGAAATTGGGACATTTTTATTTATTTTTTTGCTGAGAAAGCAGCTTGTCAGCTCCTGCAATATGTACATTGTCTGTGGCTGTTGGGAAGTTGTATGTTCAGACAAAAAAATACACAATAGCATTTTCAGCCCCGAAACGCTCACTATTGTGTGATCAGAAGGATAAAAGACTGCAGATTGAATGGGCTCACTAGCGCCCCCTATAGAAACTCTGGCCTGCCTTTCCCCATTTCTGTATCCAGGCTCCATTTTGCACTATATTAGTGCAGCATGAACATTTACTTATAGCATTGCCATAGAAAACTGCCTCTCGCAAAACAAGATGATGTACAGTCTTGTGCTAGACATGTTTCTTAAAAAAAAAAACTGCGAGAGAGAACAAAAGTAGCCCTTTTTCTTCTGATGGAACTCACTGGTGTTTGTTTATACTTGTTTACTGGTTACCTGATGTTTGTGATAACGGGGCCGTTGAAAAGACTCCACAAACCTCCCTGTTGTATGTACAGTTGCAATCAGCCATGTGTTTGCTTTCTTTGCCTGATTAGCTTGTGTACTCAATTCAAAGGTTCTTTTCACCTTAGAGATCCAGGTCGGTGAAGTTTTCCATGTGTTTCAGTCTTTCGTCTCTGATCCCAAGGGCTCGGTGTTCATAATTCTAGCGCTTTTAACAGTATGATATTTGATTTACTGATCCTACTGTGTCTGTGTGAACCAGTTCTGTTTGCAGTTTATATAACGTGACTGTCTAACACAATAACAGCATGCAGTTTCATATCAGCTAGATTTGGAAAAAAAAACAATACTCTGCATTTAAAGATTACTTTTGGAAACATCCGTTTGACATTATTACCTATCTCCGCTCACCTGATTTGAGGTTGAACAAATCTCAGCTCATTCATTAGATTGAATAAATGCTGTGGTTTGTGCTGAGACATTACGTAAGGGATGATGTACAGTGAGCTGGTTATTATTTCAAAATAATGATTTCTAATATAAATGATAGGAGACTATTAAAAAAACTTAAGCGCAATGTTGCCTTTGCAACTAAGCTGAAATGAAATAATACAGAAAATAAAATGGAACATTCTATGACATATAATTTTGTCACGTATCTATTTAAATGAAATCACATCACAATGCACTAAATTGCACTGTAAAATTGTGCAGTGTATCCATACAAATAGACTAATATATTCAAAGAAATGCTTTGAATGTACATTAGGCAAATATTGTAGCCCGTTTATGTACCCCCACTGTCCCATCATGGTCAGGTCTAACATAACCATCATCATCATCAATGAACACTCAGAATTGTCAAGTGCTAAAATTAAAACTAAAACTGAAATAAAAATTAAAGCTATACAGAAAAAAAAAATGACAAGCACACCCAAATGACTAAAATGAAAGGGATAGTTCACCCAAAAATGAAAATTCTGTCATCATTTACTCACCCTCAAGTAGTTCCAAACCTGTACAAACACACAGGAAGATATTTTAAAGAAAGTTTGTAAGCAGACTTTTGGGCACCATTGACTTCCATAGTAGGAAAAAAAAATACTATGGAAGTCAATGGTGCCCCAGAACTGCTCTGTTTCCCACATTCTTCAGAATATCTTCCTTTGTGTTCAGCAGAACAAAGAAGTTCATACAGGTTTGGAACTACTTGAGGGTGAGTAAATGATGACAGAATTTTCTTTTTTGGATGAACTATCCCTTTAAAATGGACCATATGACTTGCAAGCTAATTTAAAATGCATTATATAATAATTAATACAGAAATAAATGAATAATACTAAAATTACACCGGTGAAAATAACCAGCTTACTGTACACTATCCCGCTTATTACACGGTTATTTGGAAAATGCACATTGACATTGAAAACTGATTTAAATAAAATAATTGTATTATTTTAGTTTATTTTTTTGTAAAGCTTACACTAAGAAAAAAAAGTTAGTTACAAAATACAGAACAATCAGCCTAGAAACAAGCAAATGCTGCAACATTGCAGTAATATTAAAGCTGAAGACAGTTAATGTGATACATTAACCGAGACACTAGATGGCGCCAGTTGCGTTTGACTTGAAAGTGACGCAGTCTGATATACAGTGGTGCCATAAATGATGATTGACCAGACTACAATATTCCAGAGAGCCGTGAAGTAAGTTTGTAATGTTCAGTTTACAAAGGAAAAGAGAGGAAAAAAATCATATTATTATTATTACTATTATTGTTTATTTAGTATTTTTATTTATTCTTTATTTTATACGGGTGCAAGTTATTTGTCACCATGCCATGAACCTGTGTATAAGTAATCACACCAACAGAATTGATAACGAAGATATGTGGATTCAGATAAGACTGAAATGGTCATCAGTATCACAGACCTTCTAAAAATTTGGGTTGAAAAGCACAAATAAATAGGTTAGAGCCACTTTTTCCAAAAAACATATCTGCAGTGAATGAACTATGGGCGATATTGATATCTAAAGATATCATTGCTTTCAAATGCGGCGGGAGAAAGGAATGTTTGCTTGTGTTAATGCTTATTTTGTTAATTTGTAAAATACATGAATGATCTTTTATTTAACGATTTTTTTATATTATATTTAAACCTGTTCATGTCTTTTTTTTTTACTGCACGATGTGTTTAGTATGAACTTCTCAAAGTGTGTCTGACGGTATGTGTGTGTGTGTGTGTGAGGGAGTGTGTGTGTGTGTGTGTGTGTGTGTGTGAGAGAGAGAGAGTCTGTTGTTCCTGATCTTGGCTGGGGCGAACCAAGTTACTGTGTGAAAATTTAGCTTTCTTCTTTTCCTACAGGTTGTTTATATGTGTCTGAGTAATTGCTGATAATAAACAAGAAAACATTGCTGTACATGTGGCTCATTTTAGTTTTAATGTCATTTAGCTTGCCATTTAGTGCATTGTCAGTCTCATAAAAATGCACATTGCTTTGTAAGATCATGTTGAGGAGGTTAAATATTGTAACTGATTTTGTGCAGATGAAAGAGATTGTCTTTGAGATCATCCCAGTTTTGACTCATTGTTTTTGAGTGGATATGAGTCACATGGAAATGTCAGTATCATCTGAGGTAACGTGTCCTTGTTACACGTTACATGTGCTTACTATTATAATAAACTTTATAGCAATATTAGTAACCATGCAAGCAGAGGCGTCGCTAGTGGGGGGGGTTGGAGGGGGTGACAGAGTTTTATTGTTTTATTTAAGAATTTATTTACTCAGATTTAAGGTCCTATGACCCATCAAAACATTCAAGGGGTAATTATTTGGGCTGGATGGGCTCGATTTCTCCAGGGTCACATTTTAACCCCAGTGTCCATCCCCCGCCCCTGAACTTTATTTTACATTTTACGATTGCAACTAAACATTTTTTAATTTTTTGGGGAGCCCATAGCAAATTCTGTGCACAGGGCCCAGAATTCCTAGCGACTGCCCTGCATGCAAGTAACCCTACGCCAAACCCTAATCCTAGCCCTAACTATATAATAATAAGTACAAGTGAATTAATATTACTCAGTACTTAAATGTATAATTACACTACTACAAAGACACTTTAAAATAAATCTGCATCTGATATGCTCTTATAACTTACTTTAGTATCACAGTTACTGCTGTACAATATCTGTGAAGTTCTAATAATACTAAAAGCTGAATAAATAAATAATCATATTTAGCAATGATGACAAAAAATATGCATTGATCAAAAAGACAGCAGAGGCAATTACAATGTTGCAAATATTTCTATTTACAAAAAAATGACATTTTTAAACTTTTCATCAAAGAATCCTGATTTTTTTTATTATAAAACTATATAAAATAATTATAAAATTATTGTATTTCCACAAAAAAATTAAGCAGCACAACTGTTCTCAATACTGAAAATTATGTATTAAATGATTACTGTTCTTGGTGTATTTTTATCAACCAAATTTAGTCTCATCAGAGACTTTTATTCAAAAACATGAAAAATCTTACCCACCGCAAAATATTGAATGGTAAGCTAATATAGTAAAAGCCAACATGTTACAAAGCATCTCAGTTCTACAATTTCATTGGTTTATATTACAGCAGAGCTTATTGGTGTTGACGTTTGCGCATTTGCATTCTTTATATATGTTTTTATGAATGATCTGTGCTGTTTTGCTGTACTACATACATATTAAGGGCTAACAACAGCGATTTTAGTTAGGATCAATTAGCAAATATGTGTTTTTTTAACTTATGACGAATTAAGTGACATCATTAACCACGCCCATCCAACTGTCAGTGTTCATTTCTGAATGAAACGCCTACTTTACTACATCCAATCAATTCGCAGTAGAAAAAACAAGCCATGCCCTCTATTTTCCTCATTCAATATTCTGTTTCTCTAGGAAGTACGTCACAACACGGAAGTAAAAACGATTGCAAGCTTCTGGTTCACGCAGACTTTAAATGAAGTCAGACATTATTGCACTTTTCACTGTACACGAAGCAGAGTCAGACTGAGCAGTCTTAGCTGGGCGATGTTGATAAAAAATGATCCACTGTTTGAGATTTAGTTGTTTTGTATAACTTATATTTATATGTAGTCTATATTCTTTATTTTAGGATCGTGGATAAGCAAAAACTTAGGATCTGATGATAATTCACTGTAGTTCAGTAAGACAGGACAAACACGCAAATGTTTTTATTTTAAAGAACAACTGCGGTGACAAATAAGACAATAATACCAAATAGTCCATCAGTGTGAACTGAGGTTTTATGTGTAGATAATGGGAAATAAAAAAATATATATATATATATACACATCTCATCTCCTTCAAGCTATTTCTCCTGCAGTTGTTCCTGCAGTCACTCACATCGTTAACACATCCCTTCACACTGGAATTTTTCCCTCAGCATTTAAACAGGCTCGTATAACCCCACTTCTTAAGAAACCCACTCTTAACCCAACTCTTTTAGGGAACTATAGACCGGTTTCCCTTCTAACTTTCATTGCAAAAACACTTGAACGGGTTGTGTTCAACCAAGTCACTGCCTTTCTCACACAGAACAACCTCCTGGACAGTAACCAATCTGGCTTCAGAAGTGGACATTCCACCGAAACTGCCTTGCTTTCAGTTGTTGAAGATCTAAGACTTGCAAGAACGGCTTCCAAGTCTTCATTACTTATATTGCTGGATCTGTCTGCTGCTTTTGATACGGTCAACCACCAGATCCTCCTGTCAACCCTATTGAGAAAGGGCATCTCAGGAACCGCACTCCAGTGGTTTGACTCTTACCTCTCAGATAGGTCCTTCAAAGTATCTTGGAGAGGTGAGGTAACTAAGTCGCAACATCTAGCTACAGGGGTGCCACAAGGCTCAGTTCTTGGACCACTTCTCTTTTCTGTCTACATGGCTTCACTAGGTTATGTCATTCAGAAACATGGCTTTTCATATCACTGCTATGCTGATGACACTCAACTCTACCTCTCATTCCATCCTGATGATCTGAAGATAGCTGCTCGCATCTCAGCATGTCTAGCAGACATTTCTTGCTGGATGAAGGACCATCACCTTCAACTCAACCTAGCTAAGACAGAACTGCTTGTGGTTTCAGCAAACCCATCGTTTCATTACAATTTCACCTTCCAATTAGGCTCATCAACCATAACTCCTTCAAAAACAGCCAGAAACCTTGGAGTTGTGATTGATGATAAGCTGAATTTCTCAGACCACATTACTAAAACTGCCCGGTCCTGTAGATTTGCATTATATAATATTAAGAAGATCAGGCCCTTTCTCTCGGAACATGCAACACAACTCCTTGTTCAGGCTCTTGTTCTGTCCAGACTTGACTATTGCAATGCTCTCTTGGCAGGTCTTCCAGCCAGTTCCATGAAACCTCTACAATTAATCCAAAACGCTGCTGCAAGATTAATCTTTAATGATCCGAAAAGAACACACGTCACACCTCTGTTCATCAATTTGCACCGGCTACCAATAGCTGCTCGCATTAAATTCAAGGCATTAATGTTTGCCTACAGAACCACCTCTGGCTCTGCACCCCTTTACCTAAATTCATTACTTCAGACTTATATGCCCTCTAGAATCTTGCGTTAGAAACAACCAATCACAGTTCGTTTTGTTCAGCGTCACGTTTCAGGGCGTGGAAATGTCGCCACAATAACAAACCGGTGTGTGAAACTCTCGGATGTATTTTAAAGATTCTATGGTGCAAACTTTAAATATCTCACATACTTTTGAAACTCCAGCGTTTAGTTGATCCTGATAAGCGTTCGCCGTCATATTTGTAAACACGACGGCTTTCTTCTTTCGCGAGGGAGTTTGGCGCCACAGCATCTTTGTTTCCAGGTGGAACGTTAAAGAACACGAAAGACACGTCTCCCGGAAATCCTGTATAATTCAACCAATCCGACGACGACTTCGACACTACTGTAGTGTTTCTAGATAAGTGTACCATATGCATCAGACGTTTAGCCAACGGTCCGTGGGCGTGACGTCTGAGGCTGAGACTAACCTATACCCTACTTGTGGTCAGTCTGCACAAGATCAACGCGCTTGTTTGCTTTGTGGCTCCTTTAAAGGTGCAGTGTGTAGTTTTTAGCGGCATCTAGCGGTTGAGTTTGCGAATTGCAACCAACGGCTCAGTCCCCCGCTCACCCCTCCCTTTAGAGAAGCTACGGTGGCCGATACAGGGCTAAGATTTTTCGCGAGAACAACATAGTGACGATACGCGCTCTGTAGAGCAGTTTGTCCGTTTAGGGCTACTGTAGAAACATGATGGCGACTTCCATGTGAGGGGACCCGCGGTATATGTAGTTATAAATCGCTCATTCTAAGGTAATAAAAACATAACAGTTCATTAAGTAAGGTCTTTATACTCCTCTGAAAACGTAGTTATGTATATTATATTGCATTTCTGTCTATAGATTATCCTAAATATTACACAGTGCACCTTTAAATACATGACAAGCATTCGATCTACGTCAGAGCGTCCACGAATCTTTCTACAGCGTTGCTGGCAGGGCGGCCATGGCGAATAATTACTTTATAATTAGATTTGAGTGTTACACACATGCTATACAGTTAATCTGAGCCGTGCATTAATTTGAGTGATGACAGATATTATGGGAGTGGCTTGATGGAGCGCAGGAGATGCAGATAACATGATCTTTAAGAAACTGTAATTAATGCTGTCACGTAACAAAACTGTTTCAAAGATAAAATTAACTAAATTGCTAATAACAACACTGAAGAAAAAATTTAAAGCCTGTACAAATACTAGAAATCATAAATATAAATAATTGGGAATCATGTAAAAAATTAAAATAAATTAAAAACATGCAGTGTACATTTCATTTATCTATTTATATCTATATACATGTATGTAGTTTTGTTCGCTTGGCTGTTTCCTTATAAAGGGCCCAAAATTTGTCCGGTTTTTCGTCAGGTGTCTTTTTTAATGATATGATGTCATTAC
The DNA here is from genome assembly GCA_027422405.1 of Ptychobarbus kaznakovi. Lineage (NCBI taxonomy): Eukaryota > Metazoa > Chordata > Actinopteri > Cypriniformes > Cyprinidae > Ptychobarbus > Ptychobarbus kaznakovi. The sequence continues at coordinate 14,664,633 of CM049802.1, read as the reverse complement.
GTCGCTGTCTTGCCACCAGCCAATCGCTGCATTGCTGGTCGTGGTTTCCAGTATTGATACATCTGCCCTTTTCGGGAAACACTAGAACGCGCAGTAATCTTAGACAACTTAATCCAGATTTTTAATCTAATACGCAAATTCGTTTGAAGAACCAAATTAGCCAGAGATCAGTTATCACAATTAGAAGATCTGGCATCTCAAATCATCTCAGATGTATTACGCGAGGTACGAAGAACGGACCCCCGGGGTACTTGTTTCGAACTGCGTTCTTTCGCCAAGCCATAACCAATCATTATCAACAGCAACCACTCAAGCCAATCAAATTTCAGTATAACTTTACTGCGTCATCCATTCTAACAACAGGTGAAGAACTTTCAAATGTATGTATATATCGATACATCCAAATTAATAACTAGGAACATGACTATTATTTTTTCATAATGAATGAGTAGAGGATGGAGTTCTTCTGTGCACAGGTGAGTGTTATGTTGGATGGAATGGGCCTGCGAGATTTATTCCGTAGATTTAGTAAACTGACAAATGATACAAGATTTTAACACGTTATTAATCATCAAGACTGTTTTAATATATGGGATATCATATCTGTATTGGAGCGTACCTGCCATTAAATATATAAAATGTCAAATCAAACCTCCTGCAATCTTTTACTAGCTTGCTCATTATTGGTTTACTCCACTAGATGCCGCTACAAGACAGTGTCTGAATTATTGCACTGACTGACAAGCAGATTTGCTTGTCATTCGCCAATGTAGAAATGTTTGGTAATGAACTAAAGTGCTCCAGATGGTTTAAAATATTCAAATCCTTAAACGTTTTCTTGAAGACATGATTGTTCCACTCACAAACAGCACATCATTCAGTTGTATAATTTAGGACATTACAATTGCACATAATCAGAGGAAAAGATTCAGAAGATCTCAATTTTGGAGGTCGTCCCATAGAGTTGGACATAACGTGACAGTGCCTACAGTGTAGGATGTTCTTTTGTTTTAATAGTAGATCCATCCCGGTGCCCTTGGCTTGTTAAAGTCATATCTTGCTTTAATCAACAGGGTCACAATGCTCCTATGATTATAACCATGGCTTGAGGCCTCTGGGAGTCCTCAGTCCTCATTACCCAATCTGTAATTATCACAATTATGTCTCTTGGCCCTCATTCCAATTGAATTCCTCAGCTAAAAGCAGGAAGACTTACAGACTGACCTAATCAATTAAATTCCAGTGCAAGGCTACTTCAATCTGATGACTTTGTCCCAACCTCTGAGTTATCAAGATGGAGCGCAAATTTGATTAAGCAGAACTTACATCAGGCACAGGACATGATTCCCGGAATATCAGCTCCAAAGTGAAGGAAGTTTGTGTTTGGTCCAACATTAAGGAACAGTGATAATCTTCAGCAGATAAATCAAGCTCCGACTCCATTACACCATTAAGTTGCACTTTAGGGAGTCTTAAAACTACAGCTCATGATTGATTTGAAGACGCTGTGATCGCTGTGCCAAATGTTCAAATGCTGGGGTGAAGCTTAAAGAGACCGTTCACCCTAAAAATGAACATTTTGTCATGTTTTACTTACCTTCGTGACATTGCACACCTTCTATAAAATATATATATATTTTTTTTAATGTCTCACCGGGTTTTTTTTGTTTTTGTTTTTTTTATTCAGTGCAAGTCCATTGGAAATAATGTCCCCATTGACTCTCAATGTATGTATATTTTTGTACAAAAACAGTTTTCAGAATGTGTTATTTATAGAAGCCCTAAAGGGATATGGTGATGATTATAAAATTAGATGAGAAAAAGAACCATATATTTCAAGGGTTCGGCATTCTCTTCAAAGCTTCAATTGCATTCCCCTGCAAAGCTTTTGCGTTCCTCTGGGAAACTTTGCTTACACTTGCAAAATGTTTGTGATGTATATGATAAAACTTGGGAAAACTATATATTAGTGCATTTTCGATGCAACATTTTTTGGGGGAAATGCAATAGTTTTGTGAAAGAACGTTTTACTGGCAATCAGTTCGAAATGTGATTTCTTTTCTTTATCGGGCCATTTTCTCATATTTCTGTTTTAGGCCATCACCATTTTAGGAACTTGGTTGTTCCTATATGTTCTGCAGAACATATTTGGGTGAACTATCCCTTTTAAGTCCGCGTGAAATCTAAATTTACTATATTTATTTTATTAGGGCACATTGCAATTTGTGTGATGAACAAGAGTGTGCATAAAAATTTGATGTGGTCATTGTGCAGTGCATGGTCAATCTGCCAGCTTGTTTTCAATGATTTTTTTTTTTCGCGTATGCAATTGTGCTTTCAATCGCGCAAATTTGGTTTTCAAACTAAAGTAAAAGACAGCTTCTTAAACCATCTGAATAAAGAATCCGTAAATGTTCAAATGTTCTTTAATCTCATATGGAACTTGGTTGTTCCTATCTGCAGAACATATTTGAACTGAAATGTTTGACAGGCAATTGATGAGCGTGATGACATCCAGGCATGGCATGAGCGTGACATCCTTAACCACGTCCCTCCAACTGTCAGTATTAATTTCTGAATGAAACGCCTACTTTACTACATCCAATCAATTCGCAGTAGAAAAAACAAGCCATGCTCTCTATTTTCCTCGTTCAATATTCTGTTTCTCTCGGAAGTACGTCACAACACGGAAGTTAAAAACGGTCGCAAACTTCCGGTTTTGCAGAAATGCAAAACTTATTTAAAAGCTTTTTGTTCCTCGTGAAAGTTGTTGAAACTTCATCAAAAGGCCCCTGCAGATGAAATGAAAACTCGAGAGCATATTGAAATAGAAAAAAACAACATTTGCCATCTGCAGCAGTGAGACATGTGTTATTGTTTAAAGAGTCGAGTTTGTAATTCACCATAATCTGAGTCATTAACCCTCCTGATTGTGTACGGCGTTCTGAGATGCAGTATCAGTCTGGCCGTGTATTCGAGTCCAGCCGTCAGTTTAATTGCCATGCGGAAGCATTTGATGCGCGCCAGCTGCATCCTGCGACCGGTGCTCTGATCCCGCATTTGTATCTGTCAGTGCCTTCGGGGTCCGCCCGCTCCAGCACTCATATGAGCCATGCTGGCAGCGACCCCCAGCCTGCACCAACTTAGCTCGACATGAAAAGTCTCCCTCTCTCTCTCTCTCTCTCTCTCTCTCTCTCTCTCTCTCTCTCTCTCTCTCTCTCTCTCTCTCTCTCTCGGTTTCTCACAAACGTATACACACACACACTTCAAATCAGTACTGCAACTTATGGGATGAATATACTGTATGTCTGTAATGTTTAAGAAGGCTCGAGCGAGGGTTTGTGGCGTAAGATAACACCTGGCCGCTGGCACCTGGCATAAGAGCGCCTGAGTTTGGCCTAATTGAAAGCCTCCCTATTGTGTCACCGCAGCCCCTATGGGGTCTGCTCCCTTCTCTCTGAAACATCTGCCCACACAATCAGGCATTCAGCCATGCCAGCTGAGCCATGCCACTGCAGTGTATTGCCAGCGTCACTCAGCTGGCTCAATCTTCCTCTTCCTCCTTTTCTTTATCTGTCTTTCCCTATCTTTATCCCTCGCTTCTTTTCCACTGAACCATTCGGAAATGGAAGTCTCTACCCTATAATCTGCTGTTCTCTGTGGTAGATTACATGGTTTGAGTGAATGTGAATGAGAGTGAGAGAGGACCAAAGGTAGGCTGTGTTAAATTAAACCCACTTGACCTCGTGATTAGAAGGAAGGGAGAGTGTGTATTGTGAGCAGGTGTCCCCTCTGACGGATTTGAGCATCAAAGACTCGTGCGTTAACCCTGTCTGTCCATACGTTAAAAGACTTCAAACTTGTCGAGACAACACGACCTATGGATACCCATGTAGTTATCCATCAAACGCAGAAAAAGAGTACAAAAAAGGAAATAAATGAAGTTACATTAGAAGTCACATTCTGATATATAAAGTTGTGTTGTGGGATTGTGTTGCAATTATGATATATCAATTCTTGATAAGCGTTCGCCGTCACATGTGTAAACACAATGGCTTTCTTCTTTCGTGATGGGATTTGGTATCACGGCATCTTTGTTTCCAGGTGGAACGTTAAAGGATACACACATCTTCCGGAAATCCTGTATAATCTAACCAATCCGATGACGACTTCAAAACTACTGAAGTGTTTCCAGTTAAGTGTGCCATATCATACATAGACGTTTAGCCAACGGTCCATGGGCGAGACATCTGGGGCTGAGACTAGATGTAAAGTTGCCTTTGTGAGACATGAAGTAGCAATAGAGATAAAATAAATAACAGTTGAGAGATAATATTATATTTATTTTATTGTTATATTTGCAAGATACAAAGCTGCAATTATGATAACTAAAAATTACATCTATGAGATATAAAGTCATAAAATTGGAATTGTTAGATATAAACTTGCATTTATGAGATATGAAGTCACATTTGCAAGATAAGCAACAACATTGATATACAACTGCAATTGGGAGATTTCAAGTTATATCTGCAAGATACAAAGTCACAATTTTCAGACATAAAATTGCATTTGTGAGATGTAAAGATGCATTTGCATGAGATAAATTAGCAATTGTCAGACATAAAATTGCAACTATGAGATATAAATTTAAATTTCTGTGATATAAAGTTGCATCACAAATATATTTTTGTGTTTTATACTCTGAGGTGCAAATGGGCCTCCACATCTTAATTTGTTAATATAAAATAAATTTAAAGATTAGAAGACAAGCGATAAAGCTTCTTGACTTCAACAAGGGCTAACAAGACAAAAGTGCTTTGTTTCAAAAGATAATCACCAGGAATTATGAGCAAGAAATTAATTTTATGTTGAATGGACCCTCAAGTCATTAATTACTGTTCCCATGGACTTGAGTGAGCAGAGAGGTCAAGTATATACTGCAGGTCTTTTACAGGCCTCAGTCATGTGGCCTTCAGCATTCTCGGGTTATTTGAAGTTATTAACCTTGGGCTTTAACATCAATAGGCCATATGCTCTGCATTCTGCTCCAAAAGCTGGTTGTGAGCAATGTCCTCTCACCCATGCTCTATACTGCATCTCTGTAGAGCTGTGTTGGGTCTGGATGATACATCCCTGCAGGCCGATTTGCTGCATGCTACGACTCTGAAGGCCACCACAGCCATTCACAGCCTCATCGCATTTCAGCCGCTTCCTGAGTTACTGCCAGAGTGACACTTCAGACTGCCGCCGTGCTGTAGCAATGAGACCGCCACAGATTTATAGAGTCAGACCCTGCTGCTTTTTTTTCTTCCTGGTTTTCTTCTTTTTACATGCATGCATAGCGACAACTGTGTAAAAAATCCACACCGTCAGCATTTGCTGGCTCATAGATTTTTACACAGGCATTTCTAGACTCTATTCAGAGAGCCATGCCGTTAATCTCAGACATCTTCAAAATATGGGATTGAATCCTCCTTACCAATATCCAACAACTAGCAGCATGTTATCTAGATCACTAATTTTGACCTGGTTTTGGTAAAGGATGCACTATATATATATATATATATATATATATATATATATATATATATATAGCATTCCATCTGTGATGTTTATAGGTCAGGTCAACATTTCATGACCTTTCATCTTTGATCTGAATCTTGTGTATCTTAGGAAAGTTTTAGTAAATCTGTGAATCAATGTTAATATTTTTATGATCTAGCTGCTCGCAAAATCACTAAAACCTTAATAAAAACTGTATGTCAAAAATGTGAATGTGGGTCCGTATTGACTTATTTGTGTCATTTTGATTTATTTGTGACATGCATGGATTGAAACTGAAAGATGTAAATGTTCATTTACTAACAGAAAGCAGAATAATATATATATAACTTAAAAATTGAGATATATGATTATGAAAAGTAGCCTAATTAAAATGATTAGGTGAATTTAAGATGTTACATTTAGGATTTTTTTTTTTTCTATAAAAATAGAATTTTTTAACCCAATGTTTTGTGATCAGGAGTAAAAAAAAATGTATTCTTCTCAGTGTGAGTCAAATTTAACTGAAAAATCACACGTGCGTTCAGCTTGATAGGACACAAGCGAATAATGTCCGTGTAGAGTTGTGCTGCGCTCCTCGAACTGCGTCGTCTATAGCGCAGGAAAACACGCAACAAAGAAGCTTCTCTGGTGGGCAGCGAGTCTCTTTTAAGTCGTCTCCCGGACCAATCTCGTCCGGTTCTCTAATCTTTTTTTCCACTCTCCTCTCGTCCCACCCCCTCTGAGCTTCTCTCCGGATGTAGTACGCGCGCGTGGCTCTCAGCGCGCGATATAAAGCCACCGCTGAGTGACAGCGCGCGCGTGAAAAGCCTCTGTCCTTGTTTCTAAGAGGACTTACGCCGCAGTCACTCCAGGCAGCAAGACCAGCGACCATCTCCCATGACATCTTACTGAAATATGAACTGTGCTTCACTCCTTGACTGGATTAATGCCCATGTAACCGTTCATTTACTATCCCTCCCTTATCTGTGTCCAAGTTTAAAGCCTATTCTGTTGTCATGGGGTCTGTAGTGTCATTTTTGCCTAGGCTAAAGGTCTAAAGCGGATACCAAGTGGATCTATGTTCCTGACAGACAAAAGAAACAGCGCAGGGAAATTAGTGGAAGTTTGAGATAAGGGAGGATGCGGGCGACGTGTTGGTGTGCCGTGTTTCTCCTCACTCCGGCTGTCTACCTGGTAAGTGTATCATTTTCACCTGTATTACTCGTTTACATGTAGAATATGCTCGTGTGTCTAAATGAGAATCAGATGAAACTGTGGCACTTCGGAATGACAGGAGTATTTAGCAGCATGCGATGCTTTTCACTTTATAACTATGGTTTCAGGGTCGCGAAACAAAACTTTTAAGCCTTTAAGTTAGTAATTTACAGACTTTTAAACGCGTTTTAAGTTGTGTATAAAAATATTTGGACCGCATGAGTTTACTAAATACAATGATTTTATTTCTAAAAGCGCGTCTCGTGCAGACAAATCCTTTCCTCTGTTTCTGGTAACGGTGGCGTTTCGGTGCTCGGCCTCACGGCGGCGCCACAGCTAATGGAAATAGCTGCGTGAACGAAGCGGCAGTGACAGCCCTGCACCCCGATGAGAGTCTCTTTGATTTCCACTATTCAATACACACTCAAGCCATGTCTACAACAAACTACATTCCAAAAATTGGCTAATCACATTATTGAAAATAAATCAAGAAAAGAGAATGGACCACGACGTAATTAAATGACGTATTGTGACCACATAATTAACTTTGATCATCTTGTATTACATTTTAAATGTACAGTATGTAAATTAAAATCGCTCCATATATGCTTTGCATTTTAATCTTGCATTTTTATAATTTGAAAATGTTGTGTTTGCTATGTGGATATTTTTAGTTTAGTAAAATATGCCTTTTTTCAAATTGTAATGGTTTTGGAGATGCCGTGCGCGCACACGCTGATGTACACACAAATAAAGAAAAAAATCTGATAAAGTTTTTAGCATCACTTAAATTAAGAAAATATAATATTTTAGCATCTGCATCTGAAAAAACTCAGATTATGTTATTTTAAAATGGTTTTACACCTGTACCAGGTACTGTTCCAATTTGTTTATTTTTCGTCAGAATGGTCTGTTTAACACAAAAGACTGATGTATTGCTTAAATTACAGATGTAAAACAATACATTAAGTGCAATTCTTCTCATAAAGTATGCATAACTTTTGTCCTGATCAGTATCCTGGATAATTTTAGTCATTTTAGAACTGGTTACACGACATGGATTACCTCTCATTTGCCATTATTAATATGTCAAGCCGATTTATTCCAGTGCAGTTATTATATTAACAAAATGCATGCAATTTAAACTTAATTGTGTTTTTTTTAATCTGAAAATGTAAAAAAGAGATTTAAAACTAAACATTTGCGATTTAAAAACGAGTTTTAGCTTTATAAATATGCCACATGCATGTTTGAAAGGCGCATTTATTTTTCATTTGATCAGATTGTGTCCATTTACCTATCAAGTGACAGTAGATCGCCTTCATGTGTTTTCTTATACTTTCCCGCGTGTTGTGTTTCTAGAGGCCAAACAACAGTAACACGCTGAATTGAATGAAGTGTGAGTCTCCTCGTGTCCAGGACCATGGACAGCGCATCCCGTCCTCTACCGCTTAGCATTCACTTCACGCTGCTTTACATAGCCTATCTACATCTTGACTTTTATAAAAAAAAAATGTTTTATAAAATATTTGTTATTTTATGTATTTATATGTTCATGCAGACTACGCGTTGCTATTCTCTTGCGTTCTGTGTACAATACAGGATCCTTTGTTGGCCTTTTCTATAACGAAATATTAGAATAATAAAACAATAGACATAAAAACCGGATGGTCAAAATGTGACAGTTTAAGAGAGAACGGAAGCCCGTGGCTGTGGATTTCCTTCGGCTTGTCAGCTGCGAGGCCTGTCCGCAGTTTCGGGTATTAGAGTTGAACTTGGCTGCTGTATTTCATGTTTAAGTCTCTTGTGTGTGTCAGTTCGTTCTGAGCCTGATAACAGCAGAACAGCGCGGCTGTGTGTGAGCGAACGACACCGGCCAGTTAAACAAGCCAGGCTTTACATGTGTCTGTACAAACGCATTTCTTTTATTAACCTAGTATTTTTCGCCATTTTTTTCTGATAAAAATGCACTGAAAAATAAATATATAAATAAATATACCATAAGACAGGCTGTTGCTGGAACGTTATCGTAAAAAAATAAAATAATTAATGACATATATATATACAATATTTTGCAGTAATTAACTATATACTGGTGTGTTTACAATTATATAATGTGCTAAACTGTTTGAGTTAAAATTCGTTTGCTACTGTTAATAATAATACAGATGGGCAATTTGAGGTCACGTGATTACTGAAAGTTAAATAATTGGTCTCTCCAGCAATTGCTATAACACAACACAAACGAAACCCTATCAGAGCAACACACATGACCATAAAATATTGCAATGGATATAAATTAAACAACACACAACACTCCAATGTACGTAGCTGAAAAAATAAGAAACTAAGTTTTAAATAATGACATTTAAATGGGATTTATACTCAAAACTAGTTGCTTTAAATATTAAATTAATTTTATTTGCAAATTATAAGGTTGTCCATACTTCTACTACATTTTTACAGTATTTTACAGTAAAAACTATATTTATTGTTTCTTTAAAATATAATATATTTAATTGAACATATTTGAAGTAACATGCATACAGTTAATAAACTTTTTTTAGTGTATGATCTTACATTCTTTTCACATTAAAATGACATGCATCTCAATGAAATATTTGAGTTTATTAGCACGGTCTGATACATTGATACAATTTTTTAGCATCCAGCATTGCACCGATTGGGAGGTATATATTTAAAATGCCACATTGCCTAGAAAGAAGTTGCAGCTTTTGGAAACTACACACACGAATCATCCAGACGTGCTCTTCTAAGTGCACTTTACGTTTCCAGGACAACTGCATATATACATTGTGCTCTTGAACTGCATGGATGTACAGATTCATTATCTTCACAAGCCGCACAGATGTACCGTGTTATTAATACACTTGAGGATGGAACGATCCTCAGTCGGCTCAGCTGTTTTTAACCCTGATGAGTGTGTTGTAGAAGCTGCTCAGCCAGCTACATCCACTCCATTTAAGACTCCAGTGGAAAGCTATGTTCAAGGTCTGAGCTAAACCTCTTGTGTCTAATGATCGGCGGAGAGATGCCGTGAAATGGTTCAAGTAAAAATCCTCAGCCCTTAGTCCATTAAACGCTTCAGAAGCCAGAACACCCGTTAGTCACCTGACCCGGGTCCCAACGGAGACGTTTTGACACGCTGCCTGCCAGTCTCTTTAAACAGGTTAAACAAAACCGGCCTTTAATCACCCTCTCGAGATCCTTAAATTAATAACAATTTAAGCGATACAATCAAGATTGTCCTGTTATGATAAAACATCATGTTAGCACTCGACTGAAGTGTGACCGTGAAGTGAACGATCTTAAGAACGCAGCTTCTCTGTTCTAGTTTGTTGCATTTGAAATGCATTAAAATTGGGTTCTCGGTTGACTCTGAAATAAGGAATATGCATCTGTTTTGATATATATTTTTGTCAATGTTTGCCCTTCAGGATAGGCTTTGATTTTTGGGTGGTGAGTTAGTGTCAGTGAAGTGTGTTAAGGCTGAGTGATGTTAAGCTCTGAAGTGATGAAGAGGAGCGGTGGGGTCTGTGAGAGGGAGGAAAGAGAGAGAGAGAGAGAGCCCAGGGCTGTATAGTTAGTGTGCAAAGCAATGTAATCTGCCCTCCTCCCATGGCGCACACACTCATATCCGATGTTTAATAGACGTGTGTTCACATCAGTGCCACAGTCCATTTATCCCAACTCTATGAGTTTCATGAAGTGCCTCCGTATTGCAGTTAAGGATATCTGCATTATGTTAATGCACCTCTAGGTAAATGGTACCATCAGCAGTTCTGCACCAGATAATTGGAGAAACAGGATTTTCTGAAGACATTGTGCCGTAATCATAGCTGAGATGAGCCAAACGTGCAATGGAATGCAACCAAGACTGCATGATTGACCCTTTTGGCAGTCAGAACGTGATTTGGAATGACCTTTGACTCTTGAGGGTGTGTAGTTATGCCTGTGTGTGTGATGATAGCAGCACAGGGTCGGTGAATGATGAATTGTCTTTGTGGGATTGACGTCTGAAGGTGACCTTAATTCAGCAAGTGGTTTAAACCTGAGCCAAGGGCGTTGCTCTTTGCCAACTGCTTTCTAACAACAAGCACCATGACACAAACCACTGCTTATTTACCATGATGAGCTAGCCATTTGATGGCAATGGATGGAAAAGCTCATCTATTAATGAGAAAGAATGGCTGATAATTTGAGAGACAAGACTGACGATGTTCAAACATGGTTCACATTATCTATCTATATCTATGTGTATATTTTTTCATTTATCAGGGAGGAGGAACACTTTATTTCCCAGAATGCATTGCCAATTTAAATTCCAGCATAACTTTCTGTGAGGCGTGGCCAATTTAATTCAAACTCCAATTCATGAATTGAAAAGGAACCAACCCTCAAAAAATATCTAAAAATAAAAATATTAGTAAATATAATTTAAAATGTATATTTTATATTTTTATGTGTGTGTGATTCACCCCTTAAGGTCACCTTTAGACGTCAATCCCACACACACTCACACACACACACACACACACACACACACACACACACACACACACACACACACACACACACACACGCATGTTGGTTTTTATGTTTACGGGGACATTCCATAGGCGTAATGGTTTTATACTGTACAATCCGTATGTGCTATTGCCCTACACCTACCCTACACCTAAACTTAGCCCTCACAGGAGACATTCTGCATTTCTATTTTCAAAAAAACACTCTGTATGATTTATAAGTTTTTCCTCATGGGGACACTGAAAATGTCCCATAAATCACCTTCTCCTTGTAATACCTATGTCATACCCACATTATACAAACCACATAACCACACACAACATGCCCACACACACACACACACACACACACACACACACACACACACACACACACACACACACACACACACACACACACACACACACACACACACACACACACACACACACACACACACACACACACACACACACACACACACACATTCAGACAGTCATATATATTTACAAGAATATACATTATATATATTTATTAAGATTATTAATAATAATTATATTATGGGGAGATACCAGCATCTGAAGCTCTTTTTGGAGAAAAGCAGTTAAGAAAGTGTTAAGGTTCAAAACAGGAAGTCGTAAATAGCCATGATTCATGTGTGCATTGATAACCCTTAGCCTAGAGTTGCACAAGTCACTGTTTGCAGAAACCATAGAAATAAATGTGAAGGGCCTTAAAATGAATTCTACCGGTCGCAACATCGTTTATTAGTTCTCTTATAAAACAGCAAAGTTTTTTGGTATAAACTCTAAAAACGATCAAACAAAAGGGAATGTTTAATGGCTGCCTATTCATTATTTGATAAGCTGTTTCCTCACAAAAGCAGTTTATCTATCACACTTACACCTGTCTTCCACTAACATCCATTCAAAATACAGTTATGTTTTTGTTAATTAGCTACTAGTGTGCTCTTTATTTGTCCATAGACATGTCCTTTAAGTGTCCATTCTGACCTGTGTATAACCCTGCACAGGCTTTAGCACATTTTACTTTTAAACTAGTCCCTCTTCTGACCCTCCACACACACACACACACACACACACACACACACACACACACATATACACACGTGCACTCAGTGTCAAGCTAAGGACACATCACGGGGGAGACAGGACAAGGTTGGTTTGATTTATAACCACAGTCTCCGTTCTTCTCTCCACAAACTACTCCTGAATTTCAGTCACCCACACAGGTCAGAGGTCAGCTTTGGACGCAACCTCAGAAGGGCATTGGATCTGGAAAATTATACCCCAGACTAACCTGAACCTCAATGGGCTGTTTTTCCTTCTCACTATATATAGAAGCATCCTCCCCAATCGCATCCCCGTGGAGCTGTGTGGTCTGCTGAAAGAAACATTTCTAAATACTCCATTCAAAGCCTGCGGAGAGGCAGGACGGACCAGATAACCCCAGCCTACCTCCCTTCTATCTTAAAATGCTGTGGGTCTCTGAAGTTTCTTTCATGCATTAAAGAGTCTGGAATTAGAGAGATGAAAGAGAAATCTCTGAGCCATAAACGTCAGTCAGACAACAATAGTCATGGATTACACCAAAAGCACTTCCAGACTGTGTTTGGATGCACGTCTGCCATCGTTTATCAAAGAAACGAGAAGCAGATTTATAGTTGTGCCGCTAAATTGAGGCATGGCAAAACAAGAGATGTTTTTGTATTATATAAAAGTGTGTTGAGTCTGGCTGTTTTATGAACAGTAAAGCAGGAACAACAGCTCAGCTGCAGACAGTGTCTTTCTCCTCCCGTGATTGCATATCAGATGATAAAATGACCGTTTTTTTGTAAGATGACAACCAGTACTCATTACTGGTTGTATTTATGGACAATTACTGTCTTTAAAAGGAGTTACCTGTCTTTGCCTACAGGTGGAGCACTGTCACAAGTTCAAGATGCTTTTGAGGGTAGAATGAGTGTCGATGAGATAAATACTGAACATTTTATTGAAATATCCGGGTGTAAGTGTTCCTTTTTATTGACGCACACTGACCATGATATTGCATGCTATTTGCGAAATGCCTCATTATTTATTCACGTTTGCTACAACTTTCTCCTCTTGGTGAGGAAATCCCTTTAATTTTCTGCAATGAAGCCAATTTACTTCATCACAATTGTTACCATCTATACATAAAGAAAAGTGATCTACTTGTACACCACCATTTAAAAGTTTTTTAGTTCATATTATTATTGAGCAAGAACACATTAAATTGATCAAAAGAGACAATAACTTTTATAACCTTACAACTAGTTCAAAATTACTAATAATAAATGTTTCTTAACAGCATATTAGAATAATATCTGAAGGATTATGTGACACTGGAGAAATTATGGCTGAAAATGTAGCTTTGCCATTAAAGCAATAAATTACATCTACAATACATTGTACAAAACATGGAAAATAGTTATTTTAAATTGCTGTAATATTTCATAATATTACTGTATTTACTGTATTTTTAATCAAATAAATGCAGCCTTGGTGAGCCCAAGAGACGTTTGTTATAAAAACATTAAACAAATTTAAACTCCAAAGCTTTGCACATTAGTAAACACTTCAGACAACCAAGCAAAATCAAGTTAATATGCAAATGATCTTTGTTTGGTATATACTTGAACAATCCCATCATCCATACATCTTTAATCTGAATTTATGTTCAACAGTCATCACAACCTGTTTGTGTCACAATACATTGTGAGGAAATATGTGCAGTGCTACAGCTTAAGATAATTCAAATGCAAGTGAAGATTTAGCTTGGACATTACAGTTACTTATGCTGCCTTTGTGTAATTATTAAAGTTAATTAGCTGGCATGTGGATGCAATTTCTGTACTATATGGAATACAAATACATCCAAAAACTTGACACAAAGCTACACTCTGTGCCCGGTTCAGCTGCTTTGCATTAGGTGGCTCACCACTCCACCGCATATGCTAACTAACTGCAGTCTGTTTGTGACTGTCAGTCTAGTTTATTTAACTGAGCCACAGTTACATGTCTGCTCTGGGAATTAGTTTTTATTATCTTGAGGATATCAATCAATAGGTAATATTTTTTTACACAACATTCCTTATTTTTAAGAGTAGAATTAGATGGAGAGAGAAAGTAAAAAGGGACGAGATGAGAAGGCTTGCGTGTGGCAAGTGCATGAGAACGCATCATGACTGCTAACCAGAGGAACAGAACAATCAGAGGGCTTAGCACTCCTCATGCAGTGAATGACAGTATTGCATTACATGGCTGGGACCTGCTGGATTTCACTTCTATTGATTTTCAGAATCACAATTATTCCTCAGCCTGTGTGGGCAAGCAGCCAATGTGAGGTGACGAGAAAAATCATTGAAAGGAAAAAAAAGAAGATATGCTGAAGATTTTGAGCATGTAGGCAATACAGTAGAATCTGGGCTGAGAACGTGTTTTATTTATTTATTTATTTATGAAGAACAATCCATTTTATTTGATGGCCATCTTCTTTGTTCTCATCACTTTTTCATTCTAATACTACCCGTACACTTCAGTTTAGTTTATTCTGGGATTTACACTACTAACTGAAAATCTGGCTGTTCTATGTGAAAGGCCAACTCTCTCTCTCTCTCTCTCTCTCTCTCTCTCTCTCTCTCTCTCTCTCTCTCTCTCTCTCTCTCTCTCTCTCTCTCTCTCTCTCTCTGTGTAAAAGAAAGAGAGCATTAAAAGAGTGCACAAATAGCAAAAATTTTGTTTATTTGTTTCCATAATGGATAAAATATATTTATTATTTAAAGTAAATGTATTATTATTATTACATTTTATTTATTTTTCTCTGATCTGGAACGGCAACATTTCACCTGTAATTCCCACAGTCTCCAATCCTTCAGCCAGCATCTTAATAAGACAGAGAAAAATCCTTGTAATTAATTGACATGTGAATGGGGTCATTTCTGTCGAAGTATTTCCCAGGTTTTGTGAAGCTAATAGCGGTGCTCGTGATAGTGACTGAAGGGTGGGCGCATTATGGCGAGGTGATGGATGTGCTCTGTTCTTCCAGAGCAGCCCGAACACCAGCGATCTGTCAGCTCTCAAAAGCTATTACTTAAAACATTAGCCTGGCCCCACAGCAGCAGCCGCTCAGCCACAGACAGACAGGTAAGCACGATTCTCCTTACGCTGCTCCTGAGGGACACTGCAGGTGTGTGTGTGTGTGTGTGTGTGTGTGTGTGTGTGTGTGTGTGTGTGTGTGTGTGTGTGTGTGTGTGTGTGTGTGTGTGTGTGTGTGAGCATTGACTGACAGCACCGCTCACACCTGAACATCCAGTGTGTTATGATATGTGTTACTCCCTTGTCTCGGCTGAATTTCATTCCGTGTCACTCAGTTCTATTCAGTTTGATTTAATTTGATTCTACTGGAAAAGGCATTATTTCTGCAAATGTAGATGACGCTAGCCTGTGTTAAAATGTAATTGTCTTTCTGACAGCGTTTCGAGACCACATGGTGTGATTTCAGACTGTTGTTTAAATTAGTTTTTGGGATCATTTGAGGCTCAGTGGCTTCTTCAGTTGTCTTTGTATTGTTTCAAAATCAGTATTACATTAGCTTTAGACTCAGATTATGCCTTTAGCTCATGTTGGTATATTTTAGTGGACACACATCTCTGGTATTTGGCTGCAGGAAGCATTACAAAACAAAAATCTCAGTTTTTACTGATTTGATTAATGATTTGATTTATTGTTTTGATTAGGCCATAGGACTTTCAATTGCAAAATATTGCTATTAATCTAGACATGACGATTTGTGACCGTGGACCACAAAGCCAGGCTTAAGTCGCTGGGGTGTATTATAGCAATAGCCAACAAAACAATAAATTGTATGGGTCAAAATTATAATTTTTTCTTTTATGCCAAAACTCATTAGGATATTAAGTATCCTAATTGTATCCTATCCTGTTGGGATCATGTTCCATGAAGGTATTTGGTAAATTTGCTACCATAAATATATCAAAACTTAATTTTTGATTAGTAATATGCATTAATATGCATAATATGAGTAGGGGTGTAACCCCGGCATCCTGGCCAAATTTGCCCATTGGCCTCTGACCATCATGGCCTCCTAATCATCCCCATACACTGATTGGTTGCATCACTCTGTCTCCTCTCCACCAGTACGCTGGTGTGTGGTGGGTGTTCTGGCGCAATATGGCTGCCGTCGCATCATCCAGGTGGATGCTGCACACTGGTGGTTGTTGAGGTTATTCCCCCCTTCTATGTAAAGTGCTTTGAGTACCCAGAAAAGCACTATATAAATGTAACAAATTAATTTATTTGGACAACTTTAAAGGCAATTTTCTCAATATTTTGATTATTTTGCACCCTCAGATTCCAGATTTTCTAGTAGTTGTATCTCAGCCCAATATTGTCCTATCCTATAACCATACATCAGTGGAAAGCTTATTTATTCAACTTTCTTAAAAAAAAGACCCTTATGACTGGTTTTGTGGTCCAGGATCACATTTATAATTTTGATTATTTAACTTCATTTCAGTTTCTAAATTTTGTTGTTGTTTGTTATGTTATCATTGTTATACCTATTTTATTTAGAGAAATACCCTATGAATTGGTTACTTTTGTGATCATTACTTTCCTTGCTTGTCTGCAGAAATGTGAAAACTATTCAGCGTTTCCAAGTAATTGCTCAGACTATAAAACTAAAAGCTCCCTGGTTAAGGGAATGTGTTTTGAAATAAAGTTTTTTTTTATAGGCGGCATTATTTTTAATTAAGGTGTTTATTTTTAACACTATTTTATTGCACACTGCCTTATTTACATATTTTCTTCCGAGTAAATTTATTTTTGGCCTTACTGTCTTTAGTTCAGATGAGAATTAAATATATTTACACTTATGCTCTATCATAAATGTGATATTTTTGTTCATTCATGGATCACTACACTGACCCTTTGACCTCTTTATATATAGAGGTAAATTCAGGTTAATTGGGAAATTTTTCCCAGTCCTCTCAATAGCAAAAAGTGTTCCCATTTATCTGAATTCACCATATATATATATATATATATACAGGGTTTAAATTGGGTCCAGGGCTGAGCCCCAGCACATAAACTCCAGGGCTTGACATTAACGCTTCATTAATGCCAGACAAGTAACATGATTAAAACATCAATAACCAAAAAGAACTATCTAAACACCAAAACGCAAGTATTATTCTGATTGTATTACATTTAGAGTAAGTGGCAAATAGTGGATATAGCTACTGTATATAATGCATCTATTGACGGTATAGAGTTGTGCTGCTGAGGCGAGGTTCACGCAGCCTCTCCAGGAGAAATCAAAACGACACTAAAAACTCTGCATATTGAGGTAAAAAATCAAAATGGAAACTTTTTCTTATTTAACAGTTAGTTACATTACACATCACTCATTTTCACCATTACGACTGTTCAGTAGTTCTATAAACAGTTAAATAAGTAAATACAATAACATTAGGTCGCTTACATTTTAGGCTGAACTACAGCGCATCTCACAGCAATTAGCAATTTTGTTTTGAACGAATCGGTTGAGTCAAAGTTTCACTAGTCCATGCATAAAAATCTGATGAATCTGTCGTTTGAACGAATCGTCTGAATGAACGACTCAATGACTCATTCATTAAAAGCTCACTACTGGCACCTACTGGCGTTTTATTTTCGTTGAAACGTATCCTTTCCACCATCATTTCTTGTTTGTGTATTCAAAAAATAATCTCATAATATTATTTAATGCAGTTGTATTTTTCAGTGTAAATTATTTAATTTGATAACGTATAAAAACAATCACATTATAATTGAATTTATAGATCAAATGTAAGAATTGTAAATTAAATTATTAATGAGATTAATGATTAGAGATTAGGTTTAAAAAATGCCCTTGGATTAAATGCAAAAAAACATGCACATTTATAAGTCACAGCTGATAGAAAACTGATGAGAATATTGCTAAACACACACACACACACACACACACACACACACACACACACACACACACACACACACACACACACACACACACACACACACACACACATATACACACACATATATATATATATTTATATATAGTGTCTCGCAGAAGTGAGTACACCCCTCACATTTTTGTAAATATTTTTTTATACCTTTTCATGTAACAACACTGAAGAAATGGCACTTTGCTACAATGTAAAGTAGTGAGTGTACAGCTTGTATAACAGTGTAAATTTAGCTGTCCCCTCAAAATAACTCAACACACAGCCATTTATGTCTAAACCGCTGGCCACAAAAGTGAGAACACCCCAAGTGAAAATGTCCAAATTGGGCCCAATTAGCTATTTTCTCTCCTCGGTGTCATGTGACTCATTAATGTTACAAGGTCTCAGGTGTGAATGAGGAGCAGGTGTGTTAAATTTGGTGTTATCGCTCTCACTCTCTCATGCTGGTCACTGGAAGTTCAACATGGCACCTCATGGCAAAGAACTATCTTAGGATCTAAAAAACTAAAATTGTTGCTCTACATAAAGATGGCTTAGGCTATAAGAAGATTTCCAAGACCCTGAAACGAAGACCATACAGCGGTTTAACAGGACAGGTTCCGAGCATTTTTATTGACTTTCCTACCTGCCTGTCAACATATGTATTAGCATACTTCAGCGCACCCTGTTCACGCAGACATGATAAGTCATCAGTGCATTCACTTACGCTGTGCTGACAGAGCGAGAATGGCAGGCAGGCAAGCATCAACAACCTTTTACCCCACATTATTTTAGATTGGCAAAACTGCACAAATGTGCTTGATCATAAATGGAGGTCCATGCTCATAGACAAACATAAAACACACTAAGAATCCGAGGATGTCTTCTGGTATAGGAAATGGAAAATAGCACACTCTACATGTCTGAGTATCTTAAGAGCTTTACTTTGATGTGTTATTAGTCTGTGAAAGTGCATTAGAGCAACTGGACAGTGAGTCTCAGCAAGTAATACATAATAATCAGAGCAGTAGATAACCCAGAAGGAGGTTTCTGAAATTAGTCTCATAATCTCCACTTGATACAGACAGACACACATGCGCACACACAAATATATTAAGAGCTTGTAAAAATGTAGCAATCACCACAGGGAACAACATAGACAACAGCAACAATTATAAGATAGGTGAGAGAAACAATATGTTCCTGTCTGGTTTGATAAAAAAAAAATCAGATTAGTGTTATATTCACAGCCTAATTCAACTCTCATGTTTTGGGAGGTTGCATCTCCTCTACTTTAACATGCTTTTATAATGTATTATAGGTGCTACATTGCAGAATCTGAGAAATCGTGAATCTAAAAAGGGTTGGTTCCCCCTAAAATGAAACTTATATCACTTTTATGGCTTTCTATCCTCTGTGGAAAACAAATTTAGAGGTTTCAAATCAACGCAACATTTTTTACACATGCAATTAAAAACAATGGGGTCCAAAACACCATTAGACCCCATTGAATTCCAGTGTATGACTACAAAACAAAACAAACAAACAAACAATTGACCTTTTTACAATGTATCTTTTTTTCTGCAGAAGAATGACAGTCATTTAGGTTTTGAGTCAGGAAATATTGACAGAAATTAAATTTTTGGGTGACCTGTCCCTTTAAATTCTCCATCTACTCTAGTTCAAGATGCATTTTCTCTCTGTTATCGTAGAGTAGGATGTGAGGAATAGGGGTCACCTGCTAAGTGCTATTAAGGACATGTGGAATTACATGAGGAAAATTTGTCTATGGAGAATAAAATTTCCTGTTGGGAGAAAGGAGACTGGGGAAAATTGTCAGAGATGATTGTCGTGGTGAAACCATTTAAGGTTAAATCTAGCATACAAAATCCACTTTCATTTGTAATGCTGCTGCTTTCCTGCACCAGCGCAAAAGCAAGTCATTTTGAATAAATCTTTTCTGCTTCCCCTCTCTCCTGCATTCTCAATCACACACACATGCACACACACTCTCGCTCACTTCTCCTCCATCTGTTTGTGTTTGTGTGTGTGTGTGAGAGAATATGAATCATAGAAACACAACTCTAAATAACCTAGAAAGTAATCTGGCCATTTATGGATTCCTCTCTCTGTGGTGCATCATGGGAAGTATCTGTTTGCAGCACATCCTGTCAAGGTCCAGTCACTTTATTACATTACAAATATTTTAATCTCAGATATTTTTAATGCTGAGTGTGATCAACTTTTTAAAACATCTTCAAGTTTTTTTTATTTTTTGTTCTAAAATGTC
Organism: Ptychobarbus kaznakovi; assembly: GCA_027422405.1. Lineage (NCBI taxonomy): Eukaryota > Metazoa > Chordata > Actinopteri > Cypriniformes > Cyprinidae > Ptychobarbus > Ptychobarbus kaznakovi. The sequence goes on along the minus strand of CM049802.1, from coordinate 14,644,018 downwards.
CTTTAGTATGCATTAATTCAAGAATATATTAGCAGAAAGGCAGAGAGAAACAAAGTGATAGTATTGTGAGTATTTGGAAGAAATTTGACACTAGGCATACACTCACTGGCCACTTTATTAGGTACACCTTGCTAGTACCGGGTTGGACCCCTTTTGCCTTCAGAACTGCCTTAATTCTTTGTGGCATAGATTCAACAAGGTGTTGGAAACATTACTCTGAGATTTTGGTCCATATTGACATGATAGCATCACGCAGTTGCTGCAGATTTGTCGGCTGTATATCCATGATGCGAATCTCCTGTTCCACCACATCCCAAAGGTGCTCTATTGGATTGAGATCTGGTGACTGTGATGCGAATCTTGAGTAAAGTTGTCAAAGTTCAAGAAACCAGTCTGAGAGATTTGAGCTTGGTGATGTGCCATTTCAGAAAGGAACTCATAAAGGGATGGAAGTCACAATACATGGTGTGCTAAAGCTCAGAAGATGGGTACACTGTAGTCCATAAAGTGATCAAGCAACAATACTCCCCCACAATTACACCACCACCACCAGCCTGAAGACCCATGCACTTTACCATTACCCTACCACCAGAATGAGACAAAATCGATGATCCATGCTTTCATGTTTTACCCAAATTATCTTCTATTGTCCAGTCTGAATGTCGCAGCAGAGCGAGACCTTCTGCTGCTTAGGCAACGTTGCTTTTCAGGTTCGACGTTTGTGCGTTCAGCCTGTGCAAATTTGTAGCGTATTTCCATCTGCTTCAGGGTTCTGTGACCTCTGACATCAAACAAACAATTGCACCTTTTTAACGCAGTGACAGTCACTACTGACAGGGGTGACCTGTTTTAAATTCTCTCTACTCTAGTTCAAGATGCATTCTCTCTGTTATCGTAGACACCTGCTAAGATTAAGGACATGTGGAATTACATGAGGAAAATTTGTCTATGGAGAATATTTCCTGTTGGGAGAAAGGAGACTAGGTGTTGACCCTCCCTGTGAAATTGTCAGAGATGATATGGTGAAACCATTTAAGGTTAAATCTAGCATACAAAATCCACTTTCATTTGTAATGCTGCTGGCACCAGCGCAAAAGCAAGTCATTTTAAATAAATCTTTTCTGCTTCCCCTCTCTCCTGCATTCTCAATCACACACTGCTCTCGCTCACGTCTGTTTGCACACAACTCTAAATAACCCAGAAAGTAATCTGTTTATCATCCTGTTTGCAGCACATCCTGTCAAGGTCCAGTCACTTTATTACATTACAAATATTTAAATCTCAGAGTTGCTGGTGTGATCAACTGGCTTAAAGTTAGTTTTCAACTAAAATGTCCTTTAGTATGCATTAATTCAAGCAATTGCTGAACAGAGTGTACCAAGTGATAGCCGTATTGTGAGTATTTGGAAGAAATTTGACACTAGGCATACACTTGTTTATTAGGTGCTTACCGGGTATGGACCATTTTGCCTTCAGTTCTTTGGCATAGATTCATTCCTTATATTGACATTAGCATCACGCAGTTGCTGCAGATTTGTCGGCTGCATCCATGAAGTTCCACCACATTGCTCTATTGGATTGAGATCAAAATTTGACTCATTCAAAGAAACCAGTATGATTTTTTAATACTATCTCATAAAATGTATTATAAAAAATATTATATTTTATAAAAATGTTATTCAAATATTATATTATTGTCACAGCGGGGTGTAAATAATAATGAGTAAAGTGGATCTAAATGCAGCAGTATTAGATTTATTTACGCAAACTCAGGAACTAGATACAAATTGTATAATATTATATTATATTATAATACAATTAGGATTGCAAAGAGCCAGAACGTTTCCATAAATTTTCCCGTAAATCTTCTGCCCCTTTGCAACCCTAAATATAACGTTTATGTAAAAATAAAAATTATTAATATAAATAGTATTAATTAGTTTATGTATAATAACTGCATTATAATATTGTATTATATTATTAATGGTGTTTAAAATAATTAAGAATTTAGCCATCAGGTTATTAATTTCATAATACCTGGAATTACTGTAAGGTTAAATCGCTGTACTAGCAGAATGAAGTGTGAGATTTCAGGCATGAATCAAGATGGTAGATTCTCTGCCATGCAGAGGCAAAGTTTTGCTTCTGAGGTTTTAACATTTGAAAATCAGTTTTATTGTAATTCTTCATTGTAAAAAAAATCACAAGTTGAGAAGGCGTAAAAGTTTAAGGCAACCAGTTTCAGGAGATTTTTGAGTTTTCTCAACTTGTTGTTTTTAGTTTATTAAACAAAAAGTTGAGCAAACTCAAAAATCTCATACAAAAACAAGTTGAGAAAATGAATTGCCTTAAAATTGCCTTCAACTTTTAAGTTTTCTCAATGTTAGATTTTTTACAGTGTTATATTTACTATTAAATTTGAGCACAACCCTCAATCCCAAAAATTACTCATAGGGCAGAAGGTATCACATCAATATGCTGTTAATTACTGACAAAATGTATTGCCTGAATGTACTGTAAGTCGCTTTGGATAAAAGCATCTGCTAAATGCATAAATGTAAATGTAAATGTAATTCCTTTCAAGTTGCCTTTCAGTAAAACTGAAGGGCATGATCCAACTGTGAAATGTCTGTTATATACCATGTCAGCTGCTTCTGAGAAACATTTACATTTATGAATTTTAGCAGATGCTTTCATCCAAAGCGACTTACAGTGCATTCAGACTGTAAATATTTTTATTTAGTATATGTGTTGCCTGGGAGTTGAACCCACAACATTTTACGCTGCTAGCGCAGTGCTCTACCACTGAGCCACGGGAACAAAACAGGAGTCAACTTATGTATGCATACAGTATGTCTGAGCCTGGCTTTGTTTAGCCCACAGCCTCTCGTGTATCTTGTATATCATGACATTTTAATATGAAGCATGTCCATGCCCCGAGTGTCAATGAACCCGGACTCAAACACAGTCAGGTACTCCAGAGCCTGTCTTCACGCTGTTGAAAATGAACTTTAGACTGTACTCTGTTTTAAAAAAGTGCAATCGGGCAACATGCCTTGAATGGGAAGCAATTTGGTGAAGGGTAATTGAAGGGAAGTGATAAGCTCGTCTGTCTCATTGCTTAAATTTCATTAGGGTTTTTTTTTTAGGGGGGGTGGCTTTTTCAGTGTGAAATTGCTAAAGTGTTTATCACGAGTGCCTTTGTATATTATTCACTTCTCTTTAACCAAGCACCTTGTGAATTTTCCTTTACCTCGCTTTACGTTCCTCCTTTCTTTTAGAGGATGAATTAAATATTCATGTTTCTTGAGAACACCGACTCTCATTCTCTTTTTAAAAGTAATCTCAAGTAATCTTTTATGTTCACGCTAATTAAAATGATGATAGTTGTGCCAGCAATTAAATAAAGCAGAGATATTCATAAAATATCTAGTTTTGATTGCATCATGTTCTGTAGTCGGTTTAAAACTACTGTGCAGTTACAATAACTGGCCTATTTACAATTGACCAGAATTGAAAGGAAAATTGTCCTGTCTCATCCTTCATGTCCATGTTTTAACATCAGGGCACTGATAAACTAACCAAGACACTGAGTAATATATCAGGATCAAGGACCTAATAAGAAGCAAGTCCATCCTTTGCCTTAAGGACAGCTTTAGTCTTCTTTGTAGGTATCATACAAGCACTGAACTGTGCGCCGAGATATTGAGTCATTAATCAATAAGAAAAGTTAGTTCTTTGAGGGATAACGTCTTCCTTGCACTTTACGCTCCAGAACATCCTGTAAAAGCTCACTGATATTTAGATCCTTTTTACAGATGACAAGTTTCCACTGTTATTAACATTGTAGATCTAGCAAAGATATAAACTACATTTATGACATTATACTTTGTCCTTGGCATTAAAATATATATATATATTAAAAAACATGGCCATTTGTTTTGTAGTTTCTCTTCAAAATAAAAGTTTACCTAACTAACATGAATTTATCTTCTATGAATCCTGAAAATGCAAAAAAAGGTCAATTGGAAGCCATTAAATTCTACCTTTTGAGAATATGTGGGTATTATCTTCCTAGAATATGGGAACTTTATGTGAAAATGGTGTTTGCACAACAGGGTGCACCCGGTCTTATAAAACCGCCTCATATGCACCGCAGTCTTTGGATCTAATCACTGTCGTGAGATGGTTGCTCGTATCATTACAGATCCCCCACCATGTTTTACAAGCTGACAGCAGACGTTGTGGGTTGAAGCATCCACAGGATCTCTCCAGATGTAAACCCTGCAGGAAATAGCGTGGAAGATGATTCCTAATGCAATATAACTTTTTTTGCACTGATATTAAACTCGAGATGCTTTCAAACTGCAGACAGGGCTGTAGTGGTACTGATGTAATTTCTGATGTAATTCAGTTGTAGCTTCCTGTAGAATGTGCATCTATTCGTGTTAGGTGTTTTGCAGATGCACATTGTCCATGTATATGTCAATGTAATTTCTGAGACTGTAGCTTTGACATATTCGTTTTCTTTCCCTATTTGACCATTTTGAAGCCATGATAATTTCCTGACATTGTTTTTAAAGGGGCCAAATAGAAATGTTGACATATTGATTGAGTCAACCAACACATACAAATCATTTGGCTTGGTGACAAGAGGAAGACTACAACAACAAAAACTGTGATGTCCTTTTTTACTACAATCCATGGACATGAGTTGCCACCAGGTGCATTGTATGAGAAGAAGGACCAAGTCCATGGTATGCTTTGACAGATGGTTTAATGATTTGAAATACAGCATTGCAATGGAGAATATGAATATTAGGAAACATCTGACTGCAGAATTCCATGATTTCTTAGAATGGAGTATTCCAGAGTAAAAAGCTATTTTTTTAAAAATATATCTATAAAGTTTTAATAATCATTTGAATTGCTTAAAATACAGAAATCCACATCACAACTGTAACAATAGCACCACAGAGGAATTATATTTTTGGAATCACCAATTTCCTACACTTTGCTGTAGTTTCATCTCTCTTATTTGACTATGTGGTTTCTTCCTTCTCCTTACTTATTACAAATTAAACTTGTTATTTAGTTAATACGTAGCCCCTAACGTTGGGTTATCTCACAAAATGTTTGCTTTATCTTGCAAAACTATTGCATTCTTCCAATATTTTTTTTATGGAAATACTATGAGGTGAGAGGAAAAACTATATTTTTCCTCCCAGCACATTTTTTAATTACCATGTCTCCATAGGTAGGTCATCATGTCTTAATCAACAGTCCAAGGGTCATTATTGCAAACTAAAACTATTTTAAGATGATACAAGTGTTTTTGGCATTAATTGTCAAATACTATTAATTGTCTAGCCTTTGCAGCCATATTAAGCATGCCCTACTGAAAAATAAATATACAAAAAAGTATCTGAAATACATTTCATGCTAAGGATACTACACATACATTTATATATGGATACATTTATATAAGTGGAACTATTGCACGTATACTTTAAATATCTTGCATTTAATGACTGATATTTTTTAAAGATCATAGTGACATTAAAACACATTTTAGGCTTAATATTAAGAAACGTGCATTGTGCAAACAAGTAGTACTCCAAATAAAGTTTAACTATCATTTTTTTTAATCAGTATGTCTCAAGCAATATGTCAGTTAATAGATTTGAACTATACTTAAAATAAATAAATGTATTTTAAATATATTACTTTTTTTACTAGGGTATGTTTAAACTCTAGCTTCAAAGTAAAGTCATTTTTGTTCTGTAATATATTTCTTTTTTTTAGCATTCCTTGTATATTTCCCCTGAATGAAATAACACAAACCAAAGTGACAGGGGAATCAGGCTCAAATGCATATCTCATTGTTTGCTCTTCATTTCAATTTTAATCATATTGTTCAGAGCACAGTACAAAAAAAAAAACCTGAAGAATTATACAAATCCAGCCTAAACATCAATGATTGCATTGTGAATTCATAATGTTTACATGGGCAAATAAAGCATCAGCCTTCTATCAGAGAAGCCTGTATAGCATTATCTAGATATGATTGCTTCTGGTTTACCTGTCACCAAACAGATGAGAGTGAGATGAAACCAGGCTGTTTTTATCGGGAAGCAAAGTGCCCGTCGGCAGGTTAAAGTGGCAATGGCAGATACTGTAACCCGTAAGTAGCCCTGTCAATGGCCCGCTCCGATGGACATGAGCATATTGATCTCTGACTTTCAGTTAAATGCTCATTGAGGGGGTCTCATGATAGCAGCTCCTGTCTTTTTCCTCGCATCTCTCTCTCTCTGTTCTCTCCATCACATTGCATCCGCAAATCAATGCGGCGCTGTAACACACTGCAGGCCGTCTATAAAACACCGCCGCAGATTTCTAGTGTGGAGACAGTGGCAGAGCAGCGCTTCACTTCTCCTCGGCTGAATTATTTGTGTCCTCAAGCACTAAATCATATTGATTAAAGCTTGTCATGGATTCGAAATGAGGTCCTGTGGGGTCACTTGCAGCAGAAATGGCAGTTTATTGGATTACAGGCTTAATTTGATTTTGAGCGACGAGCGTGCATTATAATGGCAGCCTCCCGTGAGAGCACTCCTCTTTACCTGACTCTTGAACCCTCCTACCACTTCACCCAAAAGAACAAAACACACGTTTAAATACACTTGGCACTGCACAAAACCAACATTTTCTGAAATGTGAAGCCTCTTATTTCTCTTGGAGAGATACTAGGATATTTTTTTCTTTGTGTGTTTGCATTTGAAATGTGTTAATTCATTTTTTGATCTTTTAAACAAAGTTAATGATAGTACACAGAAAAAAATTAAACAGAAACCGTTTTCACTCAAAAAGTGCAATTGACTTCCACATATAATTTACAAAGAAGCCACACTTGATTAATATATATATATATATATATATATATATATTATACAGTTTAGATGTTGGTCATTTATTTATTTATTACCAACCTATGAATTATGTTTGATTTTGTACGGGTTAAAATGTTATTTTGGAGGTAAATCAACTTTGTGTACTGGATTTAACTACAAAACGGACTGGACTAAAAATAGATAGATGGGACTGATAAACATGCACTGTTTTCTTTTTCTTTAGTTTTAAATAAAACATTATCATTGTTTTTTTTATTAATTGTTAGAAGAAAATACTATTTCAGACGTTCTGTTCTATCAAATTTAATTCTTTGCAATTCTTTGTAAAATGTACTTGCAGTAAAAATTGTTTCTACACCTTTTGAGTTTGTCAGTCCAAGCCATTTTTTCTTTCTATTAGACCCAGTATCATTTTTTAATCAATATTACTTGTAAATTAATTCCAATTTAAACACTGGTCCAGGAAACAACTTGAGTCCTTCTAGTAAAACACACATACACGTAAACATACAGCATGTTATATTGAAACTAAATCTATATTACATTGCTTTTATCACCATATTAGTTATAAACAAATTTTACAGACACACACGTGCATAAACATACAGCATATACAGCATTCATCCAAATAGTGAAACTAAATTGAAACTCATTTTTTATCACCATAATAGTTATTTAAACAGATTCATGATGTTACATACTATAACATTCGGAGTATATGGCATGTATGCAGCCCCTTCCAATCTGTCTTTCTGCTGCAGATGTAGGTAGCGCAGGTTTCTAATGGCATGATTCAGGTCTGCAAAAAAGGAAAATAAATAAAGAATAGGAGTAGAAGAAATCATTTGGAGAAGAGCAGCACAGCTTCAGTTTATTATTCCAGCCTAAAATCTCATTAAGTGTGACATTGAGGATTAGTTCAGAGGGAAAGGAGTAGAGAGAGAAGTCTCCCACAAATAGCTGTGAGGAGCGAAGCGCTGGCTTTTGTTTGCCATCATTAATTCTGCGCTGAAGTGGCTAAGAGGAAGGCCCCGAATCACTGATCAGAGGAGGCCCCCCGAATATGACAGCGGGACAGGTGCCCTCTCTTCCTCTCGCTCTCTTCTCACACGCTCACTTTTCCTCTCTACGTCTTGCTGCGTCTGTGTTCTTCTCTCTCGCCTTCTCGGCTCTTAATTGGGGTGATTGGGCGGCGGGGCCATCTGCGATGCTGACAAAGGGAAGCCTGCTTTGATTTATGGAGCCTCAGGCCACATTAGTCTCAAAATTTCCACAGTAAATATCAGCACTCAGCAGCAGAGTTGGCTCAACAAAATCTGCATTGCTCAGGAAGAGAACTGTGGGTTCCTCCTTGGGAATAGTATTGAGATGATGTTGAACTTTCACTGTTACATTTTGGAGTGCTGTTTTAAAGGAACCATGTTTTGTAGCAATTTTATATATTTGTATAATGTTAGTAAATTGTGGTTCATGGGTGCTTCATTCTGCTGTTGAGTGACTGTCTTAAGCTGTGACATCAAATTCTACTGACAGGGATTCATTTAAGTCCATTTCACAATTTAAAGAGCCCTTTTAAGGGGTTATAACATGAGAAATCACATCAGCTTTGATCTATTGACATATAAGAGGTCTTTGTATCATTAAAACATTCAAAATATCCTTCCCATTATAGACAAAGCATGTAACCTATCTCCAAAAGTAGCTCATTTTGATATTGTGGGCAGTGGGATTCTGGGCCCATTGCACAGAATTTGCTATAGACCAGTTTGGTGGACCAATTTGGCGTAGACACCACAGTTACTTCCGTGGAACACACTGGTGACAAGTGTGAAAACCACTGGTAACAAGTGGAGGGAAATGGGAATTAGAAAAAAAAGGAAAACAAAACTATTTTCTATGTCAGAATCAGAATACAAATCATTTTTATAGAATGAATACTGTCATCAAAGACGCCATTTGAAGCTAAATGCAGACATGTAAATGGACAGACAATGGATGAAACCTGCTATGATTACTCTTCTTTTAAAGGATACATTTGACTTAAAGTGCCCCTATTATGGGTAATGAATGGTTCATATTTTGGTTTTGATTGTCCCCAACAACAGTTTTGCATGCATTTATGGTAAAAAAAAACACTTCCATTGTCTTGTAATATGCATTTATTTTCACTTACTTGCTCAACGACTCCCAAGCGATTAACTCAACAATGAATTTTTCAAAACCCCTCCTTTGCGTGATGCTAATCTACGGTGATTGGTCCGATTGGTCTCATTTTCATTGCATCATGCCTGTAATGTCTGACAAAGTAGCGTTTGTGAGCACAGTGCTAATTTATAACACAGAGCCGTAGATCACTGACAAGCTACGCAATGTCGCATTCATAATCGAATGCGATTCATCTGCAATTATGAACGCGATATTGTGCAGCTTGTCAGTGATCTACGGCTCTGTGTATTAAATGCCGCTCCATCTAAAAGCACGTGATGTAGATTTTCTACTAATCACAGAACCAGCTTTACTGATGAGATGTGCATGACAATCACATTTGATTTATCGTGCAGCCCTAAATGTTGACCAATCATTACAGTCGTTGTTTACTGGCAAGCATTAAATAAGCTGCCCCTTATATAAACCAATAATTTCAGACAGAGAATCAGAATGAGAGTTGAAAATTATTTCCGAAAATTAGTTTTTTCCTCAGAAACTTGGTTAACATTATAAGGGAATCTCAAGAAACATGTAAACAAAAAAAAAAAATCATATCATAACGAATCTCAATGGCCAGTTTTTGCATGTGTAATAATTTTTAATACATGATGTGGTGAACTTAGAAGCTTTGCATTGCTAAAATTACAGCCTAGTTCACTTTAATCTTACCATAATATGTGTCATTTGAATATTCCAAACGGCCTTGTTAGAGTTAGTATGTTACTGTATGTGCAGCAGTGTAGCTATTATGCTGTTAAATGACTGCACTCACCCAGTCACTATTTGGGATTGAGAACTGTATTTAATAGTAGGTGTGAGTCTCAAATGTTTTACAGAAGCCTATATACAGTAGGCTATTTTAGTTGCACTTCTATAAACAAGTGCTTTTTTTGTTCTCACATTTGGTGAATTTCACCTGTAGTGACCAAAAACTTATGTGTCTCCCGACACAAGCTTAGGAAGACCACGTTTATTTGTCAAATATGAATCAAAGGACAGCAGCTTTGAATGCTTTTTAATTATTTTTAACAGAGTATTGAGCGTATCATTTGAGTTACGTGACTAGATCTGAAACCGGTTTTGCTCACACAGCATGTTTACCTAAAATTAATCTGAAAACTGACAACGTTCACACTGGACACATTTTTGCATTCCACTGCCCGGCGTCTCAAATTTTTAAACACAATAATGCATTCTGTGTAAATGGACCACGATGTGGCTTGTTCACACAGAACTTGCTTTACATTCGACTTTCCGTTGGATTTTACAAGGTTACCAATGTAAATATTCACTAGCCAAATGCTGCTGACCATTGTGCAGCTTTTTCAGCTCCTTGAGTTTGGGTGTCACATTTTTGTAATGCCATGTTTTCAAATTTGAACTTTTGAACTTTCACATTCCTCAGCACGACGTCTCACATTTTTTATGTAAAAACACATTCTGAGCAAATGGGCCCCAATGAAGCCGGTTCACACAGAACGCATTTACTTTCCAATTTATGCTGCACATAAATAGTTTAACAATGTAAATCCACACTATAGCTGAACATTTAAATGCTGTTAAACTTAAAAAAAAACATGCTGTTTACTGCTCAGTGCAGCGTCTTTTATTTTAAATGCAAGAACACGTTTTGTGTAAACGACCCCTATTAACAAAGACTGATGATCGTATTCTGCTGCCATTGTTTTCAGCAATCCTGTGATGCTGAAACAGACATGTGTTTTAGTATTCTCATTTGGTTCTTTTTATAATTACATTCGGAAATGCATCTGGGCATCTCAGATTATGTGAAATACAGAACGGTTTCTGCACAGTCTGTGTTACACTTCTGTTGAAATACCTATTTGACTGTATCAGGGGAGTCCATGGGCATTGTTACAAACACACACCGGCTGCTATACACAACGAGCATGACAGCCTGCTTTAATGGTGCGTCTAACGGTCTTCTTATGACACCATTAGGCAGTTCTAGTGCATGGTCACACCCTGATATTCCATGGCTGCTTAGCAGCTGTCCAACTCTTGCAGCAAGCGTGCCTCTGCCCCAGCGGCCCATCCTAAAGCACAGTGCTTAGTTATGCCGCTAATGGGCCCGTGCAATGCCCCACACTCCTACAAACCAAACGCACACAGCAGGCAGCGAGGAAAGGGGGGCTAGAAAAGCCTGCGAGTGCTTTGTTAGCAGAAGTGGATTTAGTAGAAATCCATCTTCATTTTTGCCTTTCCTTTTCATTTCTCCCAGGACGGCCGCAGCATGTGGTGCCTTGTTTAATTGTCTAGGTTGTGGATGGCAGTGAATTGCTGAGGAGGAAGAAGATATTCACTGTTTTATCTCATCTTCCAGGCTGTGAACATTGTTTGGGAGGTTGTTAAAATGAGGCATCGGAATGATCCACTGAACATTTTTTTGGCGTATTGTTTTGCATGGTGGAGGTTTCGGCCTCGACTTAGCGGTTTTATTGATAAGGACCTTGTTTTCTCTGGGACGTTTATCTCAGTCGGATGTGTTTTTGTAATTCTCCCTTCATGCCGAGTTTAGTGTATTTATGAAGTGTAAAGGTAAGTGGTAAAATGTGCTCTCAGGGTCACAGCTGAGACCGTTTTTACTCTAATCTGGGTTTTATCTACTCCCTCTGCTCATTCTCGTATTACCGTTGTTTACAAAAGCTATTATAACAATGGTCATTATCGGTTGACCTTTAGTTCACCTGTTGTTTCGTACGCTAGCAAGAGACAATATGACAATGAAAGGAAGTTACCTCCCACAGCAAGAGTACTTACCCTCCATAATGCAGACATCAATATGGGAATTTTGAATATATATATATATATATATATATATACTGATGAAAGAAAGACAAACAACATCAAATAATATCATATTCTATATATTATATTATATATATAGACTTTCAATTATATATATATATACTGAAAGTTTATATAATATAATATAAGAATTCTATATAAATTATTATTTTAATTATTATTTTATTGTATGTATTTACATTTTTTTATTTAATTGTTTTATGTTAAATATATATGTGTGTATGTGTATATATATATATATATATACACACACACACACACACACACACACACACACACACACACACACACACACACACACACACACACACACACACACACACACACACACACACACACACACACACTCAATTTATATCTTTCAATTTATGATACATTTTTATGTAATAAAAAAAATATATATTTCTTGATCTCGATCATATCTCTTTAAAGGACACCCCCGAAGCCAAGGCTGATTATGATTTTAAAAAGCCTATTTAAATGTTCCATTTTAATGGGCTGGTTTTAAAGATATGGACACCTGCAGAAATGCTGGGAACAAGCACATTGTAATGTTTCACTTACTAAGTAAACATCCTTGGCGATGTAATCAATGTGTCAATAATATTCTAGCTAACACTGTAGTTGACTTATTGACGCATATTAATACCTTAATTAGTGCAAATTAAAATTCAAATAGAAACACAAATGTGCAGCAATAACATAATTGCATTTTCAGAATTAGCCTGCTTAATTATTCCATTTAATCTGCTATCATTAATTAGGACCAAATGTAGCTCTGGCTTATGCTAGGCAAGCAGGGTCTGATTCTTGCCGTTAGTTGGTACTGCAGTGCAGTCATAGAGCATATATTTCAAGGTTGAATACAGTCAGTGGTGTTAAACTGCTCACTACATTGTTACCTCTCCGTGTCTTTGGCACACCAGTGACTGTTCATAATTCTAAAAACAATTATTTGGCAAGTTGCTGAATTGAACTATATAGTGTGACAATTCTGTATTATTTTTCTCATTATATGAGATAATAAACCATATTATATTAGATTGTAGTTGCAGTGCTTTACTTGTTCGGATATTTGCACTATAAAACCCTCTTTGAAATATCTTTAAATTCATCCCTAATATATACCTGTATTGTTGGAATAAACAATGTTTGCATTTGTAAAAGCCTTTTAATATTTATAGTGTTTGATGTTGTTCGGCTTGCTGTTGGGATTAGGAATGTAATCAATATGATCTGATCTGTCAGCCTTGAAGTTCTTAAAGTAGGTAGACTCATTAAGACTTACACCAGGCTCACAGATTGGTGTACACATGCTGCTCTTGCTGACCTGATGCAGTGCAGTGCCTGGGGGAGCCCAGCTGTTTGTTCCTGGCTGGCTGGCTGTCAGTGGGTGAGGTGGGAAGGGCTTGGCCGTGACTCCCCCCGAATGTGTTTACCAGATGCACTGTTGCCTCAGGTGAGCACTGCAGCTGTCTCTGTAAAGCTCCAGCAGTCGAGCTGGATCCAAGACAAGACATGGCAAGACAGACTGGACAGACCGAGACTTACGTTCAGACATCCGCTATGTGTGCAGGCTTTATGCCCAGGAGAACTGACTCCTGGCCAGTGTTTCGCTGGTTGTGCTGTCCACGTGTGAGCTTTTTAAGGTCGCCAATGGTGGACAGATACAGAGTAGCCATAGGCAAAGAGTTAAAAACTGTCTGTTTTTTTTTGAGTAGTTGAATGCAAGTCTCAGGGTTTACCTTTACCTTTTAAGTAGCTGTTTTTAAATGTAAGAGCTAAAAGTCTAACACTTACAGTATGTGAATCATTAATGACTCAATTAGAATGAATATCTGAAATGAAACATTCTGATTGGTCAATTGCAGTATTTTGCCATCAAATATTTTGGTATAATGACCTTTACACAGTCGAGTATTGACAAATCTCTTTGCAGTAAAATAATTTCAACTTCATTTCGTGTTCATTTATTTGGTAATTAGCTTTGTAATAAGCAGGTTAGCCAGTCATTATCCAATAAACGTTCAGGGTGATACAAGATCCTGATGACTCTATTAGGGTTTAGTATATACAGCTTTATTTCTATAGCATTTTTTAAAACAGTGTTTACAAAGTGCATTACAGAAAACATACTGAATGAATTTCATACAATACAATACAAATAAGAAATAAAGAAGTAAATATAAAAGAACAAGAAAATAAAGTACATAAAACAAATTACAAATTAAAATAATACAAAACCAATTAAATTGATTTAAATTAATATTATTCAAATTATTATATAATAATTTGAATATTAATATGATCATGAATAGCTGACTATATACTGAGTGTATGTTATATAACCCAGGACACGTGTTAAAATGTTTTGCAAGTGTTTTATTTCATTACATTATAATCATTGGATGATGAATACATAAACATGAAAACATGTTTTCCCTCAATATTTTGCTAAAACAAGCACTATAAAGATACATTTATCAATGCAAGTGCCCTCCCAGTTGGTCAGGCTGCACTGAACTTCACACAAATAGCTCCTTGAAACTTGCTCAGCCTTGGAATGTTTGTATTGCCCCTTCAGCAATTAGCTATTAATAAATAATAACTCTGTCTTTAATCATGCTCCCAGAGCGCAAAACATATTACTCTCTTTTAGAACAGGGCAAGGCCTCTTACTCCACACATGAGGAAGAGTAATGATCCCTAATTTCATTGGAAATATATTTGAACTCTCTCCCTAGGGTTCTTCATCACTAATGTGGGTGCTTGTCAGGTGCATGTTGTGTTGTGTGTTTTTATTCATTCATTTATTAACAAATATTTAATGTGAGTTCTGAACACGAGCAGACCGCTATCATGCAATTTCCAAGTTTTTAAGTTAAACTTCTCTTAATTTGCATTTTGAACCACTCTTCGTGTCAGGTATCGATTAACTTTCAGGTTCGCAACACGAAATCCTTAAGTGAGCCACGTGGCCGTGTTCCCACCCAACACTGTGTTTAAAATGGACTCGCATCGGCCTTTCTCTCGCACATGCTGTGAGGCAATTCTGTCTGAAGGGTTGGGCAGATTGGTAGCGAGACCTTATTTTCTAACTATCGATCCCAAGGGCAGCCCTCGAGATGCAAAAACCACCGCAAGACGGATCTGCTGTCAGGTCTTACAGTAGAAATCAGGCAATCAATGTCAAGGCGCTCCACCAGTCCCTGTATGGACCTAATTCCACTCATCTGCACTAAATGGAGAGAACCCAGTGGTTCATCAATCATCAATTCAAGGAGCACTGGCTGGTTAATAGTCTGCTCTTTACTCAAAGAATAGTCAGCGGTATTATCAGGGAGGGCCGGAGGAGATTCCCTCCCCGACCGCACGATGTTGTGAGTTTGATCGTTGTATTCTTTTTCTCATTCGCCGCGCTCCGTTCCATTTCCCAGATGGCTCCTGTCAGCTAACACGTTGCAAATTGAAGCTTGCGGGCTCGATCGATTATCCCCCCCCCCCCCTCCCTCCCTCATCCTAATCCATTTGATCTGTCTGTTGAGTAGGAGACTACATGATTGTGTGGGGGTGAGGGGTCAATATCTCTCAAATCAAGAGTAATATCCACTTAATTCCTTTTTCCTGTCAAGCGGCACTGGATGAAATGCTCACTTGCTTTGCATTATGTGTCTTCTGTAGCTCTTTAAGGTTAAGACGGCTCAATAACGTCCTCTCCATCTTGCTTTCTTAGGTTTCAAGTGCCCACGGTTCTATCCCGGGGAAGTCGGAGCTGCTCAAATCAGGGAGCCCCAAGTCGACACTAAAGCATATATGGACAGAAAGCAGTAAGGACTTGTCCATCAGTCGACTTCTATCACAGACTCTCCATGGGAAAGAAAACGCAACAGCCCTGGACCTACACTATGACACTCCGGAGCCTTACTCAGAGCAGGATCTGTGGGACTGGCTGAGGAATAGCACGGATCTGCAGGACTCCAGGCCTCGAGCCAAACGGCGGCCGATGGTCAAGACGGGCAAGTTCAAGAAAATGTTCGGCTGGGGAGATTTCCACTCCAACATCAAAACGGTTAAGCTCAACCTCCTGATCACCGGAAAGATCGTCGATCACGGCAATGGCACCTTCAGCGTCTTCTTCCGCCATAACTCCACGGGCCAGGGCAACGTGTCCGTCAGCCTGGTCCCGCCCAGCAAAATCGTAGAGTTTGACTTGACGGCCCAGCAGTCGGTCATTGACTCCAAGGATTCCAAGTCCTTCAACTGCCGCATCGAGTACGAGAAGGTGGAGAGGGGCTCCAAGAACACGCTCTGCAACTTTGACCCATCCAAGACATGTTACCAGGAGCAGACGCAAAGCCACGTATCCTGGCTCTGCTCAAAGCCCTTCAAAGTCATTTGCATTTACATCTCCTTCTACAGCACCGACTACAAGCTAGTGCAGAAAGTCTGCCCAGATTATAACTACCACAGCGATACTCCTTACTTCCCTTCCGGCTGAAGGTAGCCGCTGACGTCACCTACACGAAGGACAGCAAGAGGCAACGGATGGAGCTCTTTCCCCATCCACAACGAATACATGTTCCCCGAACCGCCCATAACATGCGCTCATGGCCCGGATCTATTAAATCGACTTGAAAAGAGAAGAATTTGGCTATGTGCACAAGTACCACACAAAACTTTAATTTGAGGGCATAACCTCTAGTGCTTTTGTGTGCTCCCTTGATATCCTTTAAGTTAAAGCGCATATTATTGTTAATTTATTGTTTATATATTTTAATGTTCTTAGAATATTATTTTACCACCGGAGTGTTTCTTTTTTGACCATGTAAACTCTCTGTTTTGTCTTGTAATGTTTTAATTTAGAATTGTGCAAGTGTTTGATTCTCAGAGTATTTGTTTAATTAGTTAATTTGTACAAGTACATACATGTTTATTAGAACTGCCAAAAGGCCACGAAGGTGTAGATACAGTAGGACATTTTAGTTTAGCTGGTAGCTCGCAGGAGAATTATTCGCGATCAGAATCAGAACTATTGAGATCAGAATCTCAATGTTCCCTCCACCTACAAACTTTTGAACAGCCCTGGAGTCCCCACATGTTCTTGAATTATTCCTCCCAGCCCAAAGATGAGGAGAATGGCTTTGTTCTGCTGGTTATGAGCAGGCCTTAACTACAGGCATGTTTTCTACCTATTACAAAGAATCTGTACTGTAATAATTGCGGATTGTTCGGCCCGAGCTGTGTCCTGTAGTTTAATAACATCCAGGAATGATTGGAGGGCTTGCTAATTGTCACTTATAATACACTGTAATGTAATGAATTCTATATCTAGAGCCTAATTTGTATGAATGGTTTGTATTGTACATAGTTGATCCTGATGGAGCTGCTTCTGTATATGCCTTCACTCATTGTCTGTTAAGCCAAAACCCCACTCTCTCTCGCTCTCTCAGCTCCCAATCCCATATATGCTTGTTCTCGGTACTTTGGACAAAGAAACTGATGTTGCTGATGTAGATGTGAACTCCATGAAATCCATGCTTCTTGTACAGGGGCTGTAAAACTGTCAAAATATATATTAGAAGTACTTATCATCTGTATGATCATGTTTACTTTCAGGGGGAACAAGGGGATGGAGATGTACAAATGAATAAAATACTGAAAGTTTTATCAGGTGGAGTCTTTGTTATTGTGTGTTTCTCAGAATGTGATATGAAAGTAATTTTTTATCTCATGCTTATCTTTTTAATTTGTAATTTGTAAACGTCAGAGAAGGGATAGAGAATGGTATTGAAATCTAAATTACAACTGTGAAATATTTAAGCCCATTTAAAACTACACATACATTTTAATCTATCTCTTTTACCATCTCTATACTAAGCCCCATTTCCCAGCAGGGGCAGAGAGATCTTTCATTTGCAGATGCACTATGTCTCAGTGGCAGGAAATGGGATCGGGTGAGACCAGCAGACCAATAGTGTCTGTTTCAGTGCCACAGAACACTCAGATGCAGCAGCTAGGATCAGCGGCCTGCTTCAAAGTGATTAGGGTCTCCGGCGGGAACAATCCAAAGAGTTTAGCTGGCTCAACTTATCAGTAATTAAAAAGGGGGCTAGGTTTGTGTCTTCATCACCTGTCCACTGGGGTTTTGCAGACAGACTCATCTTGGAGCTGTCTGAAGTTTGCCTTAAATTTCTCTTTCTAATCAACATAAAAGATTATCTATCTATCTATCTATCCTGTATATATATATATATATATATATATTATATACTGTATATATAAACAAAGAAAATTAAGTGTTATAGTAATATTTCAGTGTTTCAAATCCATATATTTATATTTTTTAAACTGCTTTATGATTGTTAGGTATTTGAAACTGCTTTGCTATGATTGAAAACCACTAAACTACACTTCAGTAAAAGCAGTGAAATAAAAAATAAACCATTATGTTATGCAAAGATATATAAAATAAATAAATAAACAAATATGTTTTACTTGTTGTTGCTGGTTCCCCAAAACCTATTAAATGATAATGTTCTTAATCAACTTGGTTGGTCCATTGGCAACTCCGCTCCTGCGCAGGAATGAGAGACAGAACAGCATTTCTCCGTCAGAACGCTTCGATCTCTATAACACAACCTGAGGCAGATTCATAATTAAGTGACAGAATAACCAAACGCAGTATTTATTCAATTTTGAGGCCCGCACCACATGCTCTCTTTCGGCTGAGCTCGTTTCCGTCACACAGAGGGCCCTGACTATCACGTGTATTTAATTCAGATGTTGCTCGATACAGATTATGCGCTAAACACCTTCATGATAAACAGCTTTAATACCTCCGGATCAGATTTAGTAGCTTTCTCTCCCTGCTTAGTACTTAACAGCCGTCCCAGGGGGGGCAAAGCATGCCTTAAAGTCAGGGAAATTCCGAGCAATGGGTTTTGGTCTCCTGCCCAACATTAAGCCATCCCAGCCGATCCCATCCCACTCCGAGCTCTGCTTTTGCATCTGCAGAATTTCTGTTTTAATCAGAAGCGGAATGGAAAAGGACCCTGTGTGCCTCTGGGATATTTTTCCATTAACCATTCTGACACATGACTGACTGTGGGGGATTATTGGTTTTTGAAGAACTATTAACAGCTGTACATTTGCATTTTAATACAGTTCTCCTCCACTACTAATGCAATTTTGGTTCACAGCTTTGTTGCCGCCTTGTTCCTGGAGCAATTCAGGGTAACAGCAAAAAGTCCCTCCGGCTTTAATCATTTTAATTGCCATGAAAAATTTGTTTTCATTAATCACTCCTGAATCTCTGCTACTGTGAGAGCGAACGCGCCATTACTGCTCCTCCTTAAAACTGTTACTCATCATTTCCTGAAAGTTTGCCACAGTGGTGGGCACATTCCCCCCTTTACACTATTAAATGACTAGAAGGGGGGCGTTTCAGGACAGCGCTGGAATTTCAAAATAGCCGTTGTGCTTTTTGTTTATTAAATGTGAGGAAAGAACATAAAATATGGGCTATTAGGATATAATAATGTCTAGCATAAAAAAATGAAGTCTTCTTTTGTCTTCATTTTTTAGCTTTTAAAGATAAAACATTTTTTAGCTCAATTTAGCTCAATTTATGAGTCTCTGCACTCCTAATGACAAATCAAAACACATTTTATGGCTGTAAACACATTCAGGGTTCTCTACCAAAATGTGTCCGCGGCTTTCATTGCAGCACTTCGGGTCACCCGTGTGAACTTTCTGTGCATTTACGGCTTATTCAGATGTAACATTTCCTTTGATTTTTACGCAAGAAGGTGAGGGAGCGGCTCGGGCTGGGTCTGTGGAGAGATGGTAACCTTTGCTAAAGCACCTCCATTACCATGTCTGCATGCTGTCTGGATTCATCTCCCTCTCCAGCAGCCAGAAGGTTAGCACGCCACATTAGGCATTATGCATGAAGGTGTCATTTGAGACACAATACATTTTCCTACATTTTCAAACACTACTGATATTTCCAGCTTTGTTTCAGCCACTTTCTGCTTCTACAAAAGTGATTACCAGACAATATGACAGAGCAAAGATTTCGGGTTTTGAATGTTTGATAGATTGTATAAGAATTAGCTTGTAATTTGGAGCTTTTTGGCTATTTTTTGTCTTGCTTCTTGTTTCAATTTTTTTTATAATTTACCTGCATACACTGGTTGGTTTAAAGTGGAATACAATTGTCATATAATTTGCAATCAATGTTATGTTGGTATTATTACATTTAAGAATTAAATTATGTTATTAGAAATGCTCTTCCTCATGATAAAATGGCAGTTTATTCAAATTTGGCTGTAGAAATTACTTGCTTTGCACTTTATGCAAAGCATCTTTCCCATATAAACATCGGAGCTAAAACTTAAACAGAACACTGTGGCATCCCATGCCCGAGTTGTGGGCTCTGCACCTTTGGCCTCTCGATGGGAGCTTGGAGACCTCCCCGTGAACATTCAAAACACAATAACTCAGGCTATAGCCCCGTCTACGAGATGCCTCTATGCCCTTACATTTTTTGTTTTCACTGCCTGGTGCTCAACCCGCAGTGCAGACCAGTTTGCTGTGACGTATTGCTGATATCGTCCTTCCTACAAGAGCTGTTGGACAAGGAACGCTCTCTCTCCACGCTCAAGGTCTATGTAGCAGCTATAGCAGTCTCACATGCTCCTATAGCGGGCCAGTCGGTGGGCAGGAACAACCTAGTTGTTCGTTTCCTGAAAGGGTCCAGGACTCTGATTCCCCCTTCACAAT
Source organism: Ptychobarbus kaznakovi (assembly GCA_027422405.1). Taxonomy (NCBI): domain Eukaryota; kingdom Metazoa; phylum Chordata; class Actinopteri; order Cypriniformes; family Cyprinidae; genus Ptychobarbus; species Ptychobarbus kaznakovi. The sequence continues at coordinate 14,623,286 of CM049802.1, read as the reverse complement.
CGCTACTTTGGATCAACCCACTGTTCTGAGGGCTCTGAAGGGCCCTCCCTTTGATCCGCTACAGTCTGTCGACCTACGATCCCTGTCGCTAAAAACCGCCCTGCTACTGGCGCTAGCATCAATAAAGCAGATGAGTGATTTACAGGCGCTCTCTGTGAGCCCCACCTGCCTTCAATTTGGGCCTAACGACTCCAAGGTTGTCTTGAAGCCAATGTAAGGTTATGTACCAAAGGTGCTCTCGACTCCGTTCAGAGCACAGGTCATTTCACTCTCTGCACTTCCTCCCTCAGACGAGGACTTGGAGCTGAAATTACTCTGCCCATTTGGGCACTGAAAATCTACCTGGAGCATTCCTTCCTTCTTTATGCAGTCTGACCAGCTCTTTGTTTGCTTCGGTAACCGCACCAAGGGCATCCGGTCATGAAGCAGAGACTTTCAAGGTGGATAGTGGACGCTATTATGCTAGCTTACTCTTCCATGGGCCTACATTGCCCCATTGGAGTACGAGCACACTCCACAAGAGGCGTTGCCTCGTCATGGGCGTGGTCTAGCGGAGTGTCCATCGCAGAAATATGTGCGGCGGCTGGCTGGGCCTCGCCGTCCACATTCACTAGGTTTTATGACCTGGAAGTCATGCTTTTCAAGCACAGGTCCTTTGTGCTTGAATGGACGGTGAACCTTAACAGGTGTGACCGGCACTGAGCAAAGTTCGGCCATAGCACGCCCGACTTTCCAGTGGCTTACTTGCACGCTGTTGACCCCCCAGGGTGCCGAGGCAGTTTAGGTCCCCCTCGGGACGATGATCCGGGCCAGGTGTGTTCTCTATGAGCTCAGCCTGCGGCCTCGAGGGCTTCTACTACATGTCCCCTAGGCCCTTCAGTGCCCATGGCAAGTTAGATGCAGTCGTTCCCCATTATAGCATGGCGTGGTTGTACTGGTTCCCTATATGCGTCTTAAATAAAAGACGCAGTACGAGTGAAGTATCAAAGGGAACGTACTTGGTTACTATCGTAACCTCAGTTCCCTGAGATACGGGAATGAGTACTGCATTCCTTGCCGTGCTATGGCGCTGTACAACTCAGTCGTCGCTTCAGTCGATGTAAACCTGAGGATCCTATGGCGAAGCGGGCGCTTATATAGCCAGACGCCACGCCCATTCTGGCGGGCTTTGGCGAGATTTGGCAGGCACCGCCGCCAATGGCCATGCAGTAACACTGCGTTATTGAAAAAGGCTTCAGTTATTGGAGAAAACTGAGTTTTTCCCATATCTTTCCTTAATGAAAGACACAGTTCTCGTTCCAGTATCTCAGAGAACCGAGGTTACAATAGTAACCGAGTACGTTTACATGAACAGAGTAGCACATTTCTGAAGATATATTAGGTAATGTCAGCTATAACATCATGTACAGTAAACTGCACAGTGCAGTGCCTTACTTAAACAGCTATTGGTAGTACTTTAATTATCAAAATTATTGTTATTATGTAATTATTTCATTATCAAAAATATTGTAAGAGAACACATTGCCTAAATGTTGTTATGTTACAATGTTTACCTTGTTAAACATATGTGACTCTGGAGCACAAAACCAGTCTCAAGTCGCTGGGGTATATTTGTAGCAATAGTGAACAATACATTGTATGGGTCAGAATTATCCATTTTTCTTTTATGCCAAAAATCATTAGGATTAACAGGTTAAGTAAAGATCACGTTCCATGAAGATATTTTGTAAATATCCTACCGTAAATATATCAAAACTTAATTTTTTATTAGTAATATGCATTGCTAAGAACTTCATTTGGACAACGTTAAAAGGCGATTTTCTCAATATTTATATTTTTTTGCACCCTTAGATTCCAGATTTCAAATAGTTTTATCTCAGCCAAATATTGTACTATCCTAACAAACCATACATCAATGGAAATATTATTTATTCAGCTTTCAGATGATTTATAAATCTCAATTTCAAGAAATTGACACTTATGACTGGTTTTGTGGTCCAGGGTCACATATAGCATTTATTGTATTATGGACATGCACACTACTATAGCTTAACTGTAACAGTATCTGTTTTAAAAATGTTTTTAAAACAGCTTTATTTTTTAAATGGTTTTAAAACAGCTATATTCAGCTTTATTTTTTATTAATGCTGCTGTTTGACTCAATTACAGGCCCAATTAGAGCGTTTATAGTTTTATTCGTTTCATTTGTAGTACATTTCTTCTATGAGTTTAATGCTGCCGCCCTTGTTGAGATGCATTGTTTTGTGTCAGATAAATACTGCTTTGATCATAAAAAAAATGTCAGTTTGTAGTTATATTTTAAAAAGATGTTGCACCCTTAATTAGCATCAGAGTTGTCAAATACGTTTTCTTAGTAGCAACTAATTAATTCAAAATAATAAAAAAAATATATTTACAAAAAAAGACGCATGACTGCATCTAGGTTTATCAAAGTTAACTACAGCTACAAACATGAAAAAGTAGCTTCAAAGTTAGACAAATAAATTATACATTTTCAAACAAAGACCTTCATAACCAAGAAGTGACCTTAATAAAATAAGTCAAGTGTTACTTGACCTAAGATCCATCTTTCTAAGATCCATCTTAGAAAGTGAAGGGCAAAATTACAGTTGAGCAAGTGGGCTGTCTGAATAATATAGAAAGAGTATGATGATGTATTGCAAGGTGTGTGGTGTGTGTGTGTGTGTGTGTGTGTGTGTGTGTGTGTGTGTGTGTGTGTGTGTGTGTGTGTGTGTGTGTGTGTGTGTGTGTGTGTGTGTGTGTGTGTGTGTGTGTGTGTGTGTGTGTGTGTGTGTGTGTGTGTGTGTGTGTGCGACAGAGAGAGAAATACTGGCCAGTTATCATCATTCACCCTCACCATAGGTAAACATAAATATTAATGAAAAAACATCACTCAACAAAGCCCTTTTGTATTTGGGCTTGTCAAGTTTGTCACTGATAAACAAAAGCAAGGTGAGTCTGGCATTGAGATGTATCGAGGATAGGTAAAGAAAGGAAGAGAGAGAGGGGCGTGCAATATAGTATGGGTAAAAGCAGTGTTTGTATTTGCGGCACCATCCTAAACCAACCCTTAATAAGATTAATGTAGCCCCCAGCCATGCTGTTCCGCCTGGCAGAGGATCAATCGAAAAAAGGCAAGAGCATATTAAAAGGATTATAGATTAGCAATTAGATGTCTTTTGACTGGGGAAAAAAGATACTCGGTGAGGTGAAATGTGGTTCTATATTTTTCATCGTTGTCTAAGTAAGCAGTTGAGAGGTAAAGGATGCAATACTTAGGGAAACGAGACAGAGATTGACATGGCAAGATGCTGAAGAAAGGAAATTACTTTTTTCCTTGTTGTCTAACAATCATGTGATCTATCAAGAAGGCTTTCCAATCATCAACAGCCTAGTCAATGTCGGGCTGAAGATATGCATGTGATTTAGTTGCTATGAAAATATTAGTAACATCCCTCTCACAATATATTACTATCTGAGAGAAAAAACGCCTTTGGGTCAAAGACAAGACATCACGATTTTGGTGTCTGCATCAAATTCAATTTACAAAATTGATTTTATATACATAGAAAACATTTTAATTTATGCGTGTCAATTATTTTTTGTGAAATTAAAATGTCAATATTGTGGGTAATATAATATTCTAAACACTTTTATTTGCATTTTAATGTTCTAAAAGGTTTTCTTTGCATTTTAAGACAAGGTTTCTTTTTTGAAGTTATGAATACTTTTTTCCCAATTGCAGTTTGGTAGAGGTCATTTAGTGTAACAGGAAGAAGCCGCCATTCATTTCATTCACTTATTTATATTAAAAATAATTAAGTGTTGCCAATAATTGTGCTTAAATGTACTGCTCATGCTCACTGTTTGATATAGGTGGGCATCTGATAATAGCCTGCAATACAAGCTGAAGTAGAGGTTTTGGATTTAGGGTAATGTTTTATTCAGACTCAGAGAATTTAGGTTCTCTGTTTCACCAAAGTGTCATCAATTACACAATGGCAGAATAGACAACAATTTTAGCATCTTAATTATTTTTCAGGTAAATGAGGAATGTTAAGCACTGACACATATTTTAAACTTAATTAACATTAATATTTGAATGCATTTTTGTATTGTTTTATTTATTTTGATTTAGATGTCCATGAATAAAAAGAGTTGTTAGGCACTGCCAAAAGTCATTGCTGACCCAGTAGCTACTAGAGGCATTCTTAGCAAGAATACGAGAAAGGTATTGAGGATTTCAACAGTCAGAATAATAATTTACCAATACTTCTCAACAGAGCCCCCCTCACTATGTCAAGTTCAACTACAAATTCAAGAGAAGCTATTGAGGGGATTCTCAAAAATACCCTACAGTAAATACCCATCCTGATAACGTCATTTATGTTGGCAAACAGAAAGTATTCATAAATATAGCTGCAAGCAGCAATATTTGGGGCCAGGCACATCAGAAAAAAGTGACGAGCTTTGCAAGAAGGACAGGGAGCATTGAACAGTAGAATTAAATACTTATTAATTCTCAACATCTGCTTCTGTCTGCTTTACTTAGGAATATTATTAAAACACATTTAATGAGACTCATTCACAATATTACAAACTAATACTAATAACATTGCAATTATGGGAACAATGACAATATTTTTTCCCTTTTGGCAAAATAACATTCAGAGTAATAAACCATGGCCATTCAGCTAAACAGATATATGTATGTAAAAATTAAACAATTATTCTGACCTGATGAATATATTTCAAATTATTTTTGATCATAAAATGTTTTATTATATTTTTAATGATTTTCACTTGCTTACAAAAACTTGCAGACAAAAGGACAGTATACATATTTAAAATGACAATGAATTAGTATTTTGTGGCATTACTGTGATCTGTAAACGCAGTTTTTAATATGTCATTAAATTATTATTATTCTAAATATGCTTGACAAGATTATTTATGAACTATTGTCACACTAAATGGCATTTTAGTGGGTGTCTTCTGTAAATAATGGTAAAAAATTATGATTTTCATTATTTGCTCAGAAAAATTATAATTAAAACAAAAAGGACACATTCTAATGTACATAAAAAATAAATAAACAAATGTAAAGCTGTGTTATGTTTATTTTGTGATGCTTAATAACCCCTTCTCATTAGGCTGTCAAAAAAATTAGAATTTTGAATATTCGTCGAATTTAAAATAAAAATCCACATTCGAATGCAAAACGCAGCATTCAAATTTTAGGTGTCCATCAGGCAGCTTGGCTGCCTGACAGGTGTCTTTGCATTTTAATGTTTTATTTTTTAGCCTGCACATTCACAATATTGCAGAAAACGAGAACATCAATGTGGAGAAGATGTTGTTTACCTCAAAACTGAAACCAAGCCGTTCACACAGAATGCATATTTATTGCATTTTCTAGAGGGACATCTATCCTTGTTGCTCTCGCGTCTCACACAAGAGAGCCCAAAGCCATGTAAAATTAAAGTAAGTTCAACTTAAAAAAACACATGTAGCCTAATTACTAGATTAAAAAAACTAGCTTGCTAGCTAACATACTTATTAACAGCGTAAACATGAACCTTGCGATCATATGATTAAATGTTAATAAATGACCTGTATCAGCAATGATAAATATTTGAGTTTAAATCGGCTCTGACAGAAAGGCTGCGTGTGCCCGGACAGAGACGCGCTGTTTGAGCTATGTGATCTTTTCCTAAATGCATTACTTACATTTCACAGGCATATTCTCCATCTGTAAATGTTAGAAAGCCATTAAAATATTTCCATTTTGCTGTCAGAAGTGCACTAGCTTCTGTTTTGCGATTCTCCGCTAAACTCACAGACTTGGTTCTGAACGCACGCCGCCGCGCGCATGCGTGCCAAACACAGAGCGCAATGAAATAGCAGCGCAATAACTCTGACTAAAATATAAATTTTGATGAAATGTTTGTAGTTGGACATTTTAAACCTACAAGTAAGTGTATTTGTATGATAGCACTAACTGTAAAGTGACTGTAACGGGGTAATCAAAATAGCCTTTTAACTCAATTAGCCTAGTCTGTGCTTTTTTTTTGTTTAGTTTAGTAAATTTAACTTTGCTTTAAAAGCATTATTTTAGTTTTTAGATCGCAATGTTACAATGCTAGAATGTAATGTGATTTAAAAAAAAATTGCACATTATATATGCATACATGGTTACATTCACTTTATTTATTTGTTTAATCAAAATATAAAATACCGAGATATGTACCGTATACCGCAAATCAGCCAAAAAATAAAGAGAAATGAATTTTTGCACATATTGCCCAGCCCTACTTTGAAGAACCATGCATTTGGTTATATTTAGTTTAATGCGCCATCTTGTGGCCTCAGGAGAGAAGCCAAAATATGTTTTTTTCTAACTTAATTTTATGCCTTTTAAATTCGAATATAATTCGAATTTTGATAATATTTTAGTATAAAATTCGAATTTAGTTTTTCAGCCAATTTGACAGCCCTACTTCTCATCTTTATGTTTATTTCCATTTTAATCGGATCCCGTTAGGCTGCTTTAGGAGGCCCTGTCAATCATTTCAGTGTAATGACACGTGATGGACCTTCTCATGCTGAAACACATCCGGCAACTTATTTTGGGTTGTTGTGACTTTTTTCCATCGGTTGATTTCACAAAGTACAGCTCTAGACAACTGCTGGGGTGGGAAGTGGACTGTGTCCAATGTATATTGATTTATAGCCCACCTCACCCCCCTGTTTTACTAGTGGTGTAGAATGCAGTGTGCAAGTATGTCCACTAACAAATGGACTACTTCATTGGTTGTGACAGCTCCATTGGGTTTGATGGACAGGAACTAATTTCTCCATCATACGCAAATAAAAACAAAAAGAATGGGACTTCATAAGTTGCTTATTAGAGCCAGGTGTTGAGCAAACCCTATAAATGCTAATATTCCCTGTGTTACTTGCTGCAGCTTTCAGCTCTTTCGGTGACAAAACCAAAATTTCTAGTACTGTTTCTAGTGGGGCAAGAGGCAAAAGGACCAGTGCACTTAAGATTAAATTAAATATACATAGATTTGTCGGCTGTCTAATCTTAATTAGTGCTACAAAGAGTGCAATTTCTAAAGTATCTTGGCCCAAGTTAAGTGTGGTTATATTATGTATTTTGTTTGGTATAAACATTGATAACATTACGATTTAATTCTAATTTAATTAGTGTTCCCCTTGAAATACCTGTTTTTTACTGTTAATACACAAAACAACAAAATAATACTCTATCAAAACATCTAAGCAATAATGGGCAAAGCTACAACATATATCGATTATCCCAACAAAATGTACCATACTATATGTAACATGCAGTGGCTTCTTTAAGTCTCCTGACTTATGAAAGAAAATAATTTGTATCATTTCAGGTATAAAAGCTTCTGTAAAAGTTCACCCAAAAATTTTAATTAGCTGAAAAGAACCATTTTTGGTTCCACAAAGAAACCTTCAGTCAAAGGTTCTTTAAAGAACCAGCTCTTCCTTACCTTTTTATAATCTGAAGAACTTTCTTTCACCACAAAGAACCTTTTGTGAAACAGAAAGGTTCTTCAGATGTTAAAGGTTCTTTATGAAACCATTTATACAAAAAAGGTACTTCTATGGCATCGTGAAGCACCTTTATTTTTTAAGAGTGATCCACACAAATCTAGTCCATCAATTAATATCATGGGCAGTGAAAATCAGCATGATTGTAACTTAAGTTCATAAGTTAAGTTAAGTTCAGTTTTTGGGTGAACATATTTTTTGAACTAAAGTGCACTTTTAAATGAACATTTTGATATTACAACTCTTGTCCTGAGAGCAACCTTTCAGAATTATTTTCTTCTAGGTTTTCTGTGCAAATGACCTGACACACTTGTCAGAACTATTTCTAAGCCTCCTTTTGTCATCAGATGTCAAACATGGGTTGTGCATCCCCGTTTTTCTCCCTGGTAACTGGAGCAGCATTGACTTTGACTGAAAACACTGATGCAGTACAGCTACATCACATACACCTGTGTGTTGCCTCATGCTTGTTTATATGGCACATTGCTTTTGTAGCTGCTACATTTGTCCTCTGCCTGGCTGTTCATACTTCCATGCTCTCACTCACTGCTTTCAGTCCATATAAGTTCTCATTGGTTTGTTGGCATGCAGTTGATTTCACGCGCAATTAAAGCTGTATGTGATCTTGAATACCGTAAATAAAGAACTTGATTAAAAGTTTTCTCAAGCAAAGCAAATTTTGAAAGTCTACTTCTTATCTGTCATCTCTAATAAATTAGACAACATACTCAGTTAATGGAGATATTTGCTGTATATTACCTCTTGCTTTGATATTATTTACATTGTTTAAAATGTTTCTCTTAAAAAAACAAATTAGAAAGTTGCTGAAATAAAATAAACTTCAAAATATGAACAGAATGTGAAAGTTGCTGCCATATTTTGCGAGAAACTATTGAGACACTAAAGAGATCCTGAAAAAAAATTGTCATATCAAAAATTAAAATGAAATAAATGTTACTTATATTAACTGCCTAAAAACAAAATGTGTAGCCATGATATTTTACGATATTATGACCAGTCGAATACTATTCGTTTTACCTCTATAATCTCCCACTTTTGTCTTACAATGTTGATTCATTGATAAATAGTAAGGGGAAAAATACATATGCCAGTAGGATACTTTCACAACTGCATTTGCTACACATACATTTAAAATTAGTGCTGTATTTTGATTTTATTTTTTTTTTGCTTGCAAGCAACATACATTTTAAAATATTGTATTGACTTCTAGTGTTTTAAGCAATTTTTTTTGTTTTTTTTTGTAGGCCAAATTCTATTAAGATGAATAGTAATGTCATTTTTCCTTTCTCCTTAATTGAATGATACTGTTATTTAGGAGTATAAAAATCCATATTAAAATATCCCCAGTCTGATTTTAACATTACATGATATATAAACACAGGTGGCAATGTTATATTGTCACAAGTGCTGAAATGATGAAGCAATTCATGTAATTGTTTAATTTATACATCAAACTAAACAATAGCACACATCAAAATGTTAAATAAAGCTTTCTTTTTCAGTACCCTGATGAACTGACAGGCTCTATAGAGTGTCTGCAAGCAATACTGTAAGTATGTCCTTTTCTCCTCTTTATCTTTGAGTGGCCATCTTCATCTGTGAATCCTGACAAAATCCCAGCATGCATAATGGTGGCTGTCAGCCCGGCTGTAAAGGAGACCATGAAGAACTTCCTCTAGAGTCACCGTTATCATGTGTAAAGCCTTGTACTTAGCCCTGTCACCTGTAATTAGCATCAATAAGAGCAGCCGTGGAGTTGACACATTGTTCTATGACAGCCTGTCAAAGCATCTCTCTTCTTCGTCTCTCTCTCTGTGCCTCCCTCTGTTGTTCGACAAGGGGACAGTCAACACTGAGAGGAGATGTTTGCTAACTGTTACTTCTGAGGCTCAAATTTATATTTTTCATGTTACATCACCCACACCTCTCACTTAGTATTTTATTTACTATCTGTTTGATGGAAATGGCCTGTCAGCAGTGTCATATAGTTACGCAAAGATTGATTTCTTCTATCTAGAAACATTTTCTATTGGATTCTGACACTTAATTGTGTCAAAGATTGATCTACTGTAATTACTGAACCAGAGGTTATGAATAGAGCAAAAGATTTCCCCAGCGATTTCAGTGGACTCTGGCTTCCTCATTTCATAATATAGTAATCATTTAGTTATCCATAGCAATTTAGAAGCTATCTCTTTTAGCACCTTTGGGCACAACGGTGATTGAAAACTCAACAGCTTCTCAAATTATGAATTATGAAGAACCGGCACCTAAATAAAGTAAAGATAAAGTTATAATAATACAAATAATAACAGTAGCTTATACAAATATTTTGGAGATGTTTTAAAATTAGGCAAAAAATCGGAATCTTTTTTTGCATGGCTACATTTTTCTTTGAATAATATGTCTTTAAATGCAAGATATTTCAAGTGTACCTGAAGTATTCTTGCAGTAGTTCCACATTTAGCACGATCAGATATACTTCAGCACATCTTTAGTAGGACTTCAGAACTACTTCTGCACAATTAAAGCACATTAAGTACATAATTAGTTGTTCCAGTTTAGCAGACTTTAAGTAAACCAGTTCATAATACCTTAAATAAAGGTATTTTTTATTAAGTACATAAATATGTAAATGTATTTGTACTATAGTTAGCATGAATTTTTTATGAATTTTAGTGTATTTATTGTTCATTTTCAATCTTGTTTGCATCATGTGTTGGCAAAGTGAAGAAAATGTATTTTTGCCCCGAGGTGACTTCATACAATTGAAGATTAAGTTATTATAGAGGAGTACACAATATTTTAACAAATAATATTTTGTGAATTTCTATTGTGCAGTTATTATTTTGCAGCTCTGCAGCATTAACCCATGTTAAATGCTAACTTGTATTAACTGGTTTCCAGAAATGGATTCACATACAGAACCAGTCTCATGCCATTTCTTTTTGGTGTTTTCTTATTTGGGACAGCATTTTACTGTTTACTGTGTTACTTCCGAGGTTAGATTTTATTATTGTAGTGACTTGTGGACATTCAAATCCAATTAGAAGCAGAAGGAAGAACATTAGTTTATTAAAATGTTACTCCACTGGCGGCACCTTAATGACTTCAGTGCTTCATTTTTTAGCAGATAACGATATAATGTCTTTCTACCTATTTATGCCTGAAGGAGACATTTTTGCATATCGAAAGTATTTCATTTGCTTTGATTTTCCTTGAACTGTCTCACCGGGGACAGTAGCCTGTGTGTAATATCAGTATGGCCAGGTAACTCTATGGCCATAGCGGCTGTAATTCATAAGGTTCATTAAGCTTCCTCAGTCTCTGTGGTTATGGGGGGTTTCACATTAAGGAAATTTACACTTTCTAGAAATGAATACAACTGACTGGGGACCAGTGTAATTAAAGTGAGAGGGCCACTGGCAGATGGGTTTAAGCTTATCTCACTGTCGTATATGTGTCTGTGAAAAACATATGAACTATCATGGATAAAATAGAAAGCTTGTGTATTTGCAGTGTAAAAACCACCAAGGGAGTTTAGGTCAGTCTAGCGGCAGCACATCAATTTCAGATTAAGTGTCAGCGAGGCCTTAATCAGCAGTCTGAGGTTATGACCACTGGAATGGCAGCACTGCATTCACTCTCATTTATGACTAAGAATGAAAACTGACTGCAAGTGTGATAGAAGTTGAGCCTTATTCCTCCAGTGAAGTACAGTCTGATGCAATGGTACAGTAATTAACTGATATTTTTGCTCGATTTATAACACAGAGCCCCTGTAAATGTAATGTAATGGCATATCTGAAACTGTATAACCCACCTATGACGGACTATTTTATTTTCTCTCACTGGAATTTATTCTAGATACTGGAAAAAACACTGTAAATAAAACTATACACTATAAGCTGAAAGTTTGGGGTTGGTAAGATTTTTGAAAGAAGTCTCTTATGCTTACCAAGGCTGAAAAAATACAGTAAAACAGTAATATTATGAAATATTGTTACAATTACAACATGTTCTATTTAAATGTATTTTAAAATGTTATGTATTCCTGTGGTGGAGAAGCTGAATCCTGAATTCAGCAGTCTGTACTCCAGTCTCCAGTGTCACATTATCCTTCAGAAATAATTGTAATATGCTGTGCTGCTTAATTTTCTTTACTTATTATAATAAAAACAATTGTGTGGATTAATATCATAGGGGAAACCGCAGTACACTTTTTAGGATTTTTTTGATGATATAAAGTTCAAAGTATTTTTAAAATATTTATTTAAAATGATTGCTCTTAAAATAATTTACTAAAAATTAAAAAATTAATTAATGAATAAACAAACAAATAAATAAATAACATCCTGAAAAGTGGACATTCTTTAAACTTAGTTTATAATAGTTTATAGTTTGTTGCATTTTTTCACATTTCTAATTTAATAATAGACATTATAATTATCTATAGTTTCTTCATTGAGCTCTAATAGTGCTTTAAGATTTTAAGATTAAGATTAAAAATTAATTTACTGATTTTTGTCAACCAGTATGTTTGAATCTTTAAAACACATCTGGATAGTGCTTATCTGCTAAAGCAATGTCATGCATACATATTAATCATATGCATAGACTGATAACTGTGCTTTTTAAATGGTGTGTCTTGAAAGTTATTAACTGATATGTCCGCTGTTGATTCTATAGCCTTATCCTGCATATCCACATCAAAAAGCAGCAGCATGTTCTGAAGTGCCTCAGCATAGTAACAGAGTCTCGTGCTTTATATAAAGCTGTCTGTGGTCAGCAAACACATCTGCCTTGCCTTCAAATGTAAACACTGTAGCCCCTTTTCTCAAACTTGATGTGGTTAATTGGATATTATGAAGGCAAAGTGATTGTGGCAGAGCAGTTTACTGCGCAGTGACAGTGTGCTTTGCTGGAGAAGGAAGGATTTTAGAGAAACAGGTCTAAAGCATGCTTTGGCTCTCACTCTGCACGCTACAGGATAAAGAAGTGGAGATTAGGGAAAGTGACAGGAAAAAAAAGAAGAGAAATAGAGACTAGGCACAGTTAAATTCATTTTCATCTGTAGTAAATTCACAACATATATTGTAAATAATGTGTATATTTTATGTGTATATTGTGTGTTTTCTGTATATCTCTCATATTGTCCCTTGTGAAAAATAAATGTATTTGAAATATACATTTATTTCCTGCTAATTATATTGCAAATACATTTATATATTTATGCACTTAATAGAAATACACAGCCATTTTACCTTTGGAATACTAAACCGGTAAACTGAAAGGTGCTGTTTTAGCCTGATAGCACTGAAAGCGAACGTCCCACCCTCCCTGCAATCGCCGTCCAAAACCACGCCCCCTGAAAGCACATACGCTCAAAGAGAATACAGATAAATTGCATTATGTTTTCATAGCCGCTGGCAAATTACAAAACAAAACAAATACAATGAAATCTCTTTGAGAGCAAGGGCCCAGCTCTGGGTTTGCGTTTCCCAAAAGCATTGTAAGCTTAAGTTGATCGTAAAAACGATCGCACGAATCATCTTAGACTTGCGGACCATATCCCAAAACCATCGTAACTTAAGTAGTACTTGAAAATCTTCGTAGATCTACGAGTGCTCTGGAGTAATCGTAAAGCCGTACGTGCATCGTAAGAAGACAGAATTATGAGGTCCCCTGCAGGACAATCTGCAGATTACACCTTTAACTTTACTCAAGTGCAATGTGATTATAATTAAAGCTTTTGATTGTACTTTATTGTACACTTTATTACTCATTTTTTGTTTTTTGTTTAAATTAATTTATAAATGAAATAATTAAAATATTATTAGAAATACACAATTCAATGAAATAAAATAAAATAAATAATGTAGGAAATATGCTTCAAAGACTTGGAAGAATAGGGATAAACTAAAAATAATAATCTTTCAATGACGAAAACCAGCCATGTATTGGACCCTGAAATAACGTATCTACAGAATATATAACATATATAGCATAACATTTGCTATGACTAAGATGATTAAGGAAAGATATCATAATCACAGAGGTATAAATATTAACAAAAGTACTTAAAGTAGACTGTGGGTAATGTTACTTAACTAATTTGACGCAGTTGTTATACTTTTTTTGGTATAACTGACATTTTTTTATTTTAATTCTTTTATCACTTTATTAAACCTTCAAATAACAAACAGGCATTGTCATCTTTCCATTGTTAAAGACATTAACAATAAATCCAAGCACCATGAACAAAATAATACCAAAATAAAAAAAGAAAATAAACATTCAAATAATACTAAAAGTAAATTATACAACAAACTATTTAACAGTTTTAAGGCACTTTTTAAACTGTTTTATGAATTTAAATAAAATTCTAAAATCATTTTCGAGGAGAAACTTTAACAAATCTACATTATTGCACAGAAATTCAATCTATTTGCACTATATAAGCAATCGTCCATATTCTGACTTGGTGAAAAGAAAATTGTATCTCAATGCAACTTTCAATCTTGTGTCTGACGTTTACTTACGCTTTTTAAATAGAAAATTATGCTAATCAGAACATAAAGATTAATGTGTAAATGATGTTCATGAAATTACGTGCATACGACGTTGCAGTTACAGTGCCAGTAAGTCATTAAGTTACCAATATATTACCAATAGAGTACGTATCTGGGACGTAATTGGTAATATTACGACGTTAGGAAGACGTACTGACAACATTGTAAGTTGGTAATTTGATGGTAATACAATTACATGCATGTGACGTCGTTGTTACGTTGCCAGTAAGTAATTAAATTACCAATATATTACCAATAGAGTAAGTACCTGGGACGTGCTTGGTTATATTACGACGTTAGGAAGACAAACTGACAACGTTGTGAGTTGGTAATTTGATGGTAATTCAATTACGGGCATGCAACGTCGTAGTTGCGTTGTCAATTGGTAAGTCACGACATTACCAAAAATTAACTCAATATTACCAGACATTACTCAACATGGTGTTATCAAGATTGCACTTTTTCAGAAGGGGCTTAACAACTGCAGTTTTCAGGGAGCTTGGAAAAGTCCCAGAAATAAGTGAGGCATTCACCACTTCTAAGAGATCTGCTTCTAAACAGTTCAGCACACTTTTGAAAAAAAAGATGTGGGAAGTGTGTCAAGATAGCAGGTTGAAGATTTAAGGTGCTGTACTATTTCTTCCCAAATGTTGCTATCAATTGCTTCAAAAACTGACAAAAACTGTGCCTCCTTTAATTGCTTTATAAAAACTTTTTTTTTTAAATTGTGGTCAAATCTGTATGACCTCTGCATAACTTGAGGATGTGCCAATCTCCTTTCTGATATTATTGATCTTCTCAGAAAAGAAGGAAGCAAACTCATTGCATTTGCTGTAGGAGATAATTTCACTGGGAATCTGACTTGGGGAGTTTGTCACTCTCTCAACAGCAGCAAAAAGAGTGCGAGTGTTGTTTAAGTTACTGTTTGTGAGGTTTGAGAAGAAGGTCTGTCTAGCTGTGGCTAGATCCACATCGAACGCATGAAGGCTGTCTTTATAGATGCTATAGTGCATTTCAAGTTCCGTCTTCCACCATGTCCGCTCAGCTTTTCTGCATTGTCTTTTCATACCTCTGAACTGCTGTTTATTTTTTCCAGGATGATTTCTGTCTGCCAATCTTCTTGCTGACCTTTATCGGAGCAATATCATCAATAACATTCTTAACTTTTGAGTTAAATGAATACCAGGAGAAGATCAACAGAGTCGAGCAGAGATGCTTGGTGTTAAAGATATAGCTTTCATAAATAGCGCACTAGTGTTCTTATTAATGCATCTCTTTCTGACAGAGACAGATCTAGATTCAGTGGTAGATTCAATCAGAGTTATATTTACAAATGTCCTTGCTCTTCCAAGCTTTATAATGGCAGTGGGCAGGTGTTTTCATTCAACATTCCAATATAAATTCAATAAAATACATCCATCCATAAGAGAAAGTGCCTTACATGGCTGGGGGGGGCATTTTTGGGTGAACTATCACTTTAACTGCTGATGCACATAAACAGTGCATCAGCTGTTTTGTTATCACTCCATCTCCTCAACTCCAACATAATTTATGTATCTTGTCATTCATACTTATCTTCCAAGCATCTTCCAAGACCCTGGGGGTTTATCAGAGCTCGAGCTGAAGCCGCCTCCACAAACCCCTCAAATAAGTTTAACCGCAATATCCTAAAGATTACTGAGTTAGTGAAATGAACTTGTGAAATATTATTATATTACATGTAGTGTTATCAAAATGGAGTGTCACCAGCTTGACTATGACCACGACCAGCTTAAAAATTCTTGGTTTATCTTGTTAATACTAAGTTCATGCAACGTGGTCCAGTTAAACCGGTTAGAGCTTTTAAAATACTCTGAAATGTAAGTGAGCTAGAAGCAGCAGATCACAGATGTGTCGTCTAAGATGCTGGACAGAGATGTAAGGAGTTTCTCTCTCTATTACTCTAGAATTAAGTTATTGAATCATCACTTTCAGCCTATTAATATGGATGCATGTTCTGCGGCCAGACTGGCATGACAGGAAATGAAAAATCCTCATCATCTGATTAACTGTATTTGCGTTTGCCAAAGCCACTCTCGCTTCAGGAGGAAATGAGACACAGGAAGTCACTTGGAGGGAACAGGGCCCAAAGCCTGCAAGGATCTCAGACACTGCAGGCAAACAACCGAGGCTGAGGAGGATCAGCCCGGCATTCAAGACGTGCCACAGATTAAAATGCGTTCGGCTTTAAGTAGTCGTTGATTTCTGGCTGCAGGCAGCTCTTAGTCTGTTTCTTTGCATAATTAACACATATTGGAAAAAGCCACGCTGTAATGTGATGCCCAGAAACAAAGCAAATAAAGCTCTCATTGTATGAATAGATTATAATTACATTCTGTTGCTAAATGATTATCAAAGACAGGCTGACATTGGTTCCTCTGTAAGTGCTGAAATATTTCAGGCTCTTCATTAAAATGCACTGATGGTGAATGAGCACCATTTGGATTTTCACCAGTGTTTCAGTTGTTTGAAGCAATTAATTATGGGATAATTCGCACTGTATGTATTTTTTGGGCTATTATCAAATTATTATATATTTTTTTGCATGAAATAAAAACATGGCTAAATACTTTGCAGTTAAATTGCTGTAATTTTAAAATGATTATTGCGCAGCTCTCTGGAATGCTTGATTCTGATTGGTCAATTATATCTGACACTTGTCCATGGCAACATAGCAGTACTTTATATTTTCCAAAATATTGCGACTCAAAGTGGTCCCTGGACGACTATTTATTAATTGTAATACATTTTAAAATTAGTAATATATATAATAGACAACTAAGAAAATGTATTTACTAATATTAACTAACAACGAGCAATACATTTGTTACAGTATTAATTATTATTTATTATAACTTTGTTAACATTGGTAAATAAAACATGTCATTGTTAGTTCAGCTAGCAAGCTATACCTTTCTAATACAGCATTGTTTAGATCCATTATATTTACAGATGCAACTTTTAATTTTAATAATCTATTAGTAAAAAAATGTCAAAATGTATATTACCTAATATGCTTTAGAAGTATTTTTTATTTTTATTTTATATTAAATAATGTATATAACTAAGAAATAAATTATTATTTTAAAGTGTTACAAATATTTTGTTTGTAATTTCTGAAAAAGCTGCAATTTTGTCAAAAAGTGTGAAAATAATATTTAGATGCTATTACAATTATAAGAATACAAAAAAGTCAGACATTTCATTCCCAAAATGTTTCATTCCCCCAAAAAATATATCGATCACTTGCCAAATTTGGGGTTTATTTTGCAATATATCTGAAGTAAAATTTGTTTTGCATATTGATTATATAGTATTCCTGAACATGCAAAATAGTTGAATCATTCACTCCAATTAAAATGTGACTTGAGCATTAATACATTAGCTGAGTTGGAGAATATTAGCTTTAGGGAATCGTTCTGATTAATCTTTGTGACTCGACTCATCAGTGGATCAATCTGTAATGAAAGAGCACAGAGGGATTCCCTTGCCTCTCTCATCTCTCTGCCAAACAGAGAATAAAGTTTAACCTTTATGAGATTAAGATTTCATTTTCTTGATCCCTCTCTCTAATTAGAAAAAGGTGTGCTCCAAACCTCAGTTTGGAGGTGTATTTAATGATGATGGATTTAGAGTCTTTTTTATCATCTCTCGCTAACTTTCTCCAAATGCAAATAACTGGACCTCTCAACTTAATTAAATGTTCTTCAAGCAGAACTTCGAGGGAAAAAAAGGTTCTTTTTAGAAGAGTTCACTGAAATGTTCTTTATGGAACCGAAAATTCTTCTATGGCATGACTGCTAAAACCTTACACCACAGACTTTGCTTTGGCCATTTGTACTTCAGCAGCTTATTGACTTCTTCTGTTACACCATGTTCCTTCATACTCTCTACATCACCATCCAAGCACCTAATTAATCACCACTGCAACTGTGTGCCTTTGGTCTGCAACCTGCCTGCGTGAGCCTGAAACATCATTCAAGGTGTGTGAGGCATGTAAGCGCATGGCAAGACCTTCCGAGGATACAGCCCACTGTGTGGAATGGATCAATAAGGATGTTGACCTGCCCTCTGAAAGACCTGTGTGCCTGAAAGGAACATCATTCCTCTTGTGGACCGTACTTTCACATGCCACTGTATAGTTAAATACAGTCTGTATGTGCAGCTTGGTTGGTTTTTACCGTTGAGGACAATATTAGTTATTTATTCAGAGTTCCATACTTTTTGATTTCCATGAATCTCCATGACTGTTCCAGTCATCATGATTAGTGGAAAATATATATTTTTTAAACATATTTTTAAAACATTGTTTTTACAAAGACTAGCCCAAGGAATATGTCAGAGCTGTCGATAACTACAATTGAAAATTAAATATTTAAATATGTTTTTTAATTAAATTAAAACATTTTATCAATTTAAATCATTGTTCTAGGTCTAAAAATTGCAACTGGATATCCCATGGTTTTCCATGAGCATTGAAACCCTATTTATCTCTAGAAGTGTGCACAGAGCTGTATAGTAACCGATTACATGTAATCTGGATTACATAATCAGATTCCAAAAATCAAGTACTTGCAATATTACCTTTTTGATTATAATCAGATTACAGTTACTTCTTCGTGGATTACACAATTACATACTTTTCACAGAATGGTAGTAAATCATTCATAATTTCTTATTTTCTTTCTATTTGTTTTTTGTGTCAATGCAGTATGTTTAATCGTAAGTTTAAAACGTGTCTCTAAATACATTTCTGCAACGCTATTATTAAGTACCTTACTGCATGTTTCGTGGCAGTTTCAAAGTGAAACGTCCAGTGAGTGGCGCTAAAACGCGGGTTCAATACTTTACCCTGGCACGTATTTAATACGTTGATATAGAAATGTATTGCTCTGTTTATATTACGTTGCTTCAGGTACTTATTGCAGTGGTTCGTAATTCAAATATTTGACAAGTGTCGCTAAAAGTTAACGCTCTATCGTGTTGGAAATATCCCCTAAACCAAACCCAACCCTAAACCAACCTGATACTAGTGTTAACAATTGCAAAAGTGAAATAAAAACGCATTTGTTTACGCAGCCGTGCTATTCCAACTTCCTTATGCAGATTTGATCTGTTTTGCTGAACCGTAGCTTCACAGAGTTAGTAGGCTACCGGAGCTCTTCATCTCTCAAGTGCAACGCCGTATCACGTGAGCTACTGAGCAAACCTACTGAATTAGAAAACTCATTCATATGAAGCTGTACATGTGATGACACATTCAAAAGTATCAGTTTTCAAATCTCGCAGCATAGTAAAATTGTTTTTAGTTCATAACATGATATTCCTCAAGTAATTATGCGAAAATTAGGCTTCAGTTGAAACTCTCGACCTGCAAATCACACTTTGAAAAGGATTAAAAGTTGTACTGCCTCTAATGTTCATTTCAACTGGAAACTGCAGTGATTTGTTTGTATTGGTACATTTTGTTGAGTTTCACCGAAATGTATTTAGAGAGGCACATATTTCCAATAAGCCTATGTTGCGGAATACATTACCTAAAATGAGTAACTCTGATTGCGTTACTAACTATAGTTTTTAAATCAGTGATTAAATCAGTAACAAACTTAAGCAATCTACACATCTCTGAGTGTGCATTTCATTTAGATTAATTTATTGACCTTCTCTCCAGGTTACATTATTACACCTGTAACTGGCAACAAGCGACTTTTGTTAAGCAAATATTTGATTCGTTCACTCAACCGTTTTGTATCAAATGCAGAGTATTTCACTACCAAGACAAGCTACACTATAAAATATGCTTTTTAAAACAAAGATTATTTGTTTTATTTAATTTAATTGCTATGTCTTTGTAATTGTTCGTAAAATGTACAACCTGTGTATTAACCTTTATTTTAAAAGATTTTCATGTGAAGGAAAAATGTTCTCGGTTACTAACGTAATCTCGGTTCCCTGAGATACGTAACGAGCACTGCGTCCAAACCAGGCCTTGATTAAAATCACTCACCAGATGCTAGGGGAAATTCCTAGCCAAACAACAACAACAACAACACATTTTCTCCGATACTAAAAATAATTAATTTTATTAAGCCTTTTTTAATAACGCAGTATCTTTCACTGTACTGGAATTTATTGAAACTCTCTTGTGTTGCTTATGACCATTGGTGTGTGCGGTTACTATATTCTCTCATACAGCAACTAAACCAAAGCCAGTTTATTTTTTGATTATTTTTGTTTGCCAAAGTATGTGGTGTAAACTTGCCAATCTATAATTACTGGGCGAAAATTCCCATCATTTAATTTCCCTCAGGGGTTGAAAAAATATTTGGATTTATATCATCTAGCAATATAATGCGGGTTATGAATTTAACATTCGCCAAGGCTCAAAAATGTATAGGCTCAAATTAAACACTATAAAAACAGGTTACTTCGACTTTTAATAAAAACTGAAGCGATGACTGAGTTATTTTATTTAATATGTGTTAGCGTGCACCTAAAACATAGCCATGTTGATGTGTATGCATAGCACGGCAAAGTACACAGTACTCGTTAATAATTAATTCCGTATTGTACAGGGAAGCCCTGCAGAAGGTCAAAGGGTCAAACTCATCGATCATTCCAATTTCGGTCGACCCAGCATTGAATATAATCTTGAGTAATTGTCCCAAATAAGTCTGTACAGCCTCGGAGTTGTGAAAGTAAATGAAAAGCTCAATTGAGGGCCAAGAGCGTACAGAAAAAGGCAAACGCCCATACTGGTTGTCATGTGACAAAGTGAGCTCGTTAAGCAGAAAGGACCCGTGCCTGTAAGGCAGGGACTTCTAAATTATAAAACTTGGCAAATGTGGACGGCGAGGCCCAGCCGGCCGCTGCACAAATCTCTGCAATGGACACACCGCTAGACCACACCCAGGACGAGGCGATGCCTCTTGTCGAGTGGGTTCTCACTCCCATTGGGCATAGTTGGCCCAATGAAGAGTATGCTAGCTTAATAGCATCAATTATCCATCTGGATAGTCAAAGAAGATTATGCTAGCTTAATAGCGTCAAATATCCATCTGGACAGTCTTTGCTTTGTGACCGGAGACCCCTTGGTGCTGCCGCCAAAGCATACAAAGAGCTGTTACAACTGTCTAAAGGGGGCGGAACGCTCAATATAAATTCTCAACGCCCTGACAGGCGGAGTAGATTCAAACCCTGGTCTTGCTCCGAAGGAGGAAGCACCGAGAGAGTAATCACCTGCGCTCTCAACGGAGTCGAGAGCACTTTGGATATGTAGCCATGCCTTGGTTTTAGGAAGTCTTAGAATCATTAGGCCCGAATTCGAGGCATGAAGGGCTGACTGATAGCGCCTGCAGATCTCCCATACGTTTTATCGATGCTAGTGCTAATAGCAGAGCGGTCTTTAATGTCAGGGGACAAAGGTCAACAGACTGTAGCGGCTCAAAAGGAGGGCTCTTCAGAGCCCTTAACACTGTAGGCAGGTCCCATGTCGGGACGGTGAAATATAGCCAGATGCCCCGCCCATTCTGTGGGCTTTCCAGCCATAGGCTATGCAGCTCCGCTGCCACCATTGGTTTATTTGCAGTAACCGCACAAACCAATGGTTGTGCCGTACCTGCATTATTAAAAAAGGCTTCAGTATCGGAGAAAACATATTTTTTTCTTGCCTTGTTATCTATCCATATTGAAATTAGTCTAATATTGTCATGAAAACAACTTGAGAAACAGAAGTACAGTGTGTTCAGTGGATTGTGCTGTGCTTTACCAACATACTGATTGTTCAGCTGACAAAACATCTGCCCAAAGAAACTTTCAGTGTACAAAAACTCAATAAAACTGTTTTGAAAGTTTTCAGATGTGAAAATTACGTGGATCTTTATATAGTGCAAGCCATTGTAAAGACTGAAAGTCTGTCGCACATAGCCACTTCTTCATATGGGTAAAATTATATATGGCGTGTAACCTAACTAAGGTCAATTGAACACAATGCAACAGACTTTGTAAACCACCATTAAATCCTGTTTTTTTTTAAGGTTAAATCATTCTGAGAACGTAGTGTTTCTAGTTAGTGATCAGGCCCATACTTTCTTTGCTTATCTCCATGCTTATTTTGGAGGGATTATTTATAATAATTTTGAAAGCATTATCAAATAGCCAAACTATTTCAAAACCAAACAAGATTATTTAGATTAACTACAGGCATCCAAAGCCTGCGGAAATTGGCAGAGCTCGCAAAGTCCATTCAGGCCAGGCTATGAAGATACTGGAAAGGGAGAAAAAGAATGAGGATGTTCAGAATGACATTTGTGAGTCAGCCCAGCTGCGAGGCAGCAGTAATCAGACCCAGGGTGCAATCAGGGGAGATGCTGTTCCAATCATTAAGAGGAGGTGAGAGGAGAGGAGCAGCGCTTGCACCGTAAGAGGCTTCAGCATTCCGCCAGAACCATTGTGCACAAAAAAAGAGTGTCCGGCTTGTCTAATCAGCCTAAAGAAACGATGGATAGAGAGAACGAGAGAGAAAGAAAGGAGCGAGAGAGAGCGAACACATTCCCTGAAGACTGTCAAGTGGCGCCAAGCTAATAATCAGTTTGTTCTTGGCTGATTAGGAGCTAATCATGGACCAAACAGAGCACAGGGCCACAGTTAGCAGCACTGATCCTACATCCCTGTCTTCGCTTAACACGTGATGCTCTGCCTAGACAGATGGAGGGAAAGGGAGAGAAATCAACAGCTATTGGGTATTAAGGAGCTTCCCTGGCGTTCAAAGAGCGACAATATTTACTCTCTGATGAGTTCTGATTTGCATCCGAATACGCGCACAGGAAGTCAAGGATAAACAGATAACACACGGTAAAACATAAAGGACGTCCTGCAATTTTTAGATCTTCAAGGGCCGTTTCTTGTTTCTCATTGATTTGTTTATCCTTTGTGATGAAGAGGATGCTTTTTATCCAGAAATACACATTGTAATTATTTGTTTAAAATGTGCTCTTTTTGAACTGATTTTTAAGAAATCAGCCTTGTCATACAAACGATTAATGCTGCCAGTCATATTTGGCAGACAAATACATACAATCATTCACAGCTAGAAGCACCATGCCGTTTGAATGTCCACATGCGCCCTCAGACTTCTCTAAAATCTCTAAAAAAAGGTAACAATATCACATGTAATATTTTTAAGTACCTTTTAAGGCTTGATTTCTTTAATGGAATCTATACCTAAATAAAGCATGCAAAATCTCCTAAATTATTTGATCTAAGACATAATTTAATAAGTTTCATATTATTGAAATGTACTCATTTAGTTTAAGTTAATTCCCAGACGTCTGTGATCTTCAGCAAGGCCTGTGTGTGTTTGACTTTGAGTTATCTTATACACTTAAAAGACTATACAACAGCTC
The DNA here is from genome assembly GCA_027422405.1 of Ptychobarbus kaznakovi. Taxonomy (NCBI): domain Eukaryota; kingdom Metazoa; phylum Chordata; class Actinopteri; order Cypriniformes; family Cyprinidae; genus Ptychobarbus; species Ptychobarbus kaznakovi. The sequence continues at coordinate 14,599,639 of CM049802.1, read as the reverse complement.
AAGCTGGAAAAAACTTTTTACTGCACTGGAATTAGCAAAGCTTCATGACTTATAGTGTTAATACATGCAGTTATCCACAACCTAACCATAAGCTCTACTCTTCCGCACAATGATACTGATAGAAATTCAACATAACAGAAACTCTGTCAAATGTCAAACATAACATTTAACATGTTTCCCTTCAGTCAAAACACTAAATTTCAGTCAATTTCAGTATTTACTCTCCATATACAACCAATATGCCATCGCTAACAATCAAATCAAACAATCATCTAACAATCGCCACCAAAATAAAATGCATAATTGAGCTAATTCTCTTCAAATAAATAGGTAGCCTTCTTTCCTTACTTTTATCAGCTTAGTCAGTCCTCAATTTAAGCCTCAAAACTGCGTACATTTCCAAAAAAAGAGAAAGAGGAAAGCATATCTTTTGGTTTTATTAGTGAAATGTTCTTAATATTTTCACAATTTCTCTAATAAAATATACACACTACTCACACACACACAAAATGTGTGTACAAAAATTGCAATACAAAAACAGTCTTATATGTATAAATTATTTTTAGAATAGCTTTAATATATTAATTCTAATTTATACTATTAAATTAATATATAAACTATGTATACATCAAGTACATTAAGTACTTGTAGTAAGTATTAAAATAAAACTCCACTATTTTAAATTGCAATATTTTGCAATATTACAGTTTTTTCTGTATTTTTTATCCAATAAATGCAGCCATGATAAGCATAAAAACTTCTTTAAGTTCCACTAAATATGAAGTGAAAGGGCTTTATTTGGTTGGATTCAGGTGAAAAAAGACACTGATGCATGATGCCCCAGTTCACAGCTGATTTTTCCCTTGATTTGCTTCAAACCAACATGAATGTTCCATCAGTTGACTTGCAGAGAGTTCCCTGGTTCTCCAGCACTGACTCAAACATGCATCTTTCCAACACCAGCACAGCAAACTCCTCCCCTCCCCTGTTCCGGAGCCTGTGAAATTGGGCCGAACTAATTAGAATTTAAATGAAACCATAATTGGACATTTTGTGCTTGTCAAGCAATGAGAGACAGATGGGCTTGTAATTACATTACAAGTCTGACATCATGGCGGTGTGTACGTGTGGTGTTCAGTGTGCCCTTCATGGCGAGCAAGCTGGTAACAGCGCAAGTTCAAAGGCAATTTAGGCCTCGTCTCTTTAATCACGCACTGACAGCGTCGAAACTCTGCCTCTAATTCTTACTCTTGACAGTCGCATCCAACCATAACAGGTAACTTAGCATATACAAAACCCTGGTGAATTCTATCTTTAAGCTAGGCCTTAGAGAAGCCTGAAATACCTTTTGAATTAAATAATTTATATTGATGTGCACATTCCTGAAGGAATCATTTATTTTCAATTTGTTTAACTTACATTATTCTTGTCTAGTATTTTAATTAATTTGAAATGGCTAGGCAAAATGTTAGTTACATTTTCAATTATTAATCCAATATCTTTGACCAAAGGGAGGCTAAATATATATATATATATAAATATGTAAATATTTATACAAACCGAACGGTTCGTTGGATTAATCCTAGTATGTTTGGAAAAAAAGAGCTTAAAGTGTGTGAAATATCAGTGCCACTGCGCTCAACAATGCAGCCTGCTCCAAAGCATCTGCTGCATACGTTGCAGAGCCGCGGCACATTGTAGCAGGAGTCATTGCACTGATCACATAAAGAGAGATGCTTTCAATGCAAGCAGTTTGGGTGAAGAGCCTGCTTTATACTCGCCATGTCAGCGCGAGCGCGAAGGTACGCGCAGCGCGCGTCAAAAATTATGCTTTTCTTTTTGTTTTCATTTTAAAAAGCTAATATTTGCTGTTTACCTCATGTTATAAGGCTTCCCTTTACTTATTTATTTTTATTCCTCAGTGTTTGCTAAATGTTCTGTAATTTATTAGTCTGTATATAATACTGCATGTGCCTCATGCCTCATCTTATTCGTTTTTGTTAATAAATGATGTATAAGCTTGTCATTGTATCCTGCTGTTTTATTGTTGTTGTGCTTTTTAATTAAGAATAACAAAGAATCCATCTTTTGTTTTAGTCTTAAAAAGTGAAAGTTAAATATATGTAAGCAAAACAGACAATTCTATGTTCTAGTAAAACGTGACTAAAGATCGCAAATTCAAAAGCGAAAGTGAAAGCATCTGAAGTCCGGCTTATAAAATAGCAAAAGAGGAATTCCCATCACAAAATTCATATCACAAATAATAGTAATGACGAAAAAGAACTTTCGTTCCCATATAACTATAAACTATTATAAAAGTTAATCAGCAGGCATTGATTTATCCCATGTTGTAGCAAAATAAAAAAATAAAAATAATAAAATGATCTGCTTGTGGGACCAACTGAGAAAGTTAGTCGCAAAAGAGCAACCGGTGGGAAGAATGAGTCTAGAGCCCTGATTTGGCATTTCAAATTAATGTAGGCCTGTTACATTCTTATTTGTATTAGGCCTATTATCATTATGAAGTTACTTTTATTATTAAATTAAAAGTACAATTAATTTGCTCCGCAATAATTACCACATAACTGACACGCTGCAAGGATAAGATCAGGCAATATTTACTCCTCAATTAAAATGTTTTTTTTAAAGGTCTTTTAAAACAGGTCTATTAGGCTATAGGCTACCTAGAATGAATTATAATCATAGAATTAAAATATTAACACAGCAGTCATCAATAAAAATTATGAAATAAAAAGCTTTTATTTCAAGCACCGACTTTCAAAAACAACATGTTTAACACTAAATATGTTTCTTATTTTATTATTTTTTTTTCAGTAGCCTATGTATGTACAAGAGAAATATAAAGTAAATAAATGAAAACAGCTATAGGCTAAACCGTTATCAGTTGAAGTAGATTCGTCTCTCTTTGTCTCTGAGAGAATAAGCGTCAGACGCCGAAAGCTCCGTCATTACTCAGACCTTCCGTTTTTACTTTCACTTTTTGTTTATAGTGATTTGACTGATATTAAGATGTTCACCGGCATAAATATTGTGTTTAGTTTGCAGTGTGCAAACCCTGGTGCAAACGTGTGCTTGTGTGATATCCATTTGCTCGCCTTCATGGTTTAAAACAGAAATATTTCTAACATTGCGACGTAACCAATTGCCCCGCCCCCCGTATCGAAAATGTACCGAACCGTGACACCACTGTATGTAAACCGAACCGTGAATTTTGTGAACCGTTACACCCCTAATATATATATATATATATATATATATAAATATATATACTATACACACACACACATTGAATGGTATATAAGCATCTGCTTAATGGAAATGTCTGAAAATATAATGGTATTTTTTCACTAAATATTAATAATATAAATTATAAAATAGAGATTTTATAGATGCTTTGTTGTTCTTAATTAAATGTATAATACTACCGCACACTGATATGGCTAAGATAAACCCTTCTGCACAAAAAAGAAACTGTCCCCATGGTTATTGCTGCTATGGCAACATAATTCATATCTGCAATTTGGCATTTGAATTGAAATTATAGGGTGACTAAATTATAATGTCAAGTAATTTCATAAAAAGACTTAATAAGTACTAGCCTACAAGCAAATTGCATTTGTTTGTTGTTTGTAGACTTCAGCAGGCACTGGTTCAATACATAATTTGAACAGTAGTATTTAGCATAGTGTTAATTATGCCTTTTGAACAGAGTTATGATTAGTAATAATTCACTTGCTGATGCGTAGGGCCATAACATTTTTGACATTCGCTATGGTCCTCTATTTTAGAAAAGGAAATGATATGTTATATCACCCTTTTATATTACAACTGTACTGTACAAGGAGAGCAGTCGTTTTTTAAAGGAGGGTTTTGAGTACTGCAGTAATAAAACTTGGCGGTGAAGGTGAAAAGGTTGTATAAATCAGAACTGTTTGTTTTGTCTAGGCAATTATCATGCCTCAAAACACCTATTTCAAACATCTCATGTCACTGGATTATTGGTTTTCTCAAACCGTGTGCTTCTGCTCAGTAATTTTCTGTTTATGTTACTGGCGTCAAGAAAGATTATTTTAGATAAAGCAGTTGGTGGGTTATTTCTGATTGTAAAGCTTTGACCTTTACACTGTATCTACACTAATCCCTGACCTTTATCTTTCATTTTCTGTGTAAAGATGGTTAAGATTGACTTATTAAAATCCCACTGAAATCGACTCATATTAATCTTATCTCATCTGAGGCAGGTGAGAGGCTCTTGTCAAACTCCACGTGAAGGATCTGAAATCCCATTGAGAGCAGGATGATGATAAAAAGCATCAAACTTTGATTGAAGTTTGAGATCATCCTCAAGCATATATGAATGGATTTGATTTAAATAGCCATGTTTAATCTCCTTGATGAGATTAGATTTTAGGCGGGCCCTGACCGGTGATGAAAACCAACCCGATTAAACATCTGAACTATTGGAATCCTCAACAATTACCTGTGGTGACTGTTGGAGGACCAAAAAAAAGAAAAAAAGAAAAGTGAAATTTCACCGTCTGGCATAATGAATCGCAGTGTAAAATGGGTTTATCCATTGTTTGGACAGATTGCTGAACAGTGCTGTGAAACTCTGCACATGCTTTGGTGGCCAGATTGGTGCTTTGTAAATGACTAAAGGCATGCAATATGCCAGGAATTGTCTAGAGTGGAGCCAAACAAAGATTTTAGTGTCTTAATGACACATAAATCAAGACATCTGGGTAGACAAAATAGAAAGAATCAGTCAAAAACAAGCATATATCCCACTACAATTTTGCAAGGAGTATGACTATATACAGTACACTGTGCAATCGTGATATGATTTCCACTTTTGCAGTGAAATTATTTGATACACATAATAAGGCCAATAACTAAATCAGTATCATTTGTGTCCAGCCTCTTGGCTTTGATCCTGTCTTGTTAGCGTGTAAGTTCCTGCCCCATTACAAGAGATTTCCCAAATGATGTACTGTTAATTGTACACTGATCAATTTATCACCTTCCAATTAATGTGCAATTTCCACTCTCACAGTCAAATTACTTGAGTAATCATGATGTCTCTAGGCCACAACCCACAACCTGTGTGTATCAATGCACGCAACTGATGTAGGAACCAGGAGCCACGTGTTTGTGTTCTAGGCTCTTTGATCATATCTTGTTAGCGTTTGAGTTACCATCCCTTCAAAAGTATGTCCCAAATTGCATACAGTAAATTGTGCCCTGGGTCAATTTGGTGGAAATAAAATGTACCTGCATACTGCTCTGAATGAGAGAGAGAGGGAGTAAAGTCAGAGTTAATGAAGCAACGGAGATGAACTGATGTAGTTGTGCAAACATCGAAAATCCATATAATAAAAAAATATAATCTGTTTACTTAGTCTATTGAGGTGCATAATAGGCATAATATAATAATATAATAGTAACCGATTAGAGCAGACATTCAAATGACGCAACGTAATTTGCTTCAACCCAAACCAATCAGTACACAGCCAGGTAGTATTTGAGCCAATCAGCTTTCAGTATTGCTTCAGCGCGTTAGCAGGCCTGTTTGTGTTGACTGTTGAACGTAACAGGTGAAGAAAACTTTCGGATTTAGCCAAAATAGAGATGAAATCTCGGAACACGCGAGAACGAGTCAGGGATGTAGCTGCTCTATGCATTGGTAAGTGGATGTTAGATGAAATGGGACTCTCCATTCATGTATAAATGTATAATGTTCATAGCTCATGGTTATGACTCACTTTTTATGCAGTATATGACTCTGCATCAATTTGCTTGCTTCATTTAGTCTATTGTATTTAATTGTTGTGTCAGTGACTAGAGAGATTATAACATTTCAGTGATAAGCAAGACTCTGTAAGATATCATGTGTGTATGGAAAAATTATTATACGAAGCAAGTATATAACCTGCTGGAATCTTTTGTTGGTTCATCATTACATGTCAGTCTTCCCGAAGCCTCCTTAAGAGCTGCCACCATATATCTATGCAATAATGAATGAGAGCAGTTAGCCATGTTCAAAACAATGAGCATTTTTGAATTAATGATCTCAATTAGAGTGACAACTTCAAACATGAAAATATACATTTCGAACAGTGGCTCTTAAAAAAAAAAACTAATAATCTTACAGATCAAAAACCTAAAATGCCATGTGGTGACTCGAATCGGTGAGTCATTGTTTGAATCGTTTACTTAGTCCAAACGAACAGTTTATGCACCACTTTATGCAATAGGCTGCTTTAAAGCACACACCTTTACAGTATTAAACATGACAAAAACAATGTTGTCAATGTTGTTTTCAGTCAGAATTACAACATGATTGTCTGCCATAAAACAGCTCTATATATGAGTATAGAATATAACTCTGATTATTCATATTTTGCTTTTTTGTTATAATACTATCAAAGCCTACTTATTAATCAGTGAAATAATTGACAGTTACTTGATTGTTGTATAATCATTCGATTATTTGATCATTAATCATTAGATTATAGTTTGCTGCAACTTGCAGCCCTTCTTGGATATCAATCTGCATATGTGATGAACACTGTATGCATGTCTTTGATATCTCTTTTTAAGGAATCTAGAGTAAAACAGCTCTATAGTTAACAAAGCACATACAAACTGAACCGGAAGCAGTGCAACCTATTTTGCAGAATAGGGAAGTTTGTTTTATGAAGTTTGTGTAATGAATGTTACAGACAGCAGACATGTGAGTGGGTTTGAGTGTGTGCCTTCAAAATTGGCACTGCTGGAAAAAGTCACTGTTTATACTTTGGGTACCCATTCCCCTAGCTGCTGATGCTCTGATTTGCTCTTTGACTCTTCAGTCAATACAAAACCCCTGGACACTAGAATGCATGAATAATGTCAATTTTTTTATTTGACCATCTCAGTGTAAATCATTAAACATTCTCCCATATTTCATATATATACAGCTGCATAGTATCAAAATATGAGTTTTGTAGACCATGTCTGTAATCTAGGGTCCTATGAAATCTTTATTTTATTTTATTTTATTTTTCTTGACTGTTTTAATGGTTAAAATGAAATTTTAGTAATAAATTACTAAATTAATTACTAATTAATTTAAATAACGAAACATGCAATGCACCAACAATTTAATTTTTAAATACATTTTTTGGGGGCCCTGTGAAATTATCATTTTTTTCTTAAATTCTGTTTTATTTTAACCAAATTCTTTGTTTTCTGTTTTTTCCATTTTAATGTATAAAACAAATTGATCAATAAAAAAATCACATCTAATCAATTGAATTCCTAAAACTGTAAGACTTTATTTTTATTTTATATATTTTTACAATAATACAAATATGTTATTTTGTGTTGTATTTTGTGCTGTGTGTTGTAATTGTTCTGGATTTATGATTTAAAACAAATGCATTATCAAAGATAGTTGACAACATAAAAAAATGACAAAAACTTTATTCAGATAGCAATTTAAAATATATATTTTTTCTCTTCCATTTAAAATGAACAAAAATATTAGTGATTCATATAGTACTCACAAGTGTATGCAACGTTTAGCAATATGAATTTGCACATCTCACAGCTGTGATATAAACTAAACCTATTGGCTATTTAAAAGATGAAGATGCAGTCTATATTGCATTCCACATTCCTGTTTCATTTGCAAATACATCAACACTGGAACAAGTGAGCTCATTAAACCATCTCATGGGGTCTTTAAATGTGTGAAACTCAACTTGCAAGCATTACACTGTGCTCAGGGTAGAGTTTAACCATATCTGCATGTCATCCTCAGTTTAATGATCCCCTGTCAGCTTACCTACTCTTCAAAACAATGATAGCTGCGCTGCATTACTCATACCGAATGTAAAAGTACAAATTCAGAGTTGATTTATAAATAGCTAGACATCTTCCACTATGTCACAGTTCGATCTGGGCACTTGCCTCTGAAGACGAGCCAGAGTAATGGAAAAGGAGGAAAAAACAGCAATTATCAATCAAATACCATGCAACAGATTGGAGCGTTTAAAAAGACTCATTCATACAAAGATCTGTGGCAGCATTTCAGTGCCTCTGATTAGAATCCGGGAATTGTAAATTGTGGCTAATTAGGCTGTCATGGGTTCATTAAGGGCTTCAGTGCCTCCCCTTTTCCTCACCTGCATGTATATTAAAACTCATTAGCCTCCTTGTCTGAGATTCCATTTGCATTAATTGCCACTGATGCCCCAGCTCTCATGTCCCATGATCCTCTTCTCTGCAGAGTTAGAGAAACAAAACTTCTCTGAATGTATATCCCTGTTATATTCTGTTTCCAGTCAGTGTTGGCTGGATAGCCCCTGTAGGTGGATGTCGTAATTACACCATCTGACTGCAAAAACGTCTGTATCTATTGACATCAATTCCAATGTAGCTAGCTGTGTATTCTGATAAATTAATCTACATTTACTGTAATTCAATTTAGCATTTACTATAGAAGATTTTACAGATACAACCCTGTTATTTAAGTATTATTTCTACACTTATATAATATATTTTAATGTAAACACAGAATATCTCTTTATTTTTGTTTAAGTTTTAGGTATTTTGCATGTGCTTTTTTTTTATATTTCTATATCCATCTTTTTCTTCAACGTGGAAGTAAGCCTGTGGGTGAGACTTCCGGTTCATCATCATTGTAGATAAATAACGAGAAGAATAACAACGTTCAGTAAACGGTAAAATTGTTTGCACTACAAACCAATGTGTTCATAATTAAGATAATACATTAAAATAATATAGTAAGGCACACAAATTAGCAACAAAACGAACGGTTTTGTACTGCTAAAAATAGCTGGACATGGATGAGACCAGAAGCTAGACCCATAGAATTTACAAATGGCCCATTTTTACGTCAAGAAAACCGTGGATAGATTTATTTTTGTTTAACTAGTAGTTTCAGTTTGTTACTAAGGCAACATTTATGTTCATTTGTAATTTTTTTATTTGTTTTAAGTGTTTGTTTTTGGCTAATATTGACATTTTATTTCATTACAGCAAAATTTCAGTAAATGGAAATGATTTGTAATAGTTTAAGTAAACAATAGCAACGCTGATTTGCACACATGTATTGATAGATTGATTGATTTAGCTAGCTAGCACCCTTAAGTTTACATTTTTTTCCTAGTCTCATGAATGTGGCAAGATGTTTATGGCTGTGTTTGTTCTTGTGGTGTGATTAGCCATGATAAGTGTTGTCGTAATAGTTTTTTTCTTCTGCTCCACAGAAATTAATCGCATGGCATTCACGGCATAGGTGGTTGTCGCAAAAGAACCTGGCAGCAGAACTGAACGCCCATTAGCAAAAATGGCGGATTTCAACTGGAGGATCCTGCGCCAGCCAAGCAACTGCCATTAATTGCTAATTGGTGGCTTTCATCAGGCATTGTAGACCTTGTTGGTCTCTTCTAGTCCTATCTCTGTCTTTTTCCTGCCTCTCCGCCTGAACCCCCCACCTTCCTCACCCCCTGCTTTTCTCACTCTCGGCAGCATCAGTGTGGTTTGACAAGGATGAAACGCTTGTCTGTCCTGTCAGGATTTGAGCTAAACTTAATGATCCAAGGCAAACATCTAATCCACTGTGCTGCGGAGTGGTACATGTGACAAATGCACCCGGTGGAGAAGACGAGCAGTGCCACAACTCACGCCACGCGTCTGATCCCTGCCCATGTCTCTCCAACACTAATGGCATTACACTGCCTGCTCCTTTAGCAGTGTTTATCCTTTACCATTTATCTTTGTGTGATGCACGATGTACGTTAGTTGGCCTATTAATACTAAATGCCAGCTTGTCATGCACTTCAGGGAGAAAAGTTGACTCTCAAACTTTAAATAAGAATATTTTTCATTTATTTATTTTTTATATCTTCAGGAAGACATTTTTGACTAGTTTTTTAACAACTGGGAAATTAAGTTCTCTGACAGACAGAAAAAAAATACTTAGAGTACCTAGAACGTTATCAAATGTCAAAGAAGCTTTGCATTACAGTATCTCAAAAGTATGCAGGTTGTTTTGATCCAATCGCCTCAGCCGTAAATGTGACTATATATGCAAGCAAAGCAATGCTGATTGGCTCATGGCACTTGAAGCCTCTTTTAAAGCCTCTAAAAAGCAATAGTTTGTAAATGATTGTTATATTATGATGTTATTATATTATATATAATTTGTATATTTCACACACACATATATTACTTGCAAAATATTTACTCTAATATATATTGTTGCACCTGTTAAAATTTTTCATTTTTTTTCTTTCGCTCCCTTTCCTTTTCTTTCTGCTTAACCCTACAATATGTGTTCAGATGTGATTTAATAAGTGGAGAGATCCCACGGGAGGCCTCGCATTGAGCTTTCCTGTGGGTCCTTTCTGTGTGTTTGACTCTGCAGTGGCAGGGGTGCTCCCTGGCTCAGATTAATTACCCCCCTCTAATTGGTTTAGTGTCTTACAGCTGGGCCATGCAGGCAGCACGCGGATACATCCAGTTAAATGATGCCCATCCGTCAAAGCTGGCTAATAGAGCTGGGAACTGGGACCCAAGTGGTCCGTTTCCTGCTGGAGGGAGTTTGTTTGTGTGTGTTTAAAAGAGAGGGAGAAAGGCAGTCATACACACCTGTACTTTTGTCTTTATCAAACAACAGATAATTTGATCTCTTGATGTGATATGTGTCAGAGCAGAATGATTCATGGTTTGATTGATGTTTGGATGTGTGAGTACATTTAGAAGGAGTTTATCAGAGAGCAAAAATGATCTAGATGGTACATGTAGTATTTCAGATACATTTGATTACGGTCTTTTTCATACATCATTTTATTTATGAGTCAGTGAGAAATACGGTTAAATAACGAAAAGGAAATAAGAAAAAGGAAAATCTAATATACAGCACATATGCAGTGGTTTGAAATGTAATGTACATGTAAATGGTTTTATGGTTTTGAAAAACTTGTATACTGTCATGTGACCATCAGGTAATAACATATTTCTATTGTTTTTTTTATAAATAATTATTTGAATTATTTGTTAAAGGTATTTTACAACCTGTCCTGAGCTAAGCTGAATGGTTTTGATTTGGTGGACATATTTCTTTTTTTTTTCAAATATTTCAAATATTAGTAAACAGTGCAGCTGAGATTTTGTTTTCTTCTATACGTATTAACTATGAGATAATTATGATATCAGGATATCAGGACAGTTATATCACCCTGACATTTATTTATTTAAGAAAATAATTTAATAATAATAAATAATTTTTTGGAAGATGTGTATTCAAATCTGTATTAACTACAGTTTTTATGTACTTTTGAACAAGACTAATAGATCTGTACAAAAATATCATCATGCCATTGGTCCACTCATGCTTCACATATAAAAATGTAAACTCTTAAAATTGAGCACCGAAATTCTGTCATGTTCCGCACCAGTATGACTTTATTTATTTGGTGGAACATAAAAGAAGATTTTTTAAATTGCTGGTAACAAAAGTGTTACAGTTCCCATTAACTTCCAGTTTCTGGACAGCTAATAAAGTGTGAAGCAGGTTTGGTTACTAGCAGTCTTTAAAATGAACTTCTTTAGTTTTTTCACAGAATAAAAAAAGAAATGCATACGGGTTTGGAGTGACGTTGAGTGAGCAACTTAATTTTCTTTTCTTTTCTTTTTTTTGTGGACTATTCCTTTAAGAATATTCAAACATTATTAAATGCAAAGGCGCAAACTTATTATATCCAAACTTCACCCACAACCGTAACAGAAATGAATCCGATGAATGGGAAGACTGCCTGGCAGATGATGTAATAAATCCGAGATGTTGATTAAGCACATAGATATTGTGCTGGTGTGAAGTTACGGAGCCAAATGCATAAATAATATAAGTGGGGGAATTGAATTGTGACAGACCTGATTCGAACGGATGTCATGTCAAATAAAACAAGTGAAGCGCATTATGAGGTGAGGAAATCTCCCTGTATCCCCCTGTTCTTGTGTCTGGAATAAAGGCCAAGAGATTGGACTGTGAAAAGAACGTAGAGCCACTTATTAACTTGCAAATGCTCTATACGGTCCCACAGAGTAACAACTTATTAAAGTGCAAATATATGACACACACTCATAGACTCATTTCCATAGTGCAATGGAGTATTGCAGAGCTCACTGTCTCTCTTTTCTTCTCTCCTTCCCTCTTTTTTATCTCTTTGTCTTTCGTTCCCTATCTACCCCCTTCCCTTTATCTAATTAATCTCATTAAACACACATTGTGTTATGCTGGCTTCTAAATGACAAAGATCTTCTTGCTTAAATCTTCACTTTTTCAATGTCACTGACATTATGCATATGTGCATAAGTGCACGTTTCCATGCCAATGTTCAGAAGATACTTCTGTTAGAATATGAATCTTAAAAATGCAAATAAAAGGTTTTTGTTGGTGTCATTATCACTCCGGCGACCCTCTGGTGGTCTAATCAATTATGCAGACAGAACATAACCCCCGGGCACAGACCCCCGACACCAGAGGCACAAACGTTAAAGTCACCAGGCGCTTTGTCTAATGACAGAAATTTCACAACATGAAAACGAGACCCATCAGCGTCTCAACAACATTGTGGTTCCACATCATTAATTTCCAGGGTCCTCTGTAGTGGGAGAAAACTAAATCAAATTAATTAGGATGCTGAAAACGAATATGATAAATTAATAAAATAAAATGAAGGAGAAAGAAAAAAAGTACATTTGTGTTAATGGACGTGAAACAAACGATGCAATATTTTTTTTTAGGGGAAGGAAGCCTAACTGTGTTGTTGGCAATTTCAGATTCAATTATAATGCAGGGACCTCAGCTCTACCTTTTCAAATGAGGTCTAGATGAAAAAAAATAATTAGAAATTATAACCCTTGAGGAACTAGCAGACTGCAAAAATTGTCCCTGCTATCCTCTAGGTAGAAACAGTGTGATATCTATGTTTGTGTAAGCGATGCTCATGTGTGCTGTAATGTTGCCTTCAGGTGCACAGTGAACTAGTTGTTACTAACTCTTGTTTCTCTCAGAAATTGTGTGTGTGTATATAATATATATACATAAACAGTGCCTTGCGAAAGTATTCATACCCCTTAATTTTTTTCGCGTTTTATGTTGCTGCTTATGTTAAACTGCTTTGAATTAGTTTTTTCCACATCAATCTACAATCCATACACTATAATGGTAAAGCAAAAAAAAAAAACTAACATTTTAACATTGCAAATTTATTAAAAATGGCCAAACTGAGCAAATGATGGAGAAGGGCTTTAGTTAGAGTGGTGAACAAGAACCTGATGGTCACTCTAGTTGAGCTCCATGATCATATGTGGAGATAGGAGAAATCTACAGAAGGACAAACATCACTGCAACACTCCACCGATCTGGGCTTTATGGTGGTGTGGTCAAACTCAATCCTCTCTTCAGTGAAGACAAAAGAAAACACACTTGAAATATACTAAAAGAAAGTACCTAAAGGACCCTCAGACTCGGAGAAACAAGATTCTCTGGTCTGATGAACATCAATTCCAAGCATCGTGTTTGAAGGGAACCAACTCTGCTCCTCACCTGCAGAGTAGGCTACATCCCAAAGAAAAGTGTCCTGGTAGAAGCCTCATGCTATGGGGCTGTTTTTCAGCAGCAGGGACTGAGGGACTCATCAGAATAGAAGAAAAGCTCAATGCACCAAAATATTGAGATAGCCTTAATGAAAACCCACTCCAGAGCATTCAGAACCTCAGACTGGGCAGAAGGTTTACCTTCCAACAGGACAGTGACCATAAGCACACAGCAAAAGTGGCTTATACACAACGCTGTGAATCAGTGGTGTAGTCGGGGCCATATGCAAGTATACGCCACATGCTTACTTTTTTCCTCGGGCTGTTTGCGTATTACGACTTCTAAGGATCAATATTTGCGTATACCCTCGGTATACCCACTTGTTTTGTTGCTTCGCAAGTCCGTAATCTACTGTAGCTTCCCCTATAATGCTGTCTCATACAGTTGTGTGAAACTCGTGATTCTTTGTTGTAATTGGTGCATTATCACTTCAATCATTCTACCTTTTCCCGTCTATCATCGACTGAGTGCGCGTGTCTGCTGCATGAGAGAACTCCACTCAATGCCGCTTTTGTTTTTCACCTACGAGCAGGGAGAACCTACTGGCCATTGGGAGCACCGGGAGATTCCCAGTGGATCGGTCGCCGATTGGAGCCGATCGCCGAAGCGAGGAAAGCCTCCCCCACATTAGGCACTGTTTTTACACTGTTTTACAGCGAACTGCAAAAAGCAAATACTCCAAAAGTGTGCATCGGCGCTATGCAATGCATCCGCCAGCTGCGCGCAATGTAAAGTGATAAACAGCGCAAAGTTCCTTCATCCATTCAGATGTGACACAGAATTATTCTTATAGTCGTGTGATATATGAAAACATTAAAGGTTCTGTAGTGATGCTGGCTGAAAATGTAAACTGCATGAAGAGGTAAACTGGAAAACACCAATACATAGGCTTGTCAATTCAGCATAGTAATTTATTTACCATGGTTTTACTTCTTGTGACCACCATCTTACTAATACTAATTATAAGCAAGAACTTCTCTCTTTAGATGTTTAGTTCTAATTCATTGTAGAAGTAAAATGTTGATTCTGTAAGAGCACGATTAAAGATAAATATCAGTGTCTTTTATAAATGAAGTGTGTAATTTTTACAAATATTAAAGTTCTTAAAGGAATAGTTCACCCAAAAATAAAAATGATCATTTACTCAGCATCATGTCATTCCAAATCTGTATTAATTTATTTCTACTGTAGAACATACAAAAAGAAGATAATTTGAGAAAGTCAAGACATTTTGTACATACAGTAGGGTAAGCAAAATGGTTTGGTAACATTCTACAAAATGTCTTCTTTTGTATTCCACAGAAGAAAGTAAGTCATACAGGTTTGGAAACACATGAGGGTGAGGAAAGGATGACAGAATTTATTAGAAGTAGGCCTACATTTTCTGCGTTCTAGCTCAAAATCATTGTTTTATTGTCAAGTGCATTTCTATCTGACAAAAATTTGCTTTGAATTCAGTAATATCCATCATTATTTGTTTCTGTCCTGTTTTATTTATTTATTTACTCCAATTGAAGGCCCTATAACCCAGAAAAACATTCAAGCGGGAACTCGTGGGCCGGATATGTCCAGGGCCAAATTTTAACCCCAGTCCAGCCCTGCCTACACGCAAAATCCCCTTGCAGGAAGTATTATTCCCTTCCTAAATAAAACAATCAGTGTATAAATGCATAAAATAAAACGTTAAATTCAGATGAATCTGTGAAGCACTTTTCACAATGAATATAATTCCATAGAAACATGTTGAAACTATATAGAACTGTAATAATGCGGTCGACAGATGGGCTGGGACAACTAGGAAGTCATGCTGTAGACTACTTGAAAAATAATCTAATTATAATAAATAAACTAACAACAATAATAATAAAAAAATAAATATATATATATATATATATAAATTAAAGGTTGGGGGGCGACTGGGTAATAGTAAACCACTTTTTTCTTTAGGACTACACCACTGCTGTACAGCCTGGACCCAATCAAATATTTCTGGAGAAACCTGAAAATGTGAGTCTGCCCTGCCACCCAACCTGAAAGTGCTTAAGAGGTGAAGAGGTGAGGAGACAAATGCAGATAATTGCCGAATGTTAATGAGCAAAGCTTGTCGCATCAAACAAAAAAAAAAACGTGTGTAATTTATAGTAAAAATTTTTTTTAAAGAAATGTTCACACAATTTTTCTACCATGTATTAAATTTAACAGTAAACCACTGTTTGTTTGCCAAAAAATAAAAGGGTTTCATTTTCATTAGTTTAAAAATAAATAAATGTTTCATGCCTTCATTTTATTATCAGAAAAAAATAAAACACTCAAGAAAGAAAATACAAAAAAATAGTAGGGCCCTTTTGTTCAAAATGTTGAAATTGAGAGTTTTGGACTTATTTTTTCACTGAACTAAATGTTTTTGTTGTTACAGAGATAGTAAAGTACAGAAAAAAGGTACCATTGATTTCCGGTACCGAATTTCAGGTACCGATACCAGTATCATACCGGTTCAATTGTGAACGGTACCCAACCCTAGTTACCGTATACCGTTATACCTTTTCATGTGACAACACTGAAGAAATGACACTTTGCTACAATGTAAAGTAGTGAGTGTACAGCTTGTATAACAGTGTAAATTTAGCTGTCCCCTCAAAATAACTCAACACACAGCCATTAATGTCCAAACCGCTGGCCACAAAAGTGAAAATGTCCAAATTGGGCCCAATTAGCCATTTTCTCTCCCCGGTGTCATGTGACTTGTTAGTGTTACGAGGTCTCAGGTGTGAATGGGGAGCAGGTGTGTTAAATTTGGTGTTATCGCTCTCACTCTCTCATACTGGTCACTGGAAGTTCAACATGGCACCTCATAGCAAAGAACTCTGAGGATCTGAAAAACAGAATTGTTACTCTACATAAAGATGGCATAGGCTATAAGAAGATTGCCAAGACCCTGACACTGAGCTGCAGCATGGTGGCCAAGACCATACAGCGGTTTAACAGGACAGGATCCACTCAGAACAGGCCTCGCCATGGTCGACCAAAGAAGTTGAGTGCACGTGCTCAGCGTCACATCCAGAGGTTATGTTTGGGAAATAAACGTATGAGTTCTGCCAGCATTGCTGCCGAGGTGAAGGGGTGGGGTGGGGGGTCAGCCTGTCAGTGCTCAGACCATACGCCGCACACTGCATCAAATTGGTCTGCATGGCTGTCGTCCCAGAAGGAAACCTCTTCTAAAGATGATGCACAAGAAAGCCCGCAAACAGTTTGCCGAAGACAAGCAGACTAAGGACATGGATTACTGGAACCATATCCTGTGGTCGGATGAGACCAAGATAAACTTATTTGGTTCAGATGGTGTCAAGCCTGTGTGGCGGCAACCAGGTGAGGAGTACAAAGACAAGTGTGTCTTGCCTACAGTCAAGCATGGTGGTGGGAGTGTCATGTTCTGGGCCTGCATGAGTGCTGCTGGCACTGGGGAGCTACAGCTCATTGAGGGAACCATGAATGCAAACATGTACTGTGACATACTGAAGCAGAGCATGATCCCCTCCCTTTGGAGACTGGGCCGCAGGGCAGTATTCCAACATGATAAAAACCCTAAACACACCTCCAAGACGCTGAGGGTAAAGGTGATGGACTGGCCAAGCATGTCTCCAGACCTAAACCCCAAAAAAGATGTTAATATTAATTCACTTACATTTTAGACACAAGTTCCTGTTTTTGCTCTATTTTGTCATAGTTTCAAACAAAGCCTCAGCTGAACTGTTTTTGCTTCTCTGAGCAACACAACAATGTTTAATTACTGAATGAATCAGTCATTTGAACAAATAGGTTGAATGAATGACGCAGTGATTGGCCACCACATACTGGCAATTTTATGTTTTATATTTCCCCAGTATTTCCCCCCCAAATAATTTCAAATATCAATACTATTTGAATTTATTGATTAAATGCAAGAATTTGACACAAAAGAGGATGCATACATTTAGCTAATTAAGTTAGAAAACAATTGGCCTTATTAGGGTAAAAAATTAAAATAAAATTACCATAAAAGGTACAAATCTATTTAAACTCAAAAATTTATTTTCATCCTGCAAACTAACCACTGCACAGAATATGAAGAATATCGAAAGCTTTTAGAGTCAGCTGTCCATAGCAGTCCTAAACCTAAACAAGGTACAGCACAATAGCACTCTCAGCAAAATATCGTCTAATTATCATTATTGAAAAAATTCCAGAAAATATCGCACACCCCAACTATCACGTCATAATTGCATCATTAAAGCATGGGCTGTTGCATAGTCTCATGCATCCTGTCACTGTAAACTGGCCTGTCAGTCATCTTGTCACAGTTAACGTCCTCATATTCACATTTCAGTTAATTTAATATACACTACAGTTTTGCCTACCGTGTTGGAGAAAAAGAAGTAGCATTTTGATCTGCCAGTTGTAGGTCTTTCATGCAAAAAAATTATCATCATATTTATGAATAATGCTGCATTTAGAATTTCATGATCAAACACATCTTTATAAAAGTTCACAATGTGGTTTCATTATTTAAACCTCTATACTTACATCAGTGTTTCACATCTGCAATATTTGTCTTTTTTTTTTTTTTCGTGTTTGCAGTTCTGAACTTAATCCAAATTACAATGGGTTGTAGGTAATATTAGCCGTTATGGTCTGCATGGCTCTGCACTGTCAATTTCCATTGCAAAATTTCCATACTCCTTTCAACAAATTTAGGATGCACTAGTTATAATTTAGAATACTTTTTAGGATGGATAATATGCAAATTGGGATGCCGAGCTGGAGTAAGTTATGTTTCCATTTCCATTTCTGCTGTTTTGTTGCAGCAGAAATCCCTGGGAATATGTGATTTTGCTCATAGCACCAGAAATGCAGTAAATACAGTCTTAAATAAACAGTAGGCCTACTTCAATGTGAATAACATAATGAAATAACAATAACAAATGTACAAGAAATGATATAGACATTAGAATAGAAAATATTCTAAAAGGTTACCATTTCCTTTTGATATATTTTAACAGTAAGTAACTCAAATTCACTGAATATGTTAGATTATCTTGCTAATTTATTAGCATGCCAAGCTAAGCAATGCATGACAAAATGTTAGCTCGGCAGGCTTATCAGTTAGCATGGAAAGGCTTTCAGAATAAAGTTTCGTTTACAGCCTTTTGTCACTCTCCGCAAACAGACGCGCTCTAAAGATGTATTCTTATTTTTTCTCCTTTGGCTCTTCTGTTCCTCTACAAGTATGCCCTGTAAAACGTTCTGTTGTTCTGTAAAACTTTGGTCAGAATGAACGTATGTGCTTGCCAACTTTACATTCATTACTGTTTCTTTCCTCACTCTTTTTTTTACAGATATCATCTCAGTGTTGTATTTGGGGATCTGAGAAGCCCAGCTTGTCAAAACTGCTGTCTGGCCCATGGGGAACGGATGGCTCTTTCCAGTGCTCCCAGCTGAAAGCAGTCAACAAGCTCTGCTGTAACTGAGCCAATTTTTCAAAGCGTTCTGCCGATGTGATTGGTATCTTCTTCGGGCTGGATGGGTCCACTCTCAGCGACGGGGGAGGGGAAGGTTAGTCTGTCTTACCTGAGGATAGTGAGACCTTTCTATAATCTACTCAGGGAGAAAATTATGGAGCTCAATTTAAGACTTACCCCATGAAATTAACACCCCCAGCTCTCTTTTCTGCTTCGAAGAGTGAATCCTTTTTTTGATAGAATAGCTTGCCTCTTTGAAACTTCCAGAGTGAAAGAGGTTTGTGACTTTATTTTTGTTTTACCTTTAAAAGTCCGTTCAGATGTCATTCGTAATTTTGCTGATGAGATGGTCGAGTTCTGTAAATTGTTATGGAACACAATAACATAAAGCTAATTTAAAACCATAAACTCATAGCATTAACCTTTACCTGTATACTCTGAAGCAAGTTACAGATTTATAGTACACATTTATACATTAACCCATCTTCAGTTAGTTGACATCAGTGTCATGGACAAGATTAGCTGCTTGTTTTTCAAAATTCACTTAAATTGGCTTCTCAAATCATCTCTGCGCTGAAATGTACGTTGCATCTGCAACAGCAGTCAAAATTTTTGACCGAGCAGAATTTTTCTTATTAAAAGCATGTTTTATGTTTATTCCACACATATTAATAATTTGATGATTCACCTGTGCAACATTTTGTAATATGTTGCTGGTATGGTTAATCCTGTGCATGTAACATCAATGTATGGCACAAATATTTTCTGTATTATTATAGTTAAGTGATTTTAATATTAGATTATAAGGAAGTTGGATTACAGTGAATTGAAATTCAGACACGTATTGAAGGTTGGCTTGACAACGTTGTTTTAAATAATAAAAAAGTCTAGAAAGTTTGAAGGTTTCATAGGCTTTGATAATTATTTAGATAATTTCCCAAAATGCCATTATCTGTTAAGGTTTTATTTATTTATTTTCAAAACAGTATACGTGTATGCTATTTCTGCCAAATGAGTAAAAGATTGCCAGGTTAGTATGTTCTTCTTAGCCAATTAGGCAGCAAAAAATGATTTATTTTGCCAAAAAAATACACAAATGTTACGTTATCAACATTCTCTGAAGTTTTTTCCTGGCCACATGTAACCAGAACACATAATATTACACACCAGCCTCTCATTATGAAACAAGATGAAGCAGGAATCCGCTGGAAACTAGAAGACACAGCTCTTCATAAATTCAGTTTATATATGGAGTACCAAGGAACACCCAATTAGCATGACAATGACATCATTAACAAGCACTCAGTCGGTCTGATTATTTAATTAGGGCCAGAGGAAATGAGGATGGGAGTTAAATAAAGAAACCTGTTAGTCTCTCCCTCGCAACTGTTTTGTCAAAATAGTGCGCTTTGTGCTGTACCAATCAAGGTTTCATCACATC
The DNA here is from genome assembly GCA_027422405.1 of Ptychobarbus kaznakovi. NCBI lineage: Eukaryota > Metazoa > Chordata > Actinopteri > Cypriniformes > Cyprinidae > Ptychobarbus > Ptychobarbus kaznakovi. Next base: position 14,579,010 of record CM049802.1, on the reverse strand, counting down.
ACGGGTTAAGATGGTGGCACGGGTACCCCCAGCAGAGGCCAGATGACTGCTCATTATCCTCACAGCTGTAATTTTACGACCATTCTGGACAGAATGTCAATTATGCACTTCTTAAAACAGTCGCTGGATTAAAGACTTCACAAAAGGGCACTTGCAGCAATCAGGCCAGCTGATTAGGTTTTCATATTGTGGATGAAAGACTCGCTGCCAAAAAAGGGCTGAGTATTCAGTCATTCAGAGATGAGGCTCTTTTGTCAGTCTGGCCTTGGCATATGCTGCCAAGTTTGTCATAATAATAAAAAAGTGATCTTGGATTAGCATGCCCGGCTAGGTTGGAACACCTTGTTTTGCAAACAATAAGACATGAATGGCATTTATCCATGCAGTATGCCGGGACACTTGTTTATTCAGTGTAAGCTTGCCATTGGTAACATTTTATTTTCTTACAAAGGCTACATTTATTTGTGACTATGGACCTCAAAACCAGTCATAAGAGTATTTTTTTTAACTATACAACTATTTGAACATCTGGAATTTGAGGATGCAAAAAAATCTAAATATTGAGAAAATCGCCTTTATAATTGTTCAAATGAAGTGCTAAGCAATGCATATTTCTAATAAAAAAATTAGTTTTGATACGTTTATGGTTGCAAATTTTCTAAATACATTTATGGAACATAATCTTTACTTAATATCCTAATGACTTTTGGCATAAAAGTAAAATTGATCATTTTTACCCATACAATGTATTGATGACTATTGCTACAAATATACGTACCTGGGCTACTTATGACTGGTTTTGTGGTCCAGGGTCACATTTGATAAAAATTAATATTATTGTGATATAGCATAACTTTTTTCATTTAAAAATCTAGTTAATTCCTGTGATGGCAAAGTTGAATTGTTATTACTCCATTACACCAGTCTATAGTAGCACACGATCCTTCAGAAATCACTTTAATATGCTGATTTGGCGCTCAAGAAGCATTTCTTCTTATTTCTTCTTAATCTTCCTTGTTATTAATTTTGAAACCTGAGATAATTTAATATCTCTCTCATTTGCTTTTATGCAATGCATACAATTGTATTCAAATCTTCCTGTTCTAGCTTTTATTGCTTTGAATGATGGCTGAAAACTTGTAGAACGGGCTCTTCTTCTTGTGTTTATTGCCATCTTATCGTAATCGCTTGTTACTTTCCTCAATTGTAAGTCACTTTGGATAAAAGCATCTGCCAAGTGAATAAATGTAAATCATATATTTGTATCAAAGTCTCAAAGACACATTTTTTACATCATATTTGATTGTAATTTTTATTTTTTGCATTTCTTATTAGCATCCACATACATAGTAGTATACAGTTGTGTTTGATTGCCTTGTGTCTGTGTTATGACCTCAAAGTCCAAGGTGTTTTTTTTTGTCAGGTTATAGAGGACTGTTGGCAGATACCTTTTGTCTTACAGGCAGCCCATGCAGAGAGGCAAATAAGTTCACCGGCATGAATCAAGGAGACAGGAAATGGTTCCAGCCATCAAAGTCTGTCCACTCTGTTTGTATCTGCCCTGTTCCAGCTCCCGTTATCACCTGTATAGTAAAGGTCAGGTGGAGTTTAACAGCACTCTGTGTAGCCCCTTCAGGGCGCCACCCTGATTATTTCCAAATATACAGGAACGTATCGTAGACAAGATTCAGACTAACTCCCATTGCATTTAGTTTTCACTCTAACCCATATGAGATGATATTAACGAAATATTGTTTAATTTCTGTGTAGAAAATATTTTAATGATGAAAGATTACAGTGTAGCACTTTAAAACGGATTATACTGTTAATCGTGGAATGTTTAGTTTGGCATTTGACCTTCGAAAATGGAGATCCTTAATGGGAATAGCTGACTAATGTGTTGATTTCACAGGTCATAATGTGACATGCTTGGTGGAGCAGTGTCTGACCTCTGCTTTCGAAGAGCAGTTGCTCTGTGCTGATCTCCTCGCATATATACCCACATTTTCATCCCATTGTTAGCAGGTGGGTTGGACCTGATAACAGGAGGTCTTTACCTGTCTTACAGCTTAGGAGAGAATAATACATCAAAACTCTTTTCCGTCTGTCTCTCTCTCTCTCCCACCCTGTTTCTCTCTCAATGGATTTTCATTTAAGATGGTGGATACTTGTAATATCCTTGATGCTATCAGAAGGTCTCTCAGGGCTATTTCCACTGCTGGATAGAAACGTCAAAAAACAATGTTTTATTCACAATAACTCTCTAGTTGGGTTTTTACAGTGTGAGCATGGGTTGTTTTCCCACAGTATGTGTGTGTGTATATATATTTTTTTTTCTGACAGAAAACAGATCCACAAAAAGGTGTTATTGGCAATATTTAATCATTAGTAAGCTGTAATCATTATTAAATTACTTGATATCGTTCTGAACAGATCACCTACTGTAGGTCTCATTTTGAATTATAATATATTTATGAATACAATTTTTAATAATAATCAGTTTTTTAATTAACCATGTATTCATCAAAGAATTCTGAAAATAAATGGATCACTGTTTTCCCCCCAAAAAAATGAGCAACTGTTTTTACCACCATATTGTCACAGTGCACACAACGGGTATGAACAAGGAGGCGAGGATACAACTCAAAATTAACAGTCTTTAATGTAGACATCAAGGCAGAGCAGACACACAGGAACACCGGGGAGTAACGAGTAGACCAGACGAAATCAAACTGAACAGACAGGACTATAAATGCATAGGATAATCATAGATAATTGACAAATACAGCTGGACAAGAATGAACTAAAATGACACTTAACAAGGACAGGAAACAAACCAAATAAGGACACAAGAGGCAGGAACACAAGATACACACACTACAGAAGGCTGACACATGTGCGCATATTACAATAGGTGCATTAGACTTTAAGCGGCGCTGCATAGAATGGTCAGGTATGACATCAAAGTACCGTGAGAGCCATTCGAAAGCATCGGATCCATCTGCTCTCTTATCGCTCTCGCTGTACTTTGATGTCATACACTGACCATTCTGTGCAGCGCCGCTTAAAGTCGAACACGCCTAATCATTTCTAAATCTAAAGGACCATGTGACACTGAAAACTGGAGTAATGATGCTGAAAATGCTGCTTTGCATTAAACAGGAATAAATTACATTTCAAAATATATTTAAATACAAAATAGTTATTTTAAATTGTAATAATATTACCATATTTTTACTATATTTTTTAGCAAATAAATGAAGCCTTGTTAAGCATAAGAGATTTTCAAAAACACTTTTTTTATGTACAGTCACCAAAATTAAAAGGTGTGTGTGTGCGTGTGTGTGTGTGTGTGTGTGTGTGTGTGTTGTGTGTGTGTGTGTGTGTGTGTGTGTGTGTGGTGTGTGTGTGTGTGTGTGTGTGTGTGTGTGTGTGTGTGTGTGTGTGTGTGTGTGTGTAGATCTTTTCTATTTAGGGGCCTTTTTACTTTTGTAATATATAATATAACATCCTGTACATTTATATTTGTCACTGACTCAATATTTTCCTGGTTCAATATCTGATCAATATCTTTCTATTTTTCATCTGCATGTCACCTTGTTTTGTCTCTCTCTCCAGTTTTCCCCACTGATGAATGTGTCACTTCTCTATGATGGGCCAAAAGCTCAGCTGAGAGCATTATAATAGGGCTTTCCCTCCTTATTAATAAAAGGAAGGCCTTTTCAGGCCTACTCGTCTTGAAGAGGGCGTTCAAATAGCATTTGGCAGTGGCCTGGTGTTTGTTCTCCTCTAGCGTCTGCCTCTTCCAGGACATACAGAGAGATTTGCTTCGGCTTATCTCCAAAGGACCAGGATGTGCCTCCACGGCTGAGCGAAACAATTACTCACAGTTGCTTTCTATCTGTCCTGCAGTGAGCGTTTCCACTTTACACATACACATACACATACACACAGAGGCACACTCGCATGGCTCAAACACACTTTGACTCACACAGAGAAAAACAACTCAAGTTATTCAATTTGGAATTTTCTTTGTCATGTCAGAACATCAGGAAAAAAAACAATTTGTCACTTTGTGTTTAAAGAAGGCATGCTATGAAGCAGCAGTAAAGAGCGACGGAGGGCTGAGACACCCGCTCTGCCTTTTAATGTTCAGTTACTTGCTATAATATTCCTGCTTTGTAGTTAGAAACAACCTACTTACCTTATATTGCATTGATTAGGTGGCAAACATTGACGATTTTCATAGTAAACCAAATTTGTGCATTGTAATACCTGTACTTTGTAGAGCATTTGTTAATAGTTCAGCTAAAAGTTAAAATTATGTTATCATTTACTCAACATCTTGTCATTTCGAACATAAATGGCTTTCTGTGGAACCCAAACAGAGAAATGTTGACACATGTGCTGGCTGCTCTTTTCCATATAATGAAAGTGAAGGACATCTTAGCAATGCGTCAGGTATTATGGGTTAGCCTATTGATGACTGTAGATTTTACAACATATAACCATAACCATACGTTTCATTTTGTTTATTTTTAAAGTGAGATAATATCAGTATACAAATCTGTTTAAACTACCAAAATTGGCTTGTACTGATAATCACCATAATAATATAGGTAGTAAAAATTTTGTCATACATAAAAAGACAAAACACCATCAGGGTAACACATCAAATAATGCAAAAAATTGCTAAAATGTACTAAATACAATAATTTATTTTACACATTATGTACGCTGCTTATAACAAAATAAGAAACTATTTATTTATGTAAAATATCACCATATGTGACCTGCCACACTGAGACGTCTAGAAATGCCCTTTTGCTGTTCTGTTTTTATTTTTCCAAATCTATTATATGACATGAATATAGTGCACAAGACACATGTCTATTTAAGGTGCTTTTTGTCCTTTTGCTGCTTGACAACCAAAACCCGCATTCATTTCATGATGTGAACTTAACTTGAGTTTCCATCTTTTAGTGCTGCATTAAGGTTCCAGCTGAGAGCTGAGAGGTCCATGGCAAGAGATTTTTGCAGACCTTGAGTTCTCAGAATAGTAGTCTATAGAGAATAGAGAATCTCTCTCTCTCTCTCTCTCTCTCTCTCTCTCTCTCTCTCTCTCTCTCTCTCTCTCTCTCTCTCTCTCTCTCTCTCTTCTAAGAGTATGATCTGATAGAACTCCTCTGGGCTCACGAGAAACTGTGCTTAGTCACAGAATGCCCTCTTCAGACAGGACAGTGTCTTTTTCTGAAGCCCATAGCCTTCCTGTCTTACCTAGTTGTGGTGTATGTTTGGGATTTTTGCTTTGCTCTGCCTCCCCTTAAAAAAATTGCAACAGTTCTGTTCCAACAAGTCAATGGTTCATTTTCACTTTGCACAAATTATATTTAATTTATGTTTCTTTATAAAGCATCATACTAATGTCATTAGGTATTGGGTTATAAAATCCTATTTTGTCAAATTTGACATGTTTCTGACTCACATTTGGCCATGAGCTTTGATTCCTTGGAGTGTGGTAAATGTTGGAAATCGATAAGCACAGTTAATGCAAGTATGATCTGTTAAATCTCTCTTATAATTGAACAGATGGAGGGAGGTGTTTACTGTCCTGCTCCAATGAGATGTGAAAAATTCTCAATGGCCCAACTGAGAGATATTTTTAAAACTGCACAGGAGCTGGACGGAAGGAGGCTGGATCACAATGGAGATGACATCACAGTTGCCAGACTGTCAAATCTCTTGCCTGTGCCATCACATTTTTTGCTGTACTTACGAAGGTTTTATTTTTTTTTTTTTTACCAATAAATTGCATCTCTACTTCATTGTTTCGCACGGCAAAATGAACAAGAACTGGTATAAGTGCTATAATCTTAAAGGGTTACTCCACCCCAAAATGAAAATTTTGTCATTAATCACTCACCCCCATGTCGTTCAAATCCAATAAAAGCTTTGTTCGTTCATCAGAATAGCCCATCTGCCATCAGTGGTTCAACTGTAACGTAATGAAGCTACGAGAATACTTTTTGAATGCAAAGAAAAAAAAATAACAACGACTCTATTCTGCATCCAGTGTATATTCTCCAAAATGGCGCTACGCTGACAAATGATAACATTTTCATTTTGGGGTGGAGTAACCCTTTAATTTTACGGTTTTAGATTGCTTCGCAATCCAATCACAATTGTTTATGTTAATTCCTGTGCAAATATTTATTATGAAATGTTACAATTACTGTATTTTACAAAGCAAACCTGAAAGTCTTCAGTTTTACATGATACTCAAGCTAGCTGCTCAAGAAACTTAACATCAATATTGAAAATCATTTTAACTGTTTAATGTTTTGTTTTAGAATTTTTTTTTTTTAGAAACCTATGATGCACTAGTGGGTGTATGTAATGACAATAAAGATATAATATATACAGTGGTGTGAAAAGGTTTTTGCCCACTTCCTGTTTTTATTTATTTATTTTGCATATGTCAGACTTGAATAATTTAGATCAGGGGTCACCAAGTTCAGTCCTGGAGGGCCGGTGTCCTGTAGAGTTTAGCTCCAACCCTAATTAAACACACCTGAAGCAGCTAATCAAGGTCTTACTTGGTATAAATGAAACTTCCAGGCAGGTGTGTTGAGGCAAGTTGGAGCTAAACTCTGCAGGACACCAGCCCTCCAGGATCAAGTTTGATGACCCCTGATTTAAATCATCAAACAAAGTTTAATATTACACAAAGATAACCCGAGTAAATACAAAATGCTGTTTTTAAATTATGATTTCCTTTATTTTGGGAAAAAATCTGTCCAAACCTGACTGGCCCTACGTGAAAAAGTACTTGCCCCCTAAATCTAATAACTGGTTGTGCAACCCTTTGCAGAAACACTGCAATCAAGCGTTTGTGATAACTGGCAATGAGTCCTTCACATCACTGTGGAGGAACTTTGGCCCACTAATCTTTGCAGAATTGTTTTAATTCAGCCACAGTGGAGGGTTTTCGAGCATGAATGGACTGTTTAAGGTCATGCCACAGCATCTCAATCGTATTTAAGTCTGGACTTTGATTTGGCCACTCCAAAACCTTCAATTTGTTTTTCTTGAGTCATTCAGAGTTGGACATGCTGGTGTGTTTGGGATCATTGTCCTGCTGCATAACACAAGTGTGCTTGAGCTTGAGGTCACAAACTGATGGCCGGACATTCTCCTTCAGGACCTTTTCCAGATCGATGCATGTCAACTATTTTTTTTTCTCATCTGTTCTTGAATTTCTTTAGATCGAGGCAAGATGTGTTGCTCTTTAAGCATGCTTCACTTTGTCAGACAGATTATATTGATTTCTTGATTCAACAGGTCTGTCAGTAATCAGGCTTGGGTTTGGCTAGTGAAATGTAACTCAGCTTTCTAAAATAATGTGGTTAATCACAGTTATTTCATGATTTAAAATGAGGGGGCAATTCATTTTTCACATAGGGCCAAGTTTGGACAGCCTTTGTCCCTTAATAAATGAAATCATCATTTAAAAACTGCATTTTGTATTTACTTGTATTATCTTTGTGTAATATTACAATTTGTTTGATGATCTGAATCTTTTAAGTGTGACACACACACACACACACACACACATATATATATATATATAATATATACAGATAATTATACAAAATGTTTCTTGAGCAGCAAATCAGCTCAAGAATCACGTGACACTGAAGACTGAAGCTGAACGTTCAGGTTTGCAGTCACAGGAATGAATCACATTTTAAAATATATTAAAATGGAAAACAGGTTTTATATTTTAATATTATTGTTTTGTGTATTTTTTATTAAATACATGTAATCAAAAACATTAATAACTCTAAATGATTCCAAACTATTGACTATTGGAGTTAGATTACCGAATAAAGTAATTATTAGTTTAATTCTTTGGGTTTTAGATTTGGGATGAACCCTGATAATAATATTTGAAGAATTTATCTGAATATTTTAATAAGGAATTGCATTACCAATACAGTTTGGGCTTTTAAATATATTTTCAGGTATCAAACACATGACATAGTAGATCCACCCAGGCTTTGGCATTACGGGTTCATTCACAATAATTTTCACACAGAATTGCATAAATCTGATGGCGGAGCCCTGAAAGACAGGAATGGAGTTGTGTCTGAAAACACATTTTGATGAGCGCTCCGAGTTCTGGCACGTAAATGAAGCCTTTGAACCTCTCCAGAGAGAGCGGGCTGAATGCCTAATCAACGGTGGGCCTTTAAAACACGCAACAGGCCCGGGATTAGAGATAAACACTTGCAAGCCCGCGGCCATCGCCAACACCAGCTTTCACGTGAAGACAATGACCCTCTGATCAGAACAATGATTGCGCCTGCCCTGTTCTCTCTCTCCACTGGCAGCTGAAGCTTCCCACTCCTATCATTTTAATTAATCCAGTAATATTTCCAAAGCCTGCACTGTATAGGCCTCTAATGAGAAATCTCATCAGAAGTCGGTAGAAGCAGGCAATTTGAGCTGGAACCGGCGTGATGTTCTACCTTTCTCCGTCTCTTTTCAGCAGGCATCCTTTCAGAGCATTTCTTCATTTCCAGCGGCACGTGATCTGGCCATCCATTAGTGTACGGGCCGCTGCCGTGGCACTCATTTAAGCATCGGGAATGTTTTTTTTTGTGTGCATGTGTGTGTTTTCAGACACCTCTTTCAACTTGTTGGCCGTTGTGTACTGATAGCTATCTCATTGACTTTAATCAGCCATCCGTCAATGTGAAAGTGCTGTAAGAATAAAGGTTTTGAGGTGCAAGTTAATTAATCTGCCTGCTCCTGTCGGCTGGCACTGCTCATTCATGGAGCAAATAAAGGCAGTCATGAATGTAATTGTTTGTTTTCTGTGCAGTTTTGGGAAAATACAAGTCATTTGTGTGACTCTGATATCTGCAGAGGTTGCCCTTTGCTTGCACTGACCCAGGATACTTTTTGGGAGTAAATGATGCGTGTTCCAATAAATGATTTTTTAATCATAATTTTTCATAAGCTCATCTGATACATAAATTACGGCACACTGATTTGGTGGGATTTATATAAGCGTCCACAGATGTATCAGCAGTATTTGTTGATGTAAACAAGTACAATATGTTTTAGCAGTATCTTGTGCACTTGTAGTTTAGTGTTAAATAAAAAAAAAATGTATCTAACATTTAATAATAACAACAATTATTATTATTATTATTATTATTATTAGTAGTAGTAGTACTTTTAATATTTATTTATTTCAACGGTTCTTTCGACAAAGTTTTCCCCAGTAAACCCTGCGTTTGCTTCAGAAAACAAAACAAATAAAAAAAACATTGGCATGTTTCTATTAAAAATATATTAAATAAAAAATTATAATTAAAATTGCACCGAGAAACTCGCAAAAGTACTAAAATAATCTCCCATATCAAATAAAACTCCCACCTCATATTAGTTAATCTTTCAGATATTCCTGTTAACTTTAAGATCCAGGATGTTGCGACAAAAGACAATCCCATATCTTTTTCTATGTAATAAATGACTTGCCTTATTTGAATCTTCATATTTGTCAGATTGCTTAATCCCTTTGTTGATTCTCTTTCAAAGACATTCTCTCTGTTTTTTTTTTGTGTGATGCCAGCTTGTCCCTCAAAAAGTAGTTTCATATGGACCCTTTATCAATAAACTTTGTACCTGACTTTCTGGCGGTTGTAGGTTGGACACTAATTTATTTTGCAGTCAGGGTAATGTAATGGTTGGCATAGTAATCTTGTTCTTGGCGGCTGAGGACAGCGCTCCGGGGCATTGTCTGCACACTGAGGCACATGGCAGCTCTGGCTTTAAGGTGATAAGGGGCTGACTCAAGCCAAGTTCAAAGCTCAACATAACTGGAAAAGTGGAAAGTCATTTCAGGCATTCAAACAAAATTCAACATACTGGACCCCCGCACAAATGTTTTATATTGAAATTTGGAAGCATATCCAACAAAAACACTGTAGAAAGGAAGCTGATTTCTTGACTTTTATTTTGGCGTGACTAAAATACATATAGCCTTCATTCAAGTCAAGAAGTTGGAATAATTGCGAGTTATGGCTTTTTACTTTCTGCCTGTCTTTTCAAATTGGAGGGATGTCAAAGTTAGTCAAAGAATCAAGGCGTAAGCAGTATTGTATGTGTTTTGTGTACTGTTGATAGAAATAACAATAACGCTCGTCAGAAACAATACTAATTTAGCTGGTTTCTGAATAAACAGACCAAAATTGCCTAAACACATGGCATGCCGAAATTAAGATTTCCTAAATAGAAAAAGGAACCACCCAGGAGGACTTAAATAGAGGCTGGATTTATTTAATCAAAAATACAGTGAAAATGGTTAATATTATTAAATAATATTTCAATATAAAATAACTGTTTTCAGTTTTAATATATTTAAAAAACTGTAATTTATTCCTGTGATGGCTAAGCTGAATTTTCAGCAGCGGCATATATTGCTTCTATCTTCATTATCACATGATCCTTCAGAAATCATTCTAATACGCTGATTTGCTGTTCATGAAAACATGTTAAGATCAGTTTTGTTGTTTCCGGATTCTTTGCAACATTATAAATGTCTTTACTGTCACTTTTGATCAGTTTAATGCAACTTAGCTGATAAAAGTGTTTAACCAACAAGGCTCTCCCAAAAATGTAAATGTAAAAAATATAACTTAATTATAAGATTAATATTAAAAGAATGTGTAAAGTTAAAAATTAAGCCTAATACCAATGCATTCTGGTGCTCATAGTATAATAAAACTAACATAAATACATTTACTGACTGTCTTGCATATGACATGCGGATAAGCATAACAGTTGTGATTACACCACTGCAATATCCTCAATTTAACTCTTATATATTTAGCATTCATGTTATTGTAATGACAAAACGGACCCTCAGAAGAGCTTATTGCACCCCTGCATTTAACATGCTCACAATTCGCTCATTGTTTCTCAACATTGTCACACATTTGGTAATGATCGGATGATCTGTGCTATGTAATTTGATTTAAGATACCCTGTTTGATTCATGCTCAGCACAAACACTAATGTGAAGAAATCGTGTGCTATGTGTGGGTGCAAAGTGCCTTGGCAAAATAATTGCCTCTGTGGATTTATGAACATGTAATCATGACTTTTCATCATAATTAGTTCTTATTTCCATGCCATGGGTATTACTCAGATCCATTTAAGGCTTCTTCAATACATTTTGTGGAACAACATGTGTTTCCTGAAGACAAATGTGCTATTTACGCGCTGAATTAAATGCGTCATGGATTACTCTGAATTGAAATATGTAAACAAATAGAACGTTTCACATTGCCCATGGTACGAGGAAATGTTCATTGTGCAAGTCAAGTACAACGCAGTGAACCAGAAATACTGAACTTTTAAGAGGCTATTGCTTATTTGTTTTTCTATTGGTAAAGGGTAAAAGCTAAATAAATATCACATGGTGTGAGCATTTTGTGGCTGGTGAATGTGGTGAAATGTTGTCAGTTATTCAATTTGCTCAACCAAACTGCATTATATTAAAGATTATCAGATTTTATTTGTAAACTATTTAGTGGTAAGAAATCAAAAGAATCACTTTTCACCATCCATTTTACAGTAACCGTGTCCCGTGGTTCTTCATCATCCTCTGCAAATTTGGTTTCGTCTCTCTGTTGAATAATTTAGTGAATGGCTGAATATTGTAATATTCAATTCATTATTAATCAGTACATTTAGTAATTTAAACAGATTAACCAATTTCCCTATTTGCTTTTACTTTAAGCTCTGGACTATTACCGCTTTAATTAAAGTTAATTTAGAGATTACCGCTTTTAATATGCATACTCACCAGCACATCAGTTCACATTTAATGGAGTTCAAAATTAACTTTACACACTCAATTATTATATTCTGAATATTTCCTAAACCCTTTCTTACATTCGTAATGGAGTTGTTGCTACCGCTCACATTTTCTATGGGTTTCTTCAAACGTTATTGCCAGTGATGGACAGGGAAATGGTGAGTACATGTTGGTTTGTCCCTGTAATCATTTAACTCTGTAATTAATGTTTGCTTCACAGCTTTAATTTACTTATAAGATGTTACCACTCAACATAAATTCAGGAATTTGTTTCTGTGAGTGTTACTACAGAATGATTTGAAAATGAACGAAACTGAAAAATTGAAAAAAAAAATCACCTGTTGAAATGACTACCATAAAGTTCAAAGTTATTATGCAATAATTCTATTTTAAGTATTTATTTTATGTAAATTTTATGTATTTGTTTATTTCCTTCTTAAATTTAGATTATTTTGACTGCATTTCCAATACCATTATAAAAACCCACCAGGGCATCAGCTTTTGTACATAAGGTTTTGTTCTTTTTAATCACTGCAGTATTAGAGTTTATAGATGCAAATATAATGATGCATTCAATCTAGAGAACATCAGCTTCTGTTTTATTAAGCCCTCCAGTACAAGCCAGATGTCAGCATAATCACTGGGCTACCAGCGTTATGGGTGCACTGTAAAATAAAATGTTTAGTGCTACTAAAAATGCTATTATACTAAAACGGCACTTTTATATGAAGAGCCGTACATATGGAAAGAGAGATTGCATGGGGAGGATACATAATTCATTGTCTGTTTATAAAACGAAAAGGTTTTATGCGAATAACTTCTTGACCTAGAAAATGAGCGAAAATGCGTGATCACTTTTGATTATGAAGCGGCATTGTCCAGCCGTGTTGTGCTATCTCAGGCTATCTCTCACAGCATCTGCAGCCAGGCAGGAAATTGAAGCTAGGTAAGAGGTAAAGGCCACCACAATGATGAGCTGCCTGCAGTAATTATTTGAAGTGCTGTTCAAATAGAAGCACACGGGATTATAGACACTTAAGAATACTCACGCTCGCTGATTCACTTTTGATGTCCATCAGAATTGTTCCTTACCGATAGCCGATGCCTGATCTTTTCAGATATGCAGCACGGGGTACTTCACGGTGCTTGCATTTCCGATGAGAGCTTGCTGCCCACGCTTGCTCTTTAAGGTTATGGCTGTCTGGAGGTTTTTTAGAGTTGTTCTGAAAGTGCCTTTACATGGGTCACTTTTTTTGGTTTGTGTTGCTGGGTAACATTGAAAAAAAAATACAACATCAGGGGCGAGTCAAGTGGAAAAATGTAGTCAGTGTGTAGTTAGTAGCATAAGATAATAACATTTTAAAATGCCCTGACCCTGCTATTTAGTAAAGAAAAGTTTCAATACACAAAATTGGTTAGCTTTCTATTCAAAGAATCCTAAATGAGAAAAAAGCAGTATACTATTTTCAACAATTGATAATTATAAGAAATAATGTAATTATAAAAAATATATATAAGAATTTAGTGACAAATCAGCATATTAGAATGATTTCTGATGGATCATGTGACATGAAGACTGGAGTAATGGTTGGATGGCTGAAAAATCAGCTTTGCCATGAGATGAATACATTATATTTTAAAATGTATTAAAATAGTAAACAGTTATTTTAAATTGTAAAAAGATTTTACAATGTTTTTTGCATTTTTGATCAAATAAAAGCAGCTTTGGTGAGCATAAGAGACTTCAGTCAATACATAAAAATCACACTGACCCCACATTTTTTAACTGTAGTGTATAATATAAAAAAATAAAAAAATAAATAAAAAATGCAATCAAATTTTCCAATTTTTAAAGACAAACAAAAATAAAGTATGGGCAAACAAATAAAAAAATACTAATTAATTTTCAACTTTTTAAATTATTTTTGATTGGGGTATTTTATTTGTTTGTGATGTTTTATTATTTATTGCTTTTTATTGAAATTACATTGTTGTGGGCTATTGGCTACTAGTATTATTTTCTGTTTTAAAGCTTAAACATGTAATTTTTGGACCATTATTGTTATTGTTATGGTTTTGGGGTAACATTGCAAGCAGACCAAGTGATGGAGTCATTGTTGCTGTTCTGTTTGTGGTCACTGAATGGCTCAAATGCTTAATTTTGGTGCCGTTTTAATTTAAAGCTTCCTGGGGGGAAAACTAAGTATTTTAACATGAATTTAAAATATATATATACACATCACATTTAAATAATCAAACTAATTTAATTCTGTTTCACTGTTTTGGTGAAAACCATTTTTCAAATCATGAAACACTTGTTCTCTCTCTCTCTTTTATTCTATCCACTTCTTGTTTTTTTCAGGATGTAAAAATGAGAGATACCTGCGACATCCCCTGTCACTCCAGGCGAAGAAGTATCTGAAAAGTGTTCCTCAAGGTCAGTGTAGCCACTCAAAAAAGCCACATAGATCTCTCACAAACTGTGATAAATCGTACCTCCACAATTCGAGTCTATGTGTATTTAAGATGCTTTCTGACGATAAACGCAGTCACCTAGCTGGGGCTGCGGTGGGTGATTAAAGCACTTTGTCTTGAGTCATATCCTGCTCTCCTGATTCCCTTCGCTGATTTCTGCCCCCTCCCTTCTCTCACTTCTCCTCATATCACACCTCCTTCTTACTCGTTCGCAAACAAAAAGAGAATCCAATTCAGACTGCTTTGTCAGAGCAATGCGGCAAACAAATAGGAGCCGATGAAACGTCAGTCTTTATTTGTATCTGTCTGTCTGTCTATTGATTGCCACCAGGGACCCGATGTGAAGTCTGGAAACTGAAGCCCTCTCAAATTTTGGTTGTGAGTTTGCTGTGAAGCAGACCTGAAGTCTGTGATGACATTTCCATTTAACTACCGATGCATCACTTGGGCTGAATACCAACATGTCCTTTTTGAAAGTTGTAAACAAGTGAATTAAATCAATTCTGTTTGAGTGCAAAGGTGTTTATTTTTTGGTTAAATGTGAAGTGACACACGACCAAGTATGGTGACCCATACTCGGAATTCTTGCTCTGCATTTACCCATCCAAAGTGCACACACACAGCAGTGAACACACACACACCGTGAACACACACCCGGAGCAGTGGGCAGCTATTTATGCTGTGGTGTCCGGGGAGCAGTTGGGGGTTCGGTGCCTTGCTCAAGGGCACCTCAGTCGTGGTATTGAGGGTGGAGAGAGAGTGCTGTACATTCACCCCTTGATGTGTAAAGTCAATATAGCAAGCATTTGGTTTAAAATCTGAATAGCCTAAAAATAGCATTCCATCATAATTTACTCACCCTCATGTAGTTTTCAAACCTGTACGATTGACTTTCTTCCGTTAAACAGGAACGTTTTTGGAGCAATTTTGAAGAATGTCCTGGTCACTCTTATCCATGCAGTTGCAAAGAACGGATACTGAAGATTTCAACCTCAAAAAAGGATGCAAAAGCACCATAAATGCATCATGAATGTGGTCCATATGCTATATTTCATTATATTTCAAATGTTGCTTCACGTTAACTCGAGAAGAACTAGAATAAGGATGAACATTATGAGGGTGAGCACATGATGTTGAACTTTTCCTTTAAGATGTAAATAACGGGAAATCAGTATTTTTGTTGTTCAGTGTTTTTTGTAACTCTCATAACCGTGTTCGTATTTTGACTATGAAAGATAAATCATAATCTGTATGACTTCACATTTGAAAAAATGAATCTCCATGAACCTTCCAGAAAGCATAGAAGATCAAATACCTCAAAGAGAGGAACAAAACGTTGTAGGATTTTGATCTGGCCCCAGGAGAGTAGCTCCGTCTCTGAGTTCAAAGTTTTGTGTACTTGTACCAGAGTTTGAGGTGTGAGCATCACAGCAATCCCCTAGAGTCTAGACTGAGCAAGCCCTCAAAGACCAGAGACAAGAAGAACATGATCTCACATCAGTACAACACTGCTTCAAAAAGACACCCATTCATAAGAAAAAAGAAAATCTGATACATGGAGAAAAGGATCAAATATACCTTCCCTAACCCGTTCTATTTGATCACTGACAAATAAAATAAATTACAAGTTTATGTAGTGTATATCAAGACCCCAACAATTTAGAATTTCATAGAGCGTCTGCTGATAGTGTTGCTAAC
Source organism: Ptychobarbus kaznakovi (assembly GCA_027422405.1). Lineage (NCBI taxonomy): Eukaryota > Metazoa > Chordata > Actinopteri > Cypriniformes > Cyprinidae > Ptychobarbus > Ptychobarbus kaznakovi. The sequence goes on along the minus strand of CM049802.1, from coordinate 14,562,944 downwards.
TTGTATGCTTGTGTCCCTTTATTCAAGTCAGGTTACTGTGCAAATATGCCCTCTAAGTTTGAAATGCCACATAAATGTTTTGTTAATATTTCATTTATATAATGCACTGTTGTATGTAATCGTCCTGTCATTCCAAATCAATTCAAATTCAGTTTCCTTTTCCAACTTCCAAATTATTTTTACCACCTGTTTTCCATGTCTTGTGAATAAGGCTTAATTCATAATAATTTACAAATAAAGGAGGAGTGTAAACGAATGACGACATCAGACTCATAATTGGGGTGAATAAATGATCCCAGAAAGTATCTCAGTTTTAACCATTTTTAAGCAGCACCATTTTTCAATTTTTTTTACCATTGATAATAAATCTTTGATTGCAATTCAGCAAATGTGCAATTCATGTGACATGTTTTCATCACCCTGTTTTATGCACATTTTGAAGTATTGCATCAGAAACAAGTAATGGAATCACCAAATTTAGAAAAATTCCCTTCATTCGCAAAAATGTTTTTACGCTCGCTTGAGGTGGTTTTTGACATGCGAAAGGGGGTTAATGCGAAGAAGGGGAGATGGAAATGCATTTTGTGCAAGTAGTAATTTATTATATATGTAAATTATTGTATTCAGTATATTCTCCTACTTCTCTTAGTTATATTTAGTGCCAGTTTATCAGGAAGTTTTTTTTTTTTTGACTCGTTTGATGGAAACGGTGCTTATTGTTTTATGCGATATTCACAATTTTGAATGGAAACCCGGCAACTGACTGAAAATGTATCATCATTGGAATAAATTACATTTTAAAATAAATTCACATTGAAAAAAGTTTTAAATAATAGTTCAATAATACTGTTTACAGGACTGAAAGATTATGAAGATGAAAGATTGCTTTCAAAAAACGTTTAAAAATCTTACAGTATATTCAAAATTTGGTACTGGTATCTTTATATTTAGCACCCAATTAAACTGAACTCTGGTTAGTGAATAAGATTCAGATTTTAGCACTGAAATATTGTTTACTGAATTCATCCAATAGGAAAAGCACATATTTTAACTAATCATGTTATGTCACTGGAAATCCTTTGCTACAAATGATACCTTTTAGCATTTTTAAGTTCCTCATTATGAGCAATTCAATGAAACTAAATTGCCAGAACATGCCATACATGTGTGTCTCGCAATATGCCCAGCTGTCTCTGTTGTTATGGCGAACACTGAAACGAGCAATAAAGTGATTCGCCTGAAGGCAAAGCGGCCAGGTTTGGGCTGGGCGGCACTCCAAATGGACTGTGTTTGTAAATGCAGGTCTTTTTTGTCTCAGCGTGTTCTAGCTCAGTTGAAGTTCATGTGGGGATCACTTCATTGAGGAGCAGTGTGAAGTCCTCGCTCCTGTGTGTTCTGCAGCAGGGGCGTGCAGTGACTGATCTGGCACTCTCCCACACCATCTGGACACAGTATAGTGTTCAAACACGCTCAAACTCATGCCTGCCTCTGTACACTCGACTGTTCACTTTGAATGACTGGTACACATGTGCAGGGCTGCTCTTGTGGATTGCTAATCATGATGAGCATCAGGCCTGAGTCAAACGATTGTATGATACAGTACCGTATAGATAATTAACAGAAACATTGTGTACATAGACCATGAATGGGCCTTAAGTTAACCTCAATAAATATGTCTGATTCATGAAAGATGACAGGCTGATTTTATCCATCCATGTTGTTTATTCTCACAGAGCCAGACTTTGATTGTATCCACATAATGTCTGGATCCGCATAGACAAGAGGGTGCAGAAGGACTGTCCATCCACAAGTAATTTTTTTTATGTGACATCTAGCGGCGAATCTGAAATTGCCATAAAAGGAAAATATGCATAACCATTGGGTCATTCATGTAATGATTTCAGTCTCTGAAAAAATGGTGTACAGAGAGCAAATAGACACAATCTTATGATAGCAGTCGATATGAATCAGTGTGATAGCTCCGTCACTGAATAAACATTGAATCCAGCTCAACAGTTACTGAATCCAAACTCACTCACTTACTGAACTGCAAGTACAAACTTAAAAAGTCTTTAAGAAATGTTATTTGATTCACTAAAAAGAACCAGTTCCTAAGAAACAGGTATTCATAAAACTGACCCGTAGTATGCTCGCTGTATGTTTTGAATAATCAGAAAGAACTGGTTCATAAGAGTCATGTGGTCACACTGTGTTTTGATTTACTGAAAATAACTTATTCATAGGAGTCTTTTATAAGGACTATTTTGGCCATTCTGTATGTTTTGGAAACATCAAAGATGTGCTTTGTCACACAGTATGTTTTTGATTCACTAAAAATAATATGTTCATGAGTCATTCGTTCTTTTGTGAATCAGACTTATGGTCACACAATGTTTTTGATTTAATAAAAATAATACATTCTTTAGAGTTTTTTGTTTTTTATTTGTGAATAGCACTGCAGTGGTGCACTGTATGTTTTCATTCACTAAATCTAACTGTTTCAAAGGAGTCGTTTATTTGTGAATCGGACTACATTGGTCATGCAGTTTGACAGTCTATGAACAATGTCAGCGCTGGTGTTGTTTGGGCTACTTGTGTTTGACTAGGTAAGTTTTTGAGAGAATGTAGTAACTGGCATTGGTATTTTAGATCAGCGTTTGTTGCTTGTAAGACTTACCGAAATTGCCAATCAGAAAAGCATGTACAAACTAGATCAACCAATTGAAGATTGAACCCATCGTCTTGTTTGGGGTCCATTCCAGTCATATCCACAAAAGGCCGTTGTGTCTTTCCCAGTCTCAGTTGTCTTGACTGCTGCTCAGGTGCCTGTGGAGTTGAATTAAACGGTGCAGGTAAAGTGGGCTCTATTTGCCGGATGAGACAGACAGTCTCCTTGAATCTTCTGCACCTGGTCTCCCTCTGTCCTCACTGAAGGGCTATGGCCTCACTGCAATGAGCCTTAATCTGGGAGATCACTCTTTATCCTGCAGGTTCCTGGGGTAATGTGGAGGAACATATCAAGCCATCTCTATGGATTAGGCCATGTGCTCTCTTGTGGGGACAAGTGAAGGGAGGGAAGTCAATCTCCAGGGGATTGTGGCTTTACTCTTTCACCCTCTCAGTTTCTCTCTGTCATGTGTATTTTTTTTCTCACTGTCGGCTAGAGTGTTCTGTTATTGTTACTTCAGTGTATTTATTTATTCAGCAGTTGCGTTACAGTCTGGTATCATCTGAAGGCTTGATACCTTGAAAATATCATAATTATTAAAGGAACCAAGACAAGGCTTAAGCCTATAGTCCCAGACTAAAATGTAAGTCTGAGCTGTTTCAACTGTAAGAGACTTGCATTGACTGATCTTAAAATATATCAGCGCCTTTGTTTTGTCTCAAGATGCACACCGGTAATGTTTTTTAAATTTTCTTTTTCTAAGGCACGTTTATAAAATTACTTAAATCTCCTAATAGAACTATGGCCTAATCCTGGCTTAGTCTAAGCCCTGTCTGTGAAACCAGGCCTTAGAGTTGTTTATTTTTTTTTTTTACCAAAACAGCTGTATTATAATTTTGTATGACCATTCTTTCTGTCTCTTAGAATTAAGCAGATCTTTGTTTCTGCCGAAGACTGTGTAAAACGGGGTTGCATGCTATTAAGTATCAAATCAAGAAAGCATTTATACTTTAGTTCTTATTCAGGTCCTGCATTTGCAGAACTGGAGAAAACAATTTGAATTTTAAATGTAAAATTAATTAAAATTCAAATAAACTTAATTAAGACTAATTTATAACTAGAACAGCAAGGTTTGTAAACAGAAATAGGAATGGATGGATGGATGGATGGATGGATGGATGGATGGATAGATGGAGGGAGGGATGGATGGATGGAGATAGGAGAGATATAGAGATGGATGGATGGAAAGAGATATAGGGAGAAAATAGAGATGGATGGATGGATTGATTGAGCGAGAGAGAGAGAGAGAGAGAGAGAGAGAGAGAGAGAGAGAGAGAGAGAGTAGTGATAACTAGTCCTTTGTGATAAAAAGTCACTTTGGATTTAATATAACCACTACTAACAGTCAGATGCATTTTTTTTACAGCTAGCCATCAGTTCTTCAATTTCTGGCAGTAAATAACATCAGTATCCCAAGGTCACACCGGGAGAAGGTGAGGTCTGGATAGTCCTGTGCTCTCCTCAGTATAAAACAACCTGCCAACCGTGATCTGATACACATATTCATTTACAGAGATATCCATATAGCATTTCTGCGCTTATGGTTGTGTATGTTGATAAAACGTGAGCATGTTAAAGAAAATAGTGTCTGTCTGTGTATACGTCTTTGACAGTGTCCTATGCTAGATTCACTCTAGTGGAGCGCTACTGCAAGCATCGATGGAGGCGAGGTAAAGAAGAGCCGGCGCGCTGATTTCTCCTCCACCAGTGACAGCACAGAGTAATGACTGGTAATGCTTCAGTGTGATTACTGCACGTCATTTTTCTTTTTTCTCTCGTGTTCACTCTCCAAGAGAATGTTTTATCTGTGAAAGCGTGTGTACTCATGTGTGCGTGATTTGGTGTGTGTGTGTGTGTGTGTGTGTGTGTGTGTGTGTGTGTGTGTGTGTGTGTGTGTGTGCGAGAGAGAGAGAGACAGATACCAATGTTGCAATGCACAACACAGAGAAATGATAAATTACAAAATTTGAATGAAAAAACAAACAGAGTCTGAGAGACGGTAAGACTAAGATTTTATGAAAAATACACATTTGATGTGTCCCTCTCCCCAAGAAATGAAATGTCTGCTTTCTGTCTTGCTTTACTGTGACCAAAAATAATAACACATAACAAATAAATGTTTCATTCGTAATGTATCAGTTTGACCAGAGCTGCAGTCCGAAATCATTAATACCTGAAATCAAACACATTTCCCTGCAGAGATGCCAACATTCAGTGCATGCATGGTAAAATAGTTCTTTCAAAAGCATGTTGGGTGCTGTTTCCAGGAGGTAGTCTTGTGATATACAGCAATGCACATTAGTTTTTTCTGTCTTTATTCAATCTATCAAAGACGGGGGAGAGAATTGCTTCTTTATTCCCTGCCTGAATTTATTACAACACTTCATGAATTTCATCAAAATGTTTTTTGCATGAATTTGTCATTACCAGAGCTGCACAGAATCTGTACCCATCTGTCATTTATAACGTTCTAGTAACCACGTGTGTTAGTATATTAACTATTCTTTAATAACTAGGTTTGTTTTGTTTTTCAGCTAGTGTAGTAATATTAGATCTATTTAAATCATTTACCATGTTTAAATTCATTATTCGGAATGCCCAAAAATCATGGATGGATCATTCCTTCACTTAATGGGCAGAACTTCTCTCACATTTGATTCCAGCTCTCATATTAGTCTGGAACTTGCGTTGTTTTCTATCACTAGAGATAGATAGATAGATAGATAGATAGATAGATAGATAGATAGATAGATAGATAGATAGATAGATAGATAGATAGATAGATAGATAGATAGATAGATAGATAGATAGATAGATAGATAGATAGATAGATAGATGCCTTCATTAAATCTTAGTGTAAATATCATTAATTAAATCAAATTGTAGTTAACTTAAGCCAACAAAAAGAGACCATTGGGAGTTTATACTGTAGATTGCTGAATCTTTCCTCCACACAATGAGCAGAATAAAACTCTCCCGTTTTATTCCAGCTTTCATGCTAGTCTGGCACCTTTTTTTTTCATCATTCACGAAAAGTTCAACTTTGCTTGACATCTTTGATTTTTAATAACTTCTGTGCTGTCAGGATTGGGCCTGTAAACTTCCTTCTGTCACTTTTCCAACTTGCAGGAAAGACCTCCAGCCCTGAGATCCATCTTGCAGACTACTCTGGGCTGACTGCCTGGCCATCCTGCCCGCCTGCCCAGGCCAGATGCAGCGAGGCCAGATGGAGGATCTAATCACTGGAGCAGCAGGCAGTGTGGCCGCTCCTGATCAGAACGTGTTTAGGTAGCCCACGGGACGGGGTTCAGTATGTTCATTCGCCCACAAGCTCCCACATCATCTTGTGACTGTCTCAGTCTGTCTGTCTCTTTCTGAATAGTTGTTTATGATAAGATTTTTTGCGTAGCTTGGTTAATTTCATATGCTATACTTACTAAAATATGGTAGTAATTCACTGTTGAATATATACACTCACTGGCCACTTTATTGGGTACACCTTACTAGTACCGGATTGGACCCCCTTTTGCCCTCAGAACTGCCTTAATTCTTTGTGGCATAGATTCAACAAGGTGTTGGAAACATTCCTCAGAGATTTTGGTCCATATTGACTTGATAGCATCACGCAGTTGCTGCAGATTTGTCGGCTGTACATCCATGATGCGAATGTCCTGTTACATCACATCCCAAAGGTGCTCTATTGGATTGAGATCTGGTGACTGTGGAGGCCATTTGAGTAAAGTGAACTCATTGTCATGTTCAAGAAACCAGTCTGAGATGATTTGAGCTTTGTGTCATGGTGCATTATCCTGCTTGAAGTAGCCATCAGAAGATGGGTACACTGTAATCATAAAGGGATGGACATGCTCAGCAACAATACTGAGGTAGGCTGTGGCGTTTAAACGATGCTCAATTGGTACTAAGGGGCCCAAAGTGTGCCAAGAATATATCCCCCACACCATTACACCACTACCAGCAGCCTGAGCCGTTGAGACAAGGCAGGATGGATCCATGCTTTCATGTTCTTTACGCCAAATTCTGACCCTACCATCTGAATGTCGCAGCAGAAATCGAGTCTCATCAGACCAGGCAACGTTTTTCCAATCTTCTATTGTCCAATTTTGGTGAGCCTGTGTGAATTGTAGCCTCCGTTTCCTGTTCTTAGCTGACAGGAGCGGCACCCGGTGTGGTCTTCTGCTGCTGTAGCCCATCTGCTTCAGGATTTGACGTGTTGTGCGTTCAGAGATGATATTCTGCATTTCTTGGTTGTAACGAGTGGTTATTTGAGTTACTGTTGCCTTTCTATCATCTCTAACCAGTCTGCCCATTCTCCTCTGACCTCTGACATCAACAAGGCATTTTCGTCCACACAACTGCCACTCACTGGATATTTTCTCTTTTTCGGACCATTCTCTTAAACCTTAGAGATGGTTGTGTGTGAAAATCCCAGTAGATCAGCAGTTTTTGAAATACTCAGACCAGCCCGTCTGGCACCAACAACCATTCCACGTTCAAAGTCACTTAAATCCCCTTTCTTCCCCATTCTGATGCTCGGTTTGAACTTCAGCAAGTCGTTTTCACCACATCTAGATGCCTAAATACATTGAGTTGATGCCATGTGATTGGCTGATTAGCAATTTGTGTTACCAAGCAATTGAACAGGTGTACCTAATAAAGTGGCTGGTAAATTTGTATATTGTGTAAATGGAAACTTTTATTTTGGATGCAATTAATTGCGATTAATCCTTTGACAGCACTAATTTAGTTATATCTATAATGTAATAGCAGGCTTATGACTTAATCAAATCTTATAGAAAATCTACAAAACTACAGTACTTTTGGTACTGTAATAATAATGAATAATAATAAGAATTTGTTTTCTTTTTTATTATTACATATTTTTATAAGACAGTGTTTCTTTTTGAGACAAGAAGAAAAACACTTCAATATATTCAATAAAATGAACCTAAATTCATCATAATCCTTTTCAAATTAAGCCTATGTTTAATTTTCTTTGCACTTTGTGTTGCAAATATTACATTATGAAAGTTTTTTTATGAAGAAAGTGGCTTAAAATAAAATAAAATGCTAATTATAATGCTTTACAGGAGCAATAATGAAGGGATAGTTCAGCCAAAAACAACCTTTTTATTGTTTTCTCGCCCCCATGTCTTTCCAAACCTGTGATTTATTCCAATTGATTGAAAATTGATGAGGGAAGAGGATGATTGTGTCCTCAATTTTTTTTTTTTTTATTATAAAATATAATCATAAAAAATATATTATATTTTCACAGTCTTTCAAAGCTGTACAATAGCTCTATTTGATGCAGAGGCCAAAATATAAGCTGTTATTCACTAAAAAATAAAAGCTTGCATCTGGTGTGTCAGCACATGTTTATCTCAGAACAGATGCTTTCCATATGTTTCAAGAGAAGAACACTAAGTGTTCTCACAGACCTTTTAATGATGTCTAGACATCATAAGTAGCCGTGCAGAGAACAGGAGCCCTGTAGCTGCTGTTGAAGTCAGATGACATGGCTCACTGCTGTTCCTCACGGCCCCCTGCTGAATGAAGGCTGCATTGCTGAACTGAGCAGCGCTCCTTCAATGCAGTCTACTTTACGCCCTCTTTATAAAGACTGACACACCGGTTCTTTAGGGGGAAGACAATTATACAGTCTACATGGCACTATGATGAACTGTGGGGCTCCAGCAACAGGGGTCTTGCTTGTCAGTCATGTCATTATGAATTACCCCCTTCCGACCCACCCTTACCCTCGACCCTATCTGAAGACATGAGGTCACCAGAATCAGACAAGGTAAAAAGGAAGTGCCGCCTAATTCCGCATTTGCATTTGGGCTGCTGTTGCCTCGATTCCTTTCTAGGCTTCGGCGCAATTTTATCAGAGGAGCAACATTGAGTAGTGCCTCCACTTCGCTGTGATTGGCCGATTACTCTGTCAGTGAGTAATGCCAACCTGTCATGTTCACCAGACCTAGGTCACTTGAAACATTAAATTAAATCAAAAGAAAACTGTCCAAGTATAATATACGAGAAACAATGTACAACTGACGACGATGACATAATATCATTTTTCTATAATCTAAATGTTTTAGTATATATTTTTGCAACACAAAATGTATACAGAAAATAACTGAAAACTATAAATATAGGCAAAACTAATTCAGTTCAATTTAGTTGAATTTTTTTTTTTTTTTTGCCTAATGCTAATTTAATGCAAACAAATTATATTGTAGTTAAAATATGAAATATTGTGAAATATTATTATTAATATTATTAATAATATTCTATATTTTCCCTGTTACTATAAAGTATATTTAAATGTAATGTATGCCTTTGTGACAGATCATGTAACGCTAAAGATTGAAATAATGGCTGCGAGAAAAAGTTTTTTTTAGCATAATTGTGAACTTCTTATATTAGGCTAAGTTCCCTCTCTGGGTTTGAGTTTATAAATACTCTACTGGTCAAAAGTGTGTAACTTTTTATTGTTACTGAAAGAAGTTGTATGATTACCAAGACTGGCAGTTATTTGATCTACAGTAAAAACAGTACTACTGTGAATTAGAAAACGAAGCATTTGAGAGAGGCAGGGTATAGAGAACCTACAATAATGCACAGTATTTGAAAAACAATGTGTTTTTGAACAATAAAACATGTCAACATATTCTGTTACTCCAAATACACAAAATAATGATCTTTAAAAAAACATAATATGGCCCCTTTAAAATAGTTACATTGTAATTATAATTCACAGTAGTACTGTTTTTACTGTAGGGTAAATAACTGCCAGTCTTGGTAAGCATACGACTTCTTTCAGTAACAATAAAAAGTTCCAAACTTTTGACCAGTAGTGTATTTATAAACTCAAACCCAGAGAGGGAACTTGGCATAGTATAAGAAGTTCACAATTATGCTAGACTTGGCAAAAAAAAAAATTTTTTCTCTCGCATACTTTTTAACCTCCTGGGGCATAATCTTAGATGTTTTTGGCCCATGTTTAGTCCACAGCATCAGTGTACAAAGTGGACAGATAGTAGACAGGGGGTTTAACATCATAGACTTGTGTGTTCTGAGTTGCCCACTCTCTTCACAGGGAGCATGGGAGTTATTTTAATAGTTCTGTGAGACCTGACGACAGGTTAATTTGCCTTTCAGAATGCAGTCTTTGCCCCTGCTGGCTTCCTCTGTGGCTTCTTCTGTGTGGTGACAGCTTACTCGTTGATCCAGAATGATCATGACAACGGCACAAATCATGTTTCATTGTAAGTAATGACAGCAAAAAGTGACTTCTAAGTGCAGGTCCTGCTGGGACAACTGATATTTCAGTATGACTCTAGAAACCACAACGTATGCATTAAGTATTATACCGTAGGAGTCCGTTCTCTTTTATAAGTGGGCTTAACCTTGAATAAACCAAATCCCTGTGAATACCTCATTCTCAAATTTCAGCTACAATTTTCATTGTGCCCTCCTCCTTGCTGTGCAATGTTGAATTGGGTTCCATGGTGCTGGAGAGCAGGATGGGCTTTGACAGGGCGACCCCTTCTGCACTCCTTTGGAGCGGTGCGCTTGACAGAAACTCATTAATTATCTTGGGCGGGGTAGCATCTCGCGAAGCCTTCAGGAAAGGATGCCAGTCACCTGCCCTCTTGAGCTGAAAAATCGTTAGAGACTCTTAACATTCTTGCCTACGTGTTCATCTCGTCAGTGGGAGAATACTGCCTGCTGTCCGACACTGTCAGACTCTATTGTACTGGAGCCGAACACAGAGGCCCGGTTTAAGCTTAAATGGAGAAGACAGGTGAGGGAATGAACGAGGTTGGGGTGTTTGAGGGAGCATAGCTCCATAAGACTTTTTGGTAGGCGTGAGGTTCCTGAGTTGTCCTGGGACCACAGCTAGAAATGAAATTTCATGTTTAGTTTTTCTGGCATGGAACTAGGAGTGGGTGAAATATGATTAGACACAATAAACCAGTAGAAATCTTGACAAATTTGGGATTATTGATAGTATCGTTGTTATGCACGTTTGATGTTACGGTCTTGTGTCATCATTAAATCTTTTAAATACATTGTTGAGCCTTGACAATTTTAAACCTAATGCCCATTTGAGCGAGTATTTACATAGTCGGTTATGTCTTGTATGTAAACAGCTGGGAGAAAATCGAATCTGTGTCAGCATATTAGATCTGTGTATTAGGTCTTAAAGTGACAGTAGCCATAATGTAAATCAAACAATAAAAGAAAAATCACTAACTATTAATAAGCAGCAAATTAGATGTTTATTGAGGCAAAAGTCATAGTTAATGGTTTGTTTATAGCAAGAAGTGTGACCAAATATAATCGTACCTTTTTTTTTTAAGAAGAAAATCACGTTTATTATGAAATACGAGTACATGATGACAGAATATCTTTACATGTTACTATAGTATTAATACCAGAGTATGCCAGATTAGATTAAATGGTGTACTGCAGGTTCAGCTCAGATAAATATCCACCAAGTTGAGCAGAAAGGTCAAATAAAGGACATTTAGGTCTTTGTGCGGGCCCATGTTTTCGGGACAGTGAGGTGGGTTTAGACTGAAAAGGGTAGAATGGTATTTTGAACTATGCTTTGACCTGGTTTTCCCAGTGTAATGGCATTGTATTACAGCCAGTTCCAGCTTAGTGAGTCTTAAGATTGAGCCCTTTTGCAGTTCAAACTGCTGTGACATTCTTCTGGGCCGCTTTGCTTTGTCCTTGGGTGCAAATCGCATCAGATCTCTCATCAGAAGTCTTTGCATGCTGGGCTGACATTGGCAGCGAGAGACGTATCTGATTGATCTATCAAGGTTAAATCAAATTAATCATTCACTTGCAAATCATTCACAGAGTTCACTTGTATGGTTCCATGAGGGAATGCCTTGAAAAATGAGACATCTTGATTTGGTTTTATTTGTTTTAATATTCAAGTTTGAGAAATAGCCCTTTAAAAAGTTTTTTTATTTCACTGATGTTCGCCAGAGGGCTGGATTTCATCAGCAAAATGCTTTGCTGTGCAACTCCCGGAGGTATTTCCAAAGAGCTGCCCGTAAAACCATATGAATGCTTTGACCTTAAAACAATACAGTATATTTACTTAACATGATGGATGTGGAGGACGGGTCTTTAAGTGGCAGTGCGTCTGAACGGGATACGAAACCCTCGAGTCTTAGCAATACAAATTTAATTTCAAAGCGTCGGTTTCCCGTTGAATATCAGTTTGCCGACACCCCAGTGAGCATGGCAAACAGAGAGAGATGTTGTTTTTTGACACTCTCATTGTTCATCCCTACATACGCCCCGCTAGGTTCTGTGTGATGAAGCAATTGAAATTGATCTTGTGTCTAATCGAAACAAAATTGGTTTGAGTGGACCATTTCTCACATGACACATCAATCTCTTTTGCTCTGCTGTCTCCCCAGGGGTACATTTTACAGTTCCCAAAAGCTATCCCGTGCAGCGTGGTTCATTAAGAGACTCGCCGTGATAAAGGTGATTTACATATATTTCATGCGAAGGCCGGAAATCCCTGTAGCTGAAGTGTAGCTTAAAATAAAACCTAGTATTACTCTCTCAAAATTGTTAATCTTTGATAATATGAGCAGACAAGAAAGTTTTTGCTGTGCAGTATGAAGACATGTTTTCTCATTATACACAAATTCACAAGGGTTCTGACTTCCATAATGTGCACTAAACTTTTACAGCATCTTATTTACTTACCACCCACAATTCAGTTTAGCCAGATGTTTTGTTCATTTTCAATTCATCGTGACAGCAGTTGTCTACCAAATGAAGGAGAAGAACGTTTCTCTATTTTCCACACTGCAGAAAAGAAAATCCGTTGGTTTAAAAACAAAAGTGATTGTTAATTAATTTTACAGATATTTACGAAGAAAAAGTATCACCTTGAACGATGTGAAAGTTGAAAGACTGAAAAAGTAAAAAGTAAGTCCAATAATTATAGAAAAACTATTAAAATCAGTATTTACAGTGCAGATAAAAAAGAAAATCATGAAAGAATTAAAAGAGGAATCAGAATAATTATTTACTATTCCCATCTCTTATGCAGACATTTCATGCAAATAACTGTCGCTACATCATTGACCAGAATTAATTCTTCAAGAACGCCCTCCAATTCCTTTTGTATATGTTTTATATTTTTGTTGTCAGGATGTGTTTTTCATGTCTAGAATTTTCGTAAGAATCTTTTCTCTCAGTATAACAGGGTTGTGAAAATGGATTGGTCTTAGATTGCTTATGTTTCTTGTGGCTTAAGCACATGGTCTGATTGTTATTGTCTGTCATCATGGCTGCACACCAACCAGCGGTCACTGATCAGTTGGGCATTGTGGATGTGCGGTCATTTTCTTTTCTCTCTCGCTGAAGTGATAATACCAGAGCCTCTATACAGCTCTGATTGTTTTCGTGCCACAGCTTATGCTTGTAATCTGAAAGCCTATCGTCCTCTGCCTCAAATGAGATGGACTGATCATTTCAAATATGTGATTGCATTCAAACCAGATTTCTTTACTCCGGATGCTTACTGTAGAAACACAGTTATCTGAAAGTTTTAATGCTGTAGCCCAATAGCCTGAAAACTAGACATTAATAAACAACCCAAAATATTTGCTGCAATTAAACTAAGGGGGTATTAAAAAGTCAATTTTCGAGTTTGTGGAAAACGATGCCGACCACCACTGATCTCTTTCAATTAAATAGCGAATTACTCATCACCTGGTTCAGGATCACCTCATCAATCAGGCGTCCATAAACTGCATTTTCCAGGCATCCTAGGGCTTGTCACCTGCTGCTTCTGCCTTCTCTCTGCCAGCTCTTTTTGTCTCCCGCCTCTAATGTCTTTCCACTCTAATGACATTAGAATGTTCTGGGGGAAGAAGCGGCTGCTATCAGTGCAATTAAAGCACGGAGACTATTTTCATTTGGGACTTTAGCCAAATGACTGGTAGCACTGCTTCCAGGAAGACTTTTTCTCTCTCTGGAAAAACTTTTAGGGTCATACCTTACTCACTCATCTTTAGAAAAATAAAATAACATATCAATGGACAAATACATTGTGTAGAGGGGAAATATTTCTCACATAAAATCAAATGTTACAAAGTAAGCAAAGTATGACTTTTGATCACTGTAATAAATTGAGCATCGTTTAAACGCCACAGCCTACCTGAGTATTGTTGCTGACCATGTCCATCCCTTTATGACTACAGTGTACCCATCTTCTGATGGCTACTTCCAGCAGGATAATGCACCATGTCACAAAGCTCAAATCATCTCAGACTGGTTTCTTGAACATGACAATGAGTTAACTTTACTCAAATGGCCTCCACAGTCACCAGTGTGGTGTTTAAACTATGCTAAATTGGTACTAAGGGGCTCAAAGTGTGCCAAGAAAATATCCCCCAAACCATTACACCACCACCACCAGCCTGAACCGTTGAGACAAGGCAGGATGGATCCATGCTTTCATGTTCTTTATGCCAAATTCTGACCCTACCATCTGAATTTCAGTATACAGAAATGTGTACTTTAAAAAATGATTCTCATGTAAATAGATTTTTAAAGTAAACATATAAGTTTATATGTTAAAATAACATATACGTTTCAGGAGCACAAAACAACTGTGAATTTCTTTATTTTTCTTTTTTTTTCCCAGCATTAGTTATTAGAACTGAGACTCATTGTTTTACAGGTAGAATCATTGTAACCCATCCTATTTTTTTTTTACTTAGGCTATAGTTACAGTATCATTGCAAATTATCCAAATAGATATTACAGTGCATGTAAACATAAATTAGTCTTAAAAAAGCCAAACTAACTTTTTTGTTTAGTTTAGTTAGCAAAGAAATTGTCCATGGTGTTCATTTTTTGAGTATAGGGCAAAATGATGTGTTCAAGGGTGGATGTAATTCAAATTCTTGATTTAGTCAGTATTCAGAACAACAACAGAGTACGTAAAGCCATTTGCTGCAGGCATTTACTCAGTATCTGTATGGTGAATGGTATGGGCAGAATCCATCGCGGTGTGATGATGTGCATGTTCTTCTGTGGTGTTTTATTCATGGCAGTATCTATGGCTGCATTCTCACTTCAGAGGCCAGTGCAATGCTCTGTCTGTTTATCAGGAGCTGATAGGTGGAGGTGTAACTCATCATGGGATAAGGGCACTCGTGGCAGCCAGTGAACATGAAAATTGGATTCAGAGAGATAAGTCAATCTGTGACCATTTTATGAGGCAGACTTAAAACGAAGAAACACTGATACATTCTTCCATACATATATTAATAGTAAAAGGAAAGCTTTTACGGCGAACTGTGTCTGCATTATTAAATCTGTTTGTTTTTCTCATTTCACACATGCCTGTGAAAACCTAAAATTTGATTTGCGGTGTAGGGCAAGTAGAGCAAGGAGTATTGATTTGAACTGAATTATGTCATTCTACTAAGAAGTTTATATATGCATTCAACCGGTATTGAAATTACATTTGTGTAGATAAAGATTAAGGTTACAACCTTAATGCATGTTTAGATTTTAGTTTACAATGCTATGGGACAAATCATCATTCTGTGAACTGCACAGAACAAAATGAACATCTTCCATGGAGCCTATAAGTTATTTTTCCGTTTTACTTTTTTACTTTCTTTTTTAAAAAAAACTCCTATAAGGTAATTGCAATGGCAAACTCAATGGAGTGTGTTTATCTTGCCTCTCCACCCTGGGATTTGTGGGAAAATTCACCTAGTGCTTAATCTCGTGTGCAATGGTGCATAGACGAATGGGGGGGAAAGTATTAGAAGGCAATATTTGAATACATTTCTAATCAAAAGGGAAGCAGATATGGATGCTATGGAGGAGAAAGCTCCCTCTTTTTCTTCTACTGTAAATAAAGAGTAGGAACGATGCAGGGAAGTGAAGAGTACAAAAATGACACTTATATACCGGTTTGTTGTCCATCAGAAGGTACCAACTACAAAAACTTGAAGATTACTTTACAAAAAATATAATATATCCACATGCCTACCGATGTGAATGTATTAGAGAGTAAAGTAATCTATTTCTTTCCTTAGTAGCTCTATAGTATCTAAAGAGGTATATATAGAAAGCTATTAACATTAGCATTCATGTTAAAGGAAGATTTTCGGCTGGTGCAGAAAGTGTGCATTTTGAAATCTGCTATACATTTTTTATTTATTCTGCTATGATTTTATTAATTAATTTATTTATGTATTTATTTATTTATTTATTATTACTTTAATGGTCAAAATTGTACTTTAAGATATAATTGTTTTTATTTTTAATATATAATTAATTGGTAACATTTTACAATAAGGTTCAGATTGTCAACTTTAATACAATAAGTGTCATAAACAAACATGAACTAGCATTAGATAACATCAACTAAGAACAACACATTTTACTGCATTTATTAATCTAGGTTAATGTAAGTAAAAATACTATTGTTGATAGTTTATACATGCTTTTTTGCATGATATATTAAGTAATCTTAATTTATACAACTTGAAATGTTAAAAAAACATTATTTAATAGTAAATAAATAACAACATTAACTTGATTGAAGTAAATGCAGCATTGTAGTCACCTATTACACTACATATTATTTTATTTTGTAAAATAATAAATGATTATTACAGCCAGTAAGGGCTAACTGGTCATGCTAACCATAGCCCATTTGGTAATATCTGATATAGGAGCATTCAGTAAAACAAGTACAGTTCATATTTGCTTCACTGACAGTTTATGTTCACATTCCAATAAACAATTATGAATATGGCCACATTTACTGTAGTTTTGTGTGCATTGATTCAGGTTCAAATTCTCCAGCTGTTTGTTTGTATTGCATGAAACGGCATCGATTAAAAGATGATCTAATTTTACAGAAAACCAGATGTGACATTTAGTGCATGCACAGCAATTACATATCCAATAGATTCAACATGTCCAGGATGAATAAGCTAATAGGTTCACTGAGAATAATTCACTATTGATCCAGAAGCTTGCATAATTCACGCTCTCGCTCAATAATCATAGTTGTGGTCATTCAAGGATATATTTTGAACAAGGCTGGAAAGAATTAAATCACTGTTTAAGCTATGAGCACTAAAATAGGTCGTTCTCTTTGTTGTAGAGGACATGGTATCCTCTGTGTGTGTTTTGTTTGTGTGTTTGTTTTTCAGGATAATCCTATGTTAATCAGTGTTGCTCACTGATAAAGTTAATTTTTACTTATTTTTTCCATGCAGACTCAAAATATATTTATTTTTTTTTTTTTACCATATAGGTAATTGTAATTTCATGTAGCTACCCAGGGGTCTTAATGGTCGGTGTTGCATCATGGACACATGGTTTATCAGGCTGTGTTTGGCAGGGGTTTGGGGGTGGCATTGCTGCAGCATGCACAGGCTGGATTAAGGACTGGGAGAGATGGGTAATCTCGCAGGGAAAGGCTCATGCTTTTGTTTATTGCAGGCATGGGTCTGCACATTCCTTATCAGCTATATGCAACGAGGCCTAAACAAACACACACACACACACACACTCTCTCTCCTGTTCGCTCTCTCCTGCTCTCTCTCCTGCTTACCTTACCATGTTGGAATGCCACTAACAAAATATATGCTACGTGTACAGTATATATAGTTTTCAAGTGTGTTTTAATGTTACTTAAAATTTGACAGAGGTTTGTGTTCTGTTTCATTCCTCCAGACCGCCAGAGACGGTGCTTAAGCACTAGTGGATTATCGCTGCGCCAGCTAGACAGGTCGAGATAATATACCAAAATGGTCACATGGTGACATAGGCGGAGCCTTGAAGACATGAGCCGTTGCGGCTCAGTATTCGGCCTCTTTCACTTTCTCGCTTGACTTAGGTCGTTCTTCAGTGATCTCACACTGCCAAGTGCAGCTTACCGGAGCAGCGAATTATCGTCCTCTCAAGCTGTGACAGCACGCTTCTAAGGATCTTGGATTGGATTTCTTCAACATTGGTGAGTTTTTTGCCCTGTTATATTCGGCAACACTTATGCTTCTCGGTTCTAACCAGTGGCTAGTGTTTTTTACCGAGCTAACATTATATCAGCAGTTCCCGCTGATTCGATGATTGTGTTTTTTGTTTGTTTGTTTTTGGGGGGGGGGGGGTTACTTTGTGCATGCGTACTATTCGAATGCTAGTGCATTGATGGTTCCCCTCTGCAATTGTATTAATGCATTGATGGTTCCCCTCTGCAATTGTGTTGCTGAACACTCAGAGCTTCTAGTGCTGCCCGGTGGTTAGTGTTCTTTTGTTAGTGATTTTGTGGAACACTGTGCTTCTCTGTGCTTTTCGGTTGCTATCGTTTCTTTTCACGCCGATACGCTGAAGGCTCTTTGTTGATTGGATAATTTTTTGAAGGTTTTGCAAACACTTCGGTGCTCTCGGTGCTGTCCGGTGGCTAGTGTTTTTCTGCGTGTACGCTGATGATCCCCGTTTATTTTGGCGCAGAGTTCTACTGCTACTGGGCTTCCTTTGACATGTAAACTGTGCCCTAGCACTCTCCTTCCATGACATGTGCCCGTCGTGTTTGGGGATTCAGCATCTAAAGGAAGCCCTTACGGATCCGTGCTTGCACTTTAGTCTTTTACCCATGTCTGAGAGACTACTTCGTCTCGCGGAATTGGATCCAAAATCTGCAGTAGGGCTTGGAGATGCAGACTTACAATCTACCACTCATACTCAGAAGCATGGTGCATCTGCGGCCGCTGGGGCTCCTCATTCAAAGAAGAAAGCATCTTCACATAAAGATCATATGGAAGAAACTTCACTTTCTAAAACTGTGGTGGTTCTTTCATCAGATATGTCAGAGTTGAAACGCCTCCTTTAGACACTTCAGCCGGTGGTTCCAATCTCACATCGCTGTATTCATCGCTGATGGTTGTCTCACATCGCTGTATTCAGGCGTTGAGACGGTGGAATCACTGGGATTTTTTTATGTCAGGAGTACCGCTAGAGGTCAAAAGAAGTGGTCATGACCGATGCTTCCCTCCTTAGCTGGGGAGTGACGTGGAATCACAGGGGTGTCTGTAGCCAATAGTCTACAGTTCGATCCAGGGATCACATCAATCTCCTGGAGCTATGTGCAGTCTTCCTTGCTGGTACTGGACAGGGCCCCAACTGCTTTGGCACATCAACTGCCTAGAGCTGTGGGCAGTGCATCTAGCCTTACGGCAGTTCCGGCCACTGCTGTTGGGCAAGCACGTGCTAGTTCCCATGGACAACACAGAGGCTGTCTCGTACATCAACCGGTTGGGAGGTATACGATCACACCGCATGTCACAGCTCGCCTGCCCTCTCCTCCTCTGGAGTCACACGCAGTTCAAGTCACTGCGCGCTGTCCACATCCCGGGGCAGCTCAATCGTGCGGACGACGCACTCTCACGACAGCTCACGTCCCCCGGAGAGTGGCGACTTTATCCCGAGATGATCCGGCTCATCTGGAGTCGATTCGGGGAAGCTCAGATGGACCTGTTTGCTTCCCACGAGTCCTCCCACTGCCAGCTGTATTTTTCCCTGACCGAGGGCCGCCTCGGCACGGACGCACTGGCACACAGCTGTCCTCAGGCTTATGCAAGTATGCGTTTCCCCCAGTGAACCTACTCGCACAGACACTGTGCAAGCTCAGGGAGGATGAGGAGCAGGTCCTGCTTGTTGCGCCGCATTGTCCCACCCAGACCTGGTTTCCCGAACTCATTTCCCTCGTGACAGCACCTCCCTGGTGCATTCCTCTGAGGAAGGACCTCCTCTCTCAGGGGCTCGGCACCATATGGCACCCGCGTCCAGATCTGTGGAACCTCCATGTGTGGCTCCTGCACGGGACGCGGCAGACTTGAGCAGTCTACCACTGGCAGTGGTAGAGACCATCACTCAGGCTAGAGCTCCTTCAACAAGGCAAACCTACGCACTGAAGTGGAGTCTGTTCGCAAACTGTTGTTCTTCTCGCCGAGAAGACCCTTCGAAGATGCACAATTGGAATAGTGCTTTCTTTCCTGCAAGAAAGTTTGGAGCGTAGGCTGTCACCCTCCACCTTGAAAGTGTATGTGGCCACTATCGCGGTCCACCACGATGCAGTGGACGGCCAGTCCCTGAGAAAGCATGATCTCATTGTGACGTTCCTGAAGGGTGCCAGGAGGATGAATCCCTCCAGGTCACCCCTTGTGCCCTCTTGGGACCTCTCTATCGTCCTGGCTGGACTTCAGAGGGACCCCTTTGAGCTGCTGGACTCAGTCAAGCTGAAATTCCTGTCTGCTAAGACAACGTTCCTGACCGTGCTCACTTCGATCAAAAGGGTCGGGGACCTCCAAGCGTTTTCGGTAAGCGAAGAGTACCTTGTGTTCGGGCCGGATTACACTCACATTGTCTTGAGACCCCGGCCTGGATACGTGCCCAAGGTTCCCACCACGCCCTTCCACGATCAGGTGGTGAACCTGCAAGCACTGCCCTCGGAGGAGCCAGATCCAGCCTTATCATTGCTGTGTCCCGTAAGAGCATTGCGCATATACGTGGACCACACCCGGAGCTTCAGAAGCTCTGAGCAGCTCTTTGTCTGCTACGGAGGGCAGCAGAAAGGGAAGGCTGTCTCCAAACAGAGGTTGGCCCACTGGATAGTGTATGCCGTCGCCTTGGCGTACCAATCTCAAGGCGAGCCGTGCCCCCTGGGGGTGAGGGGCCATTCCCCCTCACCCGGGGATACGAGCGTCTTTTTCTCCTCCAGTTCAGTTCCCCGGACGGTGAACCCTGGTGGAATCCT
Source organism: Ptychobarbus kaznakovi (assembly GCA_027422405.1). Classification (NCBI taxonomy): domain Eukaryota; kingdom Metazoa; phylum Chordata; class Actinopteri; order Cypriniformes; family Cyprinidae; genus Ptychobarbus; species Ptychobarbus kaznakovi. The sequence continues at coordinate 14,542,359 of CM049802.1, read as the reverse complement.
CCAAGCACCCCCGGCAGTCAGACTGGGCAGAGCAGTCTGACGTCAGGCCTAGTACTGGTGTTAGCTCGCCCGGGTCTCCGGTCAGCCCCTGTACTGGGCTAGGTGTCCGTATGACCTGATTTCCCTTCGGGTAATCCCATATGTGTATTCTTCCACAGTAAGGTTTCCCTCATGGTAAACACGTGTATTCTCTTTGACAGAGCTCTCTGTCAGGTTCTGCTGGAAGCCCTCCTCCCTAGACCTTGGTAGGATCTGCCCCAGAATCCAGTCGTATGTAGTACTGCCCCAAGCCTGGGTCAGTCCATATTAGTGTCTCCACATGTTACCTCCCTTCTCCGGAAGGCTCGCTTCCCTGCCGTTACTGCCAAGATGTAACAACAAATAGGAAAGATTTGAAGCCGTCTTTTACTGAAGGTCAAAATCCCTTCTGATTTCTGTGGGGAAAGGAACAGCGGCTTGGCTATCTCCAGCAGCGATGTACTCAGTGGTCCCTGCGGGCACCAAGGTTAGCGAATTTGCGTTGGGGCGGTGGCAAGGTTGCAACCTCTTGCATGGCATTTATCTGTCACGCGCTCGTTTGTCAACATCTGCATGCCATGAGGTTGTAACGGGGTTCAGCTTGTGGCGCTTTTTTTTTGTTGTTGGGGGCAGTCGTGGCTAGTGGATAGCGCGTTTGACTTGTAATCCGAGGTTGTGGGTTCGAATCTCCGCTCCGGCAGGAATTGTCCACGACTGAGGTGAGACCCTTGAGCAAGGCACCGAACCCCCGACTGCTCCCCGGGTGCCACAGTGCTGGCTGCCCACTGCTCCAAGTGTGTGCACTTGGATGGGTTAAATGCAGAGAACACATTTCACTGCTGGTTATACTCTGTATAATTGTTTATGTGACAAATAAAGCTCATCTGAGCTTAACCATTTCCATAGGACCCCTATGTCATCACGACATAACTGGTAGTGACCGACAGATAGGGAATGTCTAGGTTACATACGTAACCCCCGTTCCCTGATGGAGGGAACGGAGACGTTATGTCCCCATGCCACAATCTTGAACCATTGCTGTTTGCCAGGGACTCGTTCTCGGCTCCTCAGCGTAAAACCTAATGAGTGGATGCACCTGTCGCCCTTTTATACCCGTATGCACGGGGAGTGGCTCAGGTATGTAAAATCCACTATCCAATTTCATTGGCATTTTCTCTTAAAGTCAGAGATGATTGGGGCTTCCAGGTAAATCCCCCTATGTCGTCACGACATAACGTCTCCGTTCCCTCCATCAGGGAACGGGGGTTACGTACGTAACCTAGACGTTACATAACTATAATTTTCTACTTTTGTGTAGCATGGAAAAATAACAGCATACATGTACATAACGACAGGAATGGAAGTGAATAAAAAAAAAAAATCACAGTATCATGGCCAACCATTCGAAATACATGCCTCTAAATGCATTTCTGCAACAACGCTATATACCTTACTGCACGTTTCACAGCGATTTCAAAGTAAAACGTCAAGTGAGTGGCACTAAAACGTTGGTTCAATACGTTAACTCATAATTCAAATGTATGGGCTGTGTCACTAATGTTTGATGCTCTATCAAGTTGGAAATATCCCCTTCACCAAACCCAACCCTAAACCTACCCGATAGTTTTAACAAATGCAAGTGATATTAAAACGAATTTGTTGATGCAGCCGTGCTATTTTAACTTCCTTATGCGGATTTGAGCTGTTTTGTTGAACCGTAGATTTACGGGGTTCGTACTAGAGCTCTTTACCTCTTAAGTTCAATGCCATATCGCGTGAGCTACCGAGCAAACCTACTGAATTAGAAAACGCATGCATATGAAGCTGGATATGTGATGCTAACATTTAAATGATTCGTTTTCATATCTCACAGCATGTTAAATTTGTTTGAAAAGTCATAACATAATATTACTTAAGTAATTATGCGAAAATTTGGCTTTATTAATTGATACTCTGGACGTGCAAATCATACTTTGTGTGAAAAGAAACAAAGGATGAGTTTTACTGCCTCTAGTGTTTTTCAGCTGGAAACAGCAGCATGTATAGTTACGTGTTTTTTTGTTATTTTTAGGTTTGCAGAAATTTAGAGGCAAGTATTTCCAATGAGCCTATGTTGCTCACCGCAGTGGCTCTAAAGCTACATATTTATTTACAAAGACAAATAGGGCCTATACATCTAGTTTTTAGAAGTTGGTCATCTATAAACTTGATAATTTTGAAAGTTTGTTAATGTTGGGGAGTTGTTTGTTAACATGGAAATTTGCATGTAAACAGTAAATAAGAAACATAACCATGAAAACAGCTGCAATCATGCAGTTTCAGTCATACTTCGATATAGAATGTGCTGTTTATAATGTTTTCTGTTTGTGTGTTTGTTTGTTTGTTTGTTTGCTTGTTTATACACAATACTTTCACCCAAACTGAATAATTAAAAACAAGTTTAAATGGTTAAATCTTCTATACATATTGTACATTTTTGTTTTTACTTTTTTATTTCCGGCACACTCCAGTTCTTGTTAAAACACACTAGACAAGCTTATTCTGAGCATTTTAAGCACTTTTTGTGCTTACACTTTAATTGAGCATGAGCAGCGCAGCAAAAATATACTCGGTGCCAAAAGAGATTTGTCTCTCAACAGGGTTTGAGAGCAGTGTCTCTACTAAAAGTGAAACTGTAAGTTTAACTGCTTCAAGAACAGAAATGTTATAGCCAGAGCTGGGTAGATTACTTACAAGTTATAATCCGTTACTGATTTCAGATTACATGACAAAAATTGCAGTCAGTAACGTAGTCCGTTACATTACACATTTCAGGTAATATAATAAGATTACTTTTAGGTTATTTCTAGATTACGTTTGATTTAACTCATTTATCACATTGATTTAAATAGCATTATCTTGTACCATAATGATGTAAAAATGCAAAGAGTAAGAAAACTTGATTCATTCATTGTAATTTACAACATGAAGTGCATTAAACATTATATTACATCAAGGTTTCCCAAACTTGGGTTCGTAAAGGAACTGAAGGGGGGTTGTGAGTTTAAGCTGTGTGAAAAGCTGACAATAAATGAAATCACAGTTTCTCCCATGCATAATTATAACCATCTTTGCATTTCTATAGTCTTTGTTTTAAAAAAAAACACTTACTAAAAAAGAGGAAATATTTTTATTTACCTACATGCCATGTGATCAATAATCAACATCAAAGAAACTGTGAACATGCAAACGTGATACTTATTTATTTAAATATTTATTTTAAAATCTCAGGGGTACTTAAAGCAAATATATTTGGTGAATAAAGTTTAGATGACAAAAAGTTTCGGAATGCTTGCATTAACTAAGAAACAACGTGAATATGTGCATTTTAATTAGTTAGCCTATAATTGATAATACATGGTTAAAAAACCTACAGAGTAATAATTCAAATAAAAATGAATGTGTTCATCAGTAGTTGATGCAATGTTGAAACCATTCTTAAACCTGAAATGATTTTTAAATCCAGTGGTCAAATGCTGTCGCCACCTGACTAAAGACTGATCTTTGTGTGAATCTCCACAAAACTGGACCATATATACATATATAATATGTATACAATCGGTAGGATATTTTAGAAATAAAAATTTTAAAAGATGAAATAGAGAAATTAGGAAGAATCAATTATTTATGAATAATTTATTGCAATTGTGTGAATAATATATAATCATGTAATTCATAAAAAAGTAACTGTAGTCTGTTTACGAGTATTTTTAAATGTAACTTACTCTGATTACAATTACTGCATTTTTGGATTCTGATTACGTAATCCAGAATACATGAAATCAGTTACTACCCAGCTCTGGTTACAGCCTTACTACTGAGAAATGTCATGTAGCTTTTTAGCAGAAAACCTGGTGCATGTCTTCGGTTGATAATAAAATTTAATTTTGCATGAAAACATAAAATAGTTTAGCATTTGTATCCTATTATTTGTTACATTTATTAGCTTTGTCATTGTCTTTGTGGGTTTTGTTTTTTGCAGTTGTACTTTGTAAGGACATTTGCAATATCTGAAATCATCTGGCAAAGTGATATGGACATTAAGTGGACCTGCCTGGAACTACTTAAGCATTCATCAGCCCCATAGTGTAAATATATTACAAAATTACTTTTGTTGCTGGGGTTAATACATAGGATGTGTACTATATTTTTTTCTTTATTTCATCAGTCTAGGAAGTGTTTGGAATTTGTAATTAGTTCTGTTTAAATTTGATAAGGGGAATTTGTCCTTACAACAAGTTTTCATAGTGTTTTAAAATTCAACAGAAACAAAATAATGAAATACATTACTTTGGTCATGGTTCAGGTTAATGAAAGGTCTGACTCGTCAGCAGAGAACAAAGCAGCAACCAATGACCACAGGCTCGCACAACACGTAATTACCATTAAGACTGGTAAAAATATGCTGACCTGGGTCTTGTGCAATCAGCAACAATGTAAATGGCAATAACTTGGAAATTACCAGTCCTTTGGGATAAATGAGTCATTCATGAGTTAACCACCTATTAATTATTCTGTCTCTTATTCTGGTATAAGATAAATGATTAGGAAAGTAATTCGTTCTCTTTTACTGGAACTATGTATTTATACAGCTGGACCTCCTCCTCTTGATCATTGTATCCTGAACATGGAGCATCAGATTAGTGTGCAATCTTTACATGCTTTATGACAGACCTGAAAATGAAAAATCTGTCACTCTGATATCAATTCAAACCCGTATGATGTTATCCTGAGAGTTTTAGGTTGTTATTCTCAGAAAATATAAGCCTTTTTTCCTTTATCTAACAAAAGTACTAGAAAATATGGATAGCTTAATTTTATTTTACATTTTTGTTTTTCCCCTTATCTATTCCTTTAAAAGTCGCTGTGTTCTACAGTCGTGCAAACATTATGTAGCTTAATTAGCACAAATTAAATGTTGAATCATGGTTCAGCATATTGTAAGTGGATGGTCTTTTGAAATGGATTTTTATTGTTTTGTCTGAACACCCAAGTGGAAGGAAAATCTAGAGATGGGCTTATCGCTCCTCACAAGACATAAAGGTGCACATTTAGCATATTGACCGATTTCTTTCAAATTATGACCTTCCGAATGCATAGGAAATGTCAGCAATGGTTGAGTAAAACTGGTCACATTTGCAATTCCCAGTCCCTCTTTGCACAGAAAAAAACAGGAGCTGACAATGACAGGCATACTGGAGCAAGAAAGCCTTTTTACCAGCCTTGTACACACCTTAAGTAGTGTGTGTGAGAGTGTGTGTATCTGTAAGTGTATGTATGTGTGTATGTACACACGTCCATAACACGCATTGAGCGCTCCACGGAAGTACAAGCTGTGGATGAAAATAGCTTCCAGACCTCTAATTGGGGATGTTTACTTCCTTTCCCAGAGATCAGTGTGCAGCTGGGGTAGTTTGAAAGATTTGCATAAGCTCTGACCCATTCTTAACACATCATACATATCGTAAAGCTTCTGTTTTTAGATTTTTTTTATTTAACCTTTTATTATATTACATTTATCAGCAGCCAATAATGCTAAATTGAATTTGATACTGTAAGAAAATAAATAAATAACACACACACACACACACATATATATATATATATATATAATTATTATGTTATTATTATTATTATATATGTATTCGATTTATTTTTGGAATGATGTCTGCAGTCAGCATTCATCACTTTTTTTGTAAAAAAAAATCCGAAATTTTCTGATTATGTCCTGAGTTTAAATTAATAAATAAATTAATAAGTAAGACTTTTCACAATATATTATTTAAAAGTTTGGGGTAGTAGATTTTTTCTATTTTTGAAAGAAGTCTCTTATGCTCAGCAAGGCTGTATTTAAATAAAGTAAAATATTAATATTGTGAAATATTACAGTTTAATATAGTGTCTCTATTTGAATATATGATGGAAAACTGAAATTTCAGCATCATTACTGCCATCTTCAGTGTCATATGACGCACATACTGATTTTCCTGAGTTAGATGTGTTCCTGGGTCAGCATATGTTGTTGACCCTGGAACAAAATTTTTATTCAAAAATGTAATCTTGACCATTCCCCTACACCTAAACCTAAACTTAACCATGAGTAATCCCTAAAATCAGAGGAAAGGATAGATAAATGACAATGATGTACAAGCGACAAACACTGATTGTAAGCCTAACCTTCACAAAAATTATAAACGTGTTCTTCAAATCTGATTGTTTTATAGCAATGTTGTTCCAGGGTCAACAAAGATGTTGATCCAGGAACATGTCGCACTTGGTAAAATCAGGTTCTGCTTCACAATACCCTTCAGAAATATGCTGATTTGGAGAAACATTGTTAAAAACTATTGTGCTGCGTGACATTTTTGGATTCACTGTCACTTTTGATCAATTTACTGCAATGCACCTTTGTTGAATAAAAGTATACATTTTATTTAAAAAAGACCTTAAACTTTTAAACGGTAGTGTATAATTACATGACTGAGAGAAAATAAAGCATTATTATAATTGATTACAAAACAGTACAGACCAATATATTAGTTTTAATAACATTGAAAACCACTGCAGCATTCCTTTACCTTCTTAGACATGTTATATTTGTTACTGGGGTCTGTGTCGTACTGTAGTAGCTGTCAGGTGCTTTTAAAACCTGTGCATGAGAAGCAGCTGGCAGCGGGCAGTCTGTGTTCTGCGCTGGAACGCTTGGCTGCTCCCATGATGCTTTTTCTGGCTTTTCCTCTCTGTAAAAGGCTTTGTCTTCTGTAAAACACCACGTTTAGCATAATGAAATGTAGGAACCATTCACTGAGAGCTCAAATGGAATGCAGACTGACATGTAGTATATTTCCTGGCTGGGGAACAGTCTAATGTGGTTTACATTCACATCTAGTCTCATAAGCTCAGAAATAGAGGAACGCGAAGCATGCAGATGCTACCCGGTCAAGTCACTTTCCGTTAGTAATTTACACACAGAGACATGCATACATGCACACACGCACACCAATCAGGTACAGTCTGTGGAGCAAATTGTATTATTCTGCAGGGTGTAGTTAATGATAATACAAGACATTTGTGTTCATGTGGGAAAGTTCAATTCATCACTCTTTGTAATTATTTGCGGCACTAAACATAAAACATTGCATTCAGCACAGTCCTTATTGACCTTATTATTTTTTTTTTTAAGTACACAATGCTTCGTTTATGGAAAAGAACTAAAACTAACATATGATCGGACTGAAACCGAAAACTTATTTTACTGCTTTAAATAACATTCTAAATCGGAAATAATATTATATTTCAAGAAACATTTTTCTAATAATTTGTCTGTGTGTTTGTTTATTTATTATGCAAATTAGTGACATATGTCAAAATAAATCACTGAGCCACATCTAGAAATATAATATTGTACAGTAAAGTTCAAAAGTTTGGAATAATTACATTATTTTATATTTTTTTTAATACTTTTACATTATTTTTATTTAAAAAATATAAGTTCTTCTCACTGCAAGATACACATTGAATCAATAACAGTATATTATGTATATATAAAATTAAAAAAATATATTCAATAATTTAATTTTTAATTTTTTAAAAAAAAAAAGTATTCCTGTGATGCAAAGCCGAATTTTCAGCAGCCATTGCAGTTTTCAGTGTCACACGATCCTTCAGAAATAATTTTAATATGCTGATTTGGTGTACAATTACTAATAATATATAATTTAATTATTTTAATCTTGGTACTTCAAGAAAACAACAACAACAAAACAGTCAGGCTGTTTATGTTTGCCTATAATATATTCGTTTACCAGATTTACTTCTTTCTTAAACCTGTACACTGAAGAAAAAATGGTTTAGAAACAATTTTCACTCAGAAATTGCTTTTAAATTTCACAAACAATTACACAGATATAGCAAGTAACACATTAAATTAAAGATGACATTTTGAATTAGAAAAACTACAATTACTTTTTTATTGGAAAACATATTCAGTAGCCTTTGTTTTATTTAAAACTTCAAAAAAATCTACTTATATGTTTAGAGTTAGTTTTTTTTATTTATTCTTTTTTTTACATTTGCAAACTGTTTATTGTACAGTTACATGTAATAGTAGACCTCTAGTTCAGTTTTGCCTCTATTCTGATGTTTGTACACCAGCTGTTTACTTCGCTCAAGATGGATGGTCACGTTAAAGGATTGACTAAAAAAGGTAGTATCTTCCCAAATGGTTTACAAACTCGTCTGGTGAAAAGGACACCTGTAGCAGTTGTTGCCAGCACTGAGCCACAAAGGCCGGTTTTGTCCCTCTGTCTTTCCTTTGGCTTCTCTTCCCTGCTGCCAGCGCTCGTCCCTGCATGGCACACGGATGGCGCACTGGCCCCAGCGGAGCTGTCACTCAAACCCCCAGGGCTGGGGGCCTTTGGAGGGCATGCCGTGGCGGAGGGGAGAGCGAGAGGAAGTATTTGGAGTGTAATTCAATTTTGATGATATTGACACCCCCTCTGTAATTTCCCCTCGAACACTTGGGGTGTTATTTCTAACTACAAAATGGACTTTATTAACCCCTGCCATTTCAGGCTTCTTTCTCCTGGGGCTCTCACGCAGCACAGCCTCAAAAGAAGCATCTGCTGGCCTTTTCACAGCACCTAGTCTCCCTTTTAACAGCAAAACGATAGAGCGCAATTTTTCATCCTGTCATGTAATGAGTGAGAAATGCTCGCAAACTGATTACTGGGGGAAGGACTCTGTGACATTTGCATCGCAAGTATATTTTTTCTACGCTTGATGTGTTTCGTGGTTGAATGTCACTCCGTTGCATCAGTTTCCACTGCCATGAAAAAGTAAGGGAGAAAGAAAACTGTACCACCTTCAAAATCTCCTCAATCCGCAGGTTATTTCTATACGGCACATGCCGCGTAAACATGAAATAGCTGGTTTAGTGTGTGCTGTGTTCTTCCCTCCTCTCTCTAAGTGTGCATTGATCCATTTCTAGCTTCAGTGAGGATGAGGAAAGATAGGGGACGCAAATTGGAAGTTGTTTTAAGATGCAGACAGCCCCTGACTTTTCCCTCCACGGCCTGTCACATCTCCAAGTCCCACTTTGCATGGCAGAATAGGTTTTTGTAATAGAATTCTCCCCGCAAAGGAGGTTAATTACGTTTCTTCTTCTTTATCTCCTGCTCTTTTTTCTACCTCTCTTCCTTTTCTCTATCTCTCGTTCTCCCTCCATCCATCTCTAACTTTCTCAGTCGTGAACGAAGAAAAACGCAGTTAAAAGATCAAGAGGAGAAATGCGTTTGCGATGGTAGATGTGTTTTCATTGATAACACTTTACTAACGTTAAATTTGCTAATATTGTTTGGATATGATCAAGTAAAAGGAACCATTTTTAAAGCATTTATAATGCTAATGCATATACTGTTGCTTATTGTTAATTCATTCTACCATTCAAAGGTTTGGGGTCAATATGTTTTTTTTTATTAATTAATAAAAATAATAATAATACTGTTTTTAAGAAAGAATGCATTCAGTTGATCAAAGGTGATAGCAAAGACTATATTTATATTATATATATAGTGATATTTTTATATTAAAGCATATTAGAGTGATTTCTTAAGGATCATGTGACATTGAAGACTGGCGTAATGGCTCCTGAAAATTCATCTTTCAAATTAATTTCATTTTAAAATATATTACAAAATTAAGCAGTTATTTTCAATTGTAATAATATTTCACAATTTTGTAGTTCTTACTGTATTTTTGATCAAATAAATGCCACCTTGGTGAGCATAAGAGACTTCTTTCAGAAATCTTATACAGACCCCAAATGTTTTAGTGGTTGTGAAATTAATATTTACATTAAGAAATGCTGTAAAGGTATTGTTTTTTGTTAAATCATAATGCCTAATACATTAAATAACACTAACAAATTGAACCTTACTGTAAAGTGTTAAGGTGCAAAGTTGCTTCCAAAATGTAAAAAGGTAGCTGCAGCTCTGTTGGATCTGTAATGGGTTAGTTTGAGAAAACATCACCTACGATACTATAGACAAGCGTGTTGGTATATTCCTGTTTGGTCCCGGTACTGATGTGTGTTTGTTAACCAAACAAAGTAGTTTACCAACAGGCTTACCATTTACAGCATGTGTATGGTTTGGCTCTGGGATTTGCACAGCTTAACAGCATTATTTCAGTTTGTGACTGCAAACCTGCGCCTTTGAGAACAAACCTGGGCCAGTGAAGAGAAAATATGACTTTTTTATGACAAGACGAATTCAGGTTGTAAAAGGTAATGTGCTGTGACTTTGCAAATATGTAATAATATTTGTGAATTAATAATTAATGTTTTTCACCTTAAAAAATTATATATGTGACCCTGGATCACAAAACCAGTCATAATTAGGTATTTGTAGCAATAGCCAACAATACATTGTATGGGTGGGTCAAAATTATCGAATATTATGCCAAAACTATATAGGATAGTTTTATCTAATTTGAATATAAAGGATATTAAGTAAATATTATGTTCCATGAAGATATTTAGAAAATTCCCTACCATAAATATATCAAAACTTAATTTTTGATTTGTAATATGGACTGCTAAGAACTTCATCCTAACAAACCACACATCAATGGAAAGCATATTTATTCAGCTTTCAGATGATGTAGAAATCTCAATTTAAAAGTAAAATGATCCTTATGACTGGTTGTGTGGTCCAGGGTCACATATACTTGCATTAGACTTCACAAACATCTTTTTGAGGCCACCATAATCTCAGATACTTTTATAAAATGGCCTCTCTTCAGTTGTATAACATTTCCACACATAACTAGAGCCTAAAGTCTGCTTGACTTTGATCCACCGCCTCTCTCATTCTAGCAGTGTAAATCACATAATAGCAGAACTGGGCCCTCGCCGTGTCTTTGTCGGGTCCTGCTTAGAGCAAGCAGGTTCCGTTAAGATGAGGGTGAGTGGGAGGACTGCCCACTGAAACATACAGGGGGCGTCAACTCCCAGAAATCCAACAGCCCACCAGTGGCCATGGAGAAGGGGATTTCCTGTGTGTGAGGACATATGACTGTCACCCTAGGAATCCAAAGCTCTGCAAAGCCTGTAAAGTGCAGTGGGAAACTTTTAGCATGGATAGATTTTTCTGCAGTTTGTATGCCATTTAATTTCCTGTTGAGGGTTGAAGCAGTGAGTTAATGATAGAGAATGCTCACTAAATATATAAATATGTCCAGTATCTTGACAATTGAGGCCCTGAAACATATATGGAATTTGTTTATTTACTTTTTGATTAATTGATTGATTTATTGATTTATTATAATAGACTATACCAGTGTTATTTTATTGTAATTAGCATACTATTATAGTTTAGTAATGATTTGAAACAGTTTTTATTTGTAGATTTTCCATTTTCTATTTAATTTTAAAGTTGTATTTTTTATTTAAAGCTTTTTATTTCTTTGTGTCTATATAATTTGTATTCTTTTTATAAAAGGGCCACTCCTGGGAAGGTTCACCACTGTTCCAAGTTTTCTCCATTTGTGGATAATGGCTTTGACTGTGGTTCGCTGGAGTCCCATATTTACTCGAGTTATCTTTGTGCAATTTTAAAATGAGTTTGATGATCAGAATCATTCAAGTGTGACAAATATGCACCAAAAATTAAAACAAAGGAAGGGGGCAAAAACTTTTTCACTCCACTGTATATGGCAGGGGTCACCAAGTTCGGTCCTGGAGGGCCGATGTCCCTGCAGAGTTTAGCTCCAACCCTAATCAAACACACCTGAAGCAGCTATACTTGAAACTTCCAGACAGGTGTGTTGAGGCAAGTTGGAGCTAAACTCTACAGGACACCGGCCCTCCAGGATCAAGTTTGATGACCCCTGGTATATGGTAACACTTTAATATAGGGATTATTAGCATGCCAGTGATTATTATATTGGCTGTTTATTAGTACTTATAGAACACATATTCTGCATGACCATATTCTACATCTCGAATCCTACCCAATACCTTAACAAATACCTTACTAACTATTAATAAGCAGCAAATAGGAGTTTATTGAGGCAAGTGCACCGACCCCCAAAAATAACCCCTGTGCATAATAAGAACTGCAGTTCTTATATGTTGATATATGTTTATACGCTTGCCCATTCTAAGCTTTCCAGACACAGTTACAATGTTCACAGATCTAAAGGACACACTTTGCAATGGAACCAGTCAATCATGCTCATTTCAGCCCATGTACAGATCCTCCTTCAGAAAAAGGTCACTATAAATGTGCACACTTCTCCACCACTCCTGCACAAACAAACACACTCATTCTCAAAGCCGTATTATATTGCAGGATTATCAGCGGCAGAAAATGTGTTCCTCAAAGACGTATTTCCCTAAAGCTCTTTAGAGCGCCTACCAGAGATGTGCGATCTTATCAAGCTCCCAATCCCAAGGTACAAATCTTTGTGGCATTAAACCACACTGACTATCAGTGTGACTAAAGCCACATATTACCATATAGCTGCACCACTGCTGTAGGTAGAATGTTTATTGAAGGCCTGGGTATGAAAATGTGCATTAGTACCTGCAAGCCGTATGTAACCAGGGTTATTGTAGTTAACTCAAACTAAAGCTGAAACAAAAACTAAAACCACAAAAAATTGTTACTTGAAATAAAGCATTACATGCATAAAAAATGTGTATATATAAATGTATAATGTATAAAATATATATATAGACTATAAAAAAATTATTTCAGCTAGTTGGCAAGGCAACATTTCTTAATGTTCTCAACTAAATTTACTAAAATAACTAAAACTAAAATAAACATGATATATAGAAACAAATAAACAAAAACTAGTAAAAATGACAAAAATGCACAACAAATTACTAAAACATTAACTTAAATTACATTAGAAAATAAAAATAAAAACTCATAAATGTGAAATAATAATCAAATTGTATTTAAAAAAATTAAATATTAACTATTCAATGATCATAGTTCAGAAAATAAACAAATTAGGGCTGAACATGATTTACGGTGCTTCTACACTTGATCTTTACTATTAAAAGATGGCCATTAAGTTAGTTCTAATTTTATATTTCTGTTGTAAAATAATTATTTTGGTTTATCTGGTCATTATTCCTACATTACATTATAATGTATAATCATTCCTACATTATTAGTGTAATATTAATGTTGGGGACATATTCCAAAATAAATATATAAATGAACAAAGTAGAAGATCTAATCCAGTACTCTAGGAAGAGCAGACCAGTGCACAAGGGGATTACATCCAAGTATTATGATATTGAACGGATGAGCCCAGAGATTATCCCAAGTTTAATCAACCCATTCCATGAGCTTACGTAGATATTTATAAAGCACAATTGATCAGGTCATTGAGAGGGGGAAAAATATGAAATATAATACGGAAATTGGAGTAGTTTTAAATTAGTTTTAGCGTTTGTGATTACTTATAAATAAATAAGACACTGGTTTATTTTTCCTTATACTTAATTATACTTCTGAATGCTTCAATGAGGTTTTCCAGAGCAGGTAGTGGTGATATGTAATATTTTAAATTTATGAAGCATCTGCATAATATAGATAAGGCATTTAATTAACCTGGCTGTAAAAGCGTTCTTCTATTAAATATGAATGATTTCACTTTTTGCTTTGATTTCTAAATGTTTCATTTTTACAAGCACGCAGATGCATCTTCAAAGTGCTTCCTTCTCATTTTCAAGAGTATACAAACACTTCATGAAAGACAGTGGGAGAGCAAACATGTTGCATAAACTCATAGAGCGCAGATGTGGTCACAGCTTTGTCTGATTTATGTCTATGGCATATTGAAATGCTCAAGGGAAATACTGTATACTGGATAGACAAGGACATTGTCTAATTCCTTGCAGTCTTCTGTCATACATGGTATGAAAAATATTCTTTATTGCTGCTGTAAGTGTGTAACAAGGAATGAGTTTGACACTTTTAGCAGCAGGGTCATCCATAAAGTATATTCATGAGGAGGTGAAGGAGACATTGAAGGTCCAAACCCCTCAGAGCTGCTCAGCATGGTGCTGCAGTCAAACATATAATACACTCAAATAGCTTTAAAGAGCAGTGCTTACACATTGAGCATGATTTTTTTGCAGTGGGAAATACCTTATAAAAGGGATACTGGGGCTAGTTGCTTCAAGGTTTATATCTCAGTAACTCAAAAATGTGTTTTCTCTAACAGTTATTTTCCAACAAGTAGTTTCCAACACCTGGTTAAAACCTTCTTAAGTCAGAATAATATTTGTGAATTCAGTCCAATAACAAAAATTTCAATATTGTGTTTTGTTTTGTTTTTTTCTTAGAGCCAAATAATCACAGTAATAGACTAGGGTTGCATTGCAATAAATTATTTACATATATTCAATTAATTATACTTATATTCTAAACTCATAGTCATACTACTATTAATTATATAATATTTCTGCAACTCACTCACATTTAACACATGATAGCATGGCTATAACTGATCAAATCTTTTAATATATGTTTCTTTCTGGAACTTTGAACCAGTCACTGCCTTTCTCATCCTTCATGGTGTGGACATTTGCCTTTGTGTTGAAGATTTTTTTCTTCCTTCAATTCTTCAAATTGTCTCAAACCGCACTTTGACTGATAGGTAAAGTATTTGAGAGGTGTGTATCTGCATTAGCTATTGCCATTATTCTACATTTATTTTATTCATAAACATGATAAAAGATGAGAATCTGACGATAGCTATCAGCTTCTTTTCTAGCTATTGAAACTAAACCTACTAAGACAGAACTGCACAGCAAAGTTTCATCACAATTACATTAGGCTCATCAAATAGTGTAAATGATAAGCTGATTTCATATATGAACTTCACGGTGCATTATGAAGATCAATGCAATTTGTTCAATCTAAATGAGGTCTTCCAAGTTATCAAAGTGCTGCAAGATTAGCTTTAATGTGTTTAAATTTGCACACCAGCTGTCGCATTAAATGGACGGGCGTAACTTAATTCAACTTCAGACTTATGTGCAGAAGGTTGCGTAAGTGAACGCATTACTGCATCCAATCGCTCATTAAATCTGAATGACCAACTCAATCAGCAGCTGAGATAAAAACACATTCATCTTTATTTGGCAGAGTCTTCTTTTTATGACCGCATATCTGCTGCAAAACCGTTTAATGATATTTTACATACTAGTTTTCACTTTTCCTACGTGTAAAAACCAGGACTTGTAATGTTGCATATGTTGTTTTTGTTTTGTTTTTGAATAATCCTCACGCTTTGGATTGCTAAATTAAATAAATAAATAAATAATAAATAATAATTATAAATTATGATATGTATTGATCAAATCAATTGCCCTTTGGACTTTTTTGTTATTTCATGGTGTTTTTTTTGTGTGTTTTTTTTCCTTCAATTCTTCAAATTGTCTCATTTGTTATAATGTATTTATATATCTGTTTATCTATCTATTTATTTGTTTATTAAAAAGAAGAAATTATCACTTTTATTCAGCAAGGATGCATTAAATTGATCAAAAGTGAGAGTAAAGACATCTATTTCAAATCAATGAAATAATCAATGAAACCAATCAAAGTTGTGTGGATCCTGAAAAGACCAGGTGTAAATGCCGTCCGTAACGCTTTCAAGGCGCATTTAAATCCAATCGCTCAAACCACTTCAGGAGATGGTCTGGGCCGCATTCCAGACAAAACCGGACAAGTGTAAATGCATCTGGTTGTTGAAACCACATATGCTAATTTTACTCCTCCCAAAATATTAAAATAATAAATGTGTGAGAGCGTTTTATAGGCTATATGTGTTTATGGTGGCATCCTCCCACGCTGTCGACGCGGCGAGCCTGCAGAATTCCCAAGTAAACTCGACGAAGGGAGATCTCTGCAGGCTAGGGTGATGAACTCTGCTGCGACCTCCATCGCCACGGGGGAAAAAAACAGGAACAACAAAAAAACTCACAAAACGGGGAAAACAAAACGGGAAAATACGGCGTAGTTAACTGTATTTTGGTCGGCTGTTCTGTCACGATCCGTCAGGGGCATGGAACAAAGGAGACAAGGAGATACTTCAAATATACTTTCTTTAATTCCACAATCATCAGAGACTCCAACAGAGGAACACAGGAAGACATCACACATGACGTTTAACAGACGACTGGAGACATGGGGCAGAAAACACTATAAATAGACAGAAATAACGAGAGATATCTGGAACATAATCAAGACCCACGGCTGGGACTAACTAAACTAATAATGAACAAGAAACAGGAAGGACCATATATGGGCACAAGAGAGAGGGAAACACTAGACATGGGGGAACAGGTCTGACATTACTCCCCCCTCCCCAAAGGCACTTTCCGCACCATGCAACATCAAATGGGGAGGGGGTGGGTGCTCTGGAGGCCTCAAGTGACATAGGGACAGGACAGGAGGCCTCCAGGGCGGTGCCCGTTCCGGGACCCACGGTGGAGCAGGGAGCTCGGGCGGCCATGGCGGATTCGGGGACTCGGGCGGCCATGGAGGGTCTGCCCTTGAGATCGCGGCCCCAGCCCCCGCCTTGGCCTCTCTAGCAGGAGCCCTACTACCCCCCCAAAAAAATTCCTTGGGGAAAGTAGGGGCTTGATCGGGCTGGTGTTCTTGAGAAGCGGGCAATTGGGGGCGCTCAGGAGGAGCGGACTCTTGGGGGCTGCTCTGGGAGCGCAGACACACGGGGGCGCTCTGGGAGCGCAAGCTCTGGTGGGCGCTCGTGAGGAGCGGGCACTTGGGGGCACTCTGGAGGCGCGGACTCTGTTGGCTCCCGGACTGAAGCGGACTCTGTGGGCTCCCGGACCGGAGTGGACGGCGGTGGGCTGGTTCTGGATCGGGGATGGACTCTCTCTAGACACCGGAGGATCCCTTCCCTCCAGCTCAGTCCTGTGGTGTCTGGGAGGTCCACGGGGCGATGGTAATTTGCCCCGATCCAGAACAGAGAGTTTATGGTGGCATCCTCCCATGCTGTTGATGCGGCAAGCCTGCAGAATTCCCAAGTAAACTCGACGAAGGGAGATCTCTGCAGGCTAGGGTGACGAACTCTGCTGCGACCTCCATCGCCATGGGGGAAAAAACAGGAACAACAAAAAAACTCACAAAACGGGGAAAACAAAACGGGAAAATACGGCGTAGTTAACTGTATTTTGGTCGGCTGTTCTGTCACGATCCGTCAGGGGCATGGTACGAAGGAGATGAGGAGATACTTCAAATATACTTTCTTCAATTCCACAATCATCAGAGACTCCAACAGAGGAACACAGGAAGACATCACACATGACGTTTAACAGCCGACCGGAAACATGGGGCAGAACACACTATCAATAGACAGAACTAACGAGGAACACCTGGAACACAATCAAGACAGACGGCTGGGACTAACTAAACTAATAATGAACAAGAGGGAGGGAAACACTACACATGGGGGAACAGGTCTGACAATATGGCTTGTTACAGTCAGATATTACAGTGGCAATGCAACACGCATCGCCGCGGACAAGCAGTTGAGTATTTCTTCAGCAAGCCACGCGCAAACTTCCGCGAATGAAACTGAAAGTAAATCGCAGACGCTCAACACACAATCATCTTCATTAAAAGTATTGATACTAACCTATCTTTCCAGTGCTAATGCCGCACTCTCTCCTGTTGTGGTCTCTGATATTGAAATTAGCTGATAATGAGTAAAATGCAGCGCATATCTATTGCTTTCATTGACGTGAACTCTGTTAAATTTGCATATGGCGCGGGAATTGAAGAAAGGATTTATATCCATTTTGCGAAGACACATTTATGTGGCGAAGTGTAAATGGTAACTTTTAAAAAAAATAGATAGATATCCGATCAGAGAAAATGCATGAAGTGACGAGGTTTTAAACAGGCCCTAAGTGAAGCGTGCTGTGCGCATCTGAACCCTGTTTAGGCCCGAGTATGTGCTGCTGAGGCAGGACTGAGGCCGATGTGCTGCTTGGCCAGCCATCAACCAGCACCCATCCTAAAGCAGAACCCCCTCCCGACTGACTCTTCACAATGAGTGCCGCGCTAACCTGGCTACGCATAAGCAATATCTTAGAACAGTCTTCTGAAAACCTCCCCAGAGATTTATTTGGCTGTTGAAGTAGAAAATGAATATTTTACAGTTGGCTTGTCTGATCAATTACCTACAAGCTGTTGCTGTATTTTGTGGCACATGGGAGAGAAGTGCTAGTGAGGGAGGTGATGGATAAGACCAAAAGGAATCTGAATGAAGACAACAAAAAGGCCAACAGTCGATGAGATAATCTAAAACGAAGCACGCTCTGGGTTTTTTCCTTCTTCTTGTGTTTGGTATTTAAAGAGCTCTGAAATTGTTGCAAAACAAATTAACGCTTTCAGATGCTAATTAGCCCTGGTTAATTTCTTGAGGTTGCAGACATACTGGGCTGATTAGGCACAGCTAAGTGCTCTTTGATTCAAGGCCAATTCGAATGTTGGAAAAACAACGTCCTGTTTCCCTGTGGTGTGAGTTTTACATGCCCTATCACACCTAGAAGCGTGTGAAATAATATTTGCGCGTGATTACATTTTGACTAGGGTTGTAACGATATACCGGTATAACGATATACCACAATATAAACACGTACGATTATCATACCGTGTACATTTGCTTATCTACAGTATTTGGAGATAAATAAAAGATGCAGTATCTCACCTGCGCCTAGGCAACAACATTCCACTTAACTGTTCTCTTGCTCCACCCACACGTGCAGCGGAGACAACATCAGAGACAGAGGCCGTTATCTCTAATCTCTATCCCACGTCGAAATATAAATTAAAATTGGAAGTATGGGAATACTTTGGATATAGAAAAGACAAATGCTTATTTGTCCTCAAGGATAGATACAGTTCACAAAAACTGGTCGCAAAGCAGCCGCAAAAAGAGGAAACACATCGAACACGTTTACCTATATTTCAGAACACCATCCCTCTGTGCAGATACAGTTATGTCCCATTTATAACTTAAGGTTAAAGCCTTATAATTTCCGTGATGCGGAGTGAATCCCAGAATCCAGTCATGACAATAAATTTACAATGCAGATGTCACATAAAACGCGCGGTTTGATGGATTGATGAATAAATCAAAAACCGAGCTGTCAAATCACTACATGGTCTAGTGTCTGTGATTATTAAAGCGAAAAAAAAAACACTGCTATATAAAAAATATAGTCTGTTTGTTTTGAGTATCTCTCTGTGAGTGAGCGGCGTTGTGTCGTGTACTACATACTCATGTATGTATGCCGAGCCGCTCATAGTGTTTAACAGCGCCTGATGTCTCACTATCTGAGGACAAACACTGAGAGCCTCACTGACACTGAGAGAACAATTAATAATCCTTTCATCATTTTATTTGAGAAAACCATTGTCAAATACACTGACACGCAAAGCTCTTCACTACTACCCATCTTCTTTCTCTCCTTCTTGTTTGATTTGCGGCAGCTTAGACGCTTCAAATGCGTATTACTGCCCTCCTCAGTTCACTACTACCCATCAAAATAAAAGCCCGCTTTTTAACTCGAAGAAATTGACAGAAATAACGATTGTACTATAATGTAGCCTACTTCTAAAATAATAATAATATAGAAACATTTAAGGAATATAATTTCCCCCTCATTTTTATTTAGTAAATCTCTGTTGTGCAGCCCTTTACGAAAGCATAAAATTATAAAACTTATTTTCATTTGATTACATTTTAAAGCATTAATTAAATTGTTAAAGCTTTATACGTTAATTTCATTACCACCATTTTTGAGATTTATAGAAAGGTGGACAACAATCAACATATATGTTGTATATGCAAGTCAGTGAGGTTTTTTTAAGAAATTAATACTTTTATTCAGCAAGGATGCATTGAATTGATCAAAAGTGACAGTAAAACATTTATAATGTTACAATTTTTTTAACTTTCTATTTATCCTGAAGACAAAATGTATCATAGTTTACACAAAAATATTAGGTGGACATGTTTCCAACATTGGTAATAATAAGAAATGTTTCTTGAGCAGCAAATCAGCATATTAGAATGATCATGTGACACTGAAGCCTGGAGTAACGGCTGCTGAAAATTCAGCTTTGCATCAAAGAAATAATTTGAAATTATGTATAATTATGCAAAAATACATATTAAATTGTAATAATTTGTCACACCATTACTGTTTTCCCCATACTATTAAATAAGTGTGGCTTTGGACATTACAAGAAACTACCGACTGAAACTACTGAAACTCTCTCTATACATCATTTATTTATTATTATTATTATGGGTGAATTAATGTATACAGTGGAATAAAATTGTTCACTCATAATTTGAACCATGCTACACAATAGCCAGTCCCTCATGTAGTGCACTATATTGGTTAAAGGGGCCGAAGAGGTCTTTCATTTACAGTAGATGGCACAGTAACATGGCAGAATATGAAGACTTTTATTGTTTTATCAATGGACTGTCACCAATTCACCATGAAATGTTGTATTCAGTTGAGAGTGTCATTAATCACTCTAGTGCACTATAATTCATAATGTCTGATGACAAAGAGTGACACAGTACTCAGGTACTGTGCTTCATCACATCTGTTCCCTGGGTTATATGGAAGATTTAGTTTTCTATTGTAAAATTGTTTCTGTACATAAACAACAAGCCCTCCTTTACCCCACTCAAAATATTGTTTAGCGCTCTATTCCTCAGTAAATGCAGATCGAGCATTGTGAGTCCTCTGTCTCCTGTTGTTTGTCCGTTGAAGTGAAATTAATGAAGTGTCTTAATCGTATAGCCAAATCAAACACATCGGTTGTCTTTGCAATCAGGACAGTGATTTTAGACCGAGCCACCAGGGATTTGGGAGAGAGAGAGAGAGACATAAAGAGAAAATCCAGTGCATTGTTCGCTCACTCAAATGCTCCAGCCAGAAGCCCAGCGCTGTCTCATTTAAAGCAGCTTAGGATTGTCCTGACTGTTATATTGTAAGCACAACTCAGACAGAAGCTTACAGTACTTTTCCGTCACGATGTTAGTGGTGAAATAATAGAGAACAGTGGTACTGTAATTTTTGACATTGGGAAAGGTCAAAGGTAGCATCTCATGAGTTTCAGGCTCAGCAGAAGGTCTTTTGAAACTGACCTAGACATCGCAAATTAAATCAGCAATTGTTTTGGCTGAACCCAGACCAGAATAGTATAATCCATATGAATAAAATAAATCACTGTTATCTGGATCATAAATAATGTTAGATTACAAAAGTAATCATAGCTGTGGGACAAGATCGACATAGTGGCGAGCTTTGCGTGTGACGCTTGATTGCTTTTGCTTTTTTTAAGCATTTGCTGTAGTCTAAATCCGTAGGTATCTCTTCTTTACCTGCTTTTGAACAAACATTGTTGAGACCATGTGGTATTTTCTACAAATGTTGGCTCAGATGCACTTGTACGTGAGGATTATACTGTCGAACTGTCATCAAACAGGCAGAAACTGGCTTGTCTTGAGTAAAAAGTTGGTTATTTGGTTTGTTCCTAAAACGTATCGCTGCGGTATGAGCTTTAAATCCGAAGTGAAGAACTAGTAATCCAAACAACGTAATTTTCTTGATCTTGGGACAATTTCTTTCTGGTATTCAATACAGATGGTAGAAAAAATAGATCCCTGATTGATTTTGCCAGAGGCAAAGATCTCGGTGGAAAAAAAGTGATGAACGAGTTCCCTATCGATACTACACTTCGTACTGCGTCTTATTTAAGACGCTAGGGGGAAACTCATTTTTCTCAGATAATGAAGCCCTTTTTTTAATAACGCTGTGTAACTGCACGGCCATTGGTTTGTGCAGGGCGCTGAAAATGAACGTCTAGGTTACGTACGTAACCCCCGTTCCCTGATGGAGGGAACGGAGACGTTATGTTGTGACGAAATAGAGGATTTACCTGGAAGCCCCAATCATCTCTGACTTTAAGAGAAAACGCCAATAAAATTGGCTAGTGGATTTTGCATACCTGAGCCGCTCCCCGTGCATACGGGTATAAAAGGGCGACAGATTGCTGCTGGAAACTATTCAACCCCTCACATGGGCCGAGGCCTGGCAGGCCATCCCAAGAGTGTCAAACTGGGTTCTGGGGATAATAAAATGAGGTTATACACTTCAATTCGCTCAAAGACCTCCGCGATTTGGCGGCGTGGTCTCCACATCATTTCAGCACAGCAACTCTCACGTCCTGCACGCCAAAGTGATGAGTTTGCTGGCAAAAGGAGCCATGGAAATGGTTTCCCCAGCTAAGAGCGAGTCAGGCTTCTACAGCCGTTACTTCCTCGTCCCCAAGAAGGATGGTGGTCTAAGACCCATTCTCGATCTCAGACATCTGAATTGTGCCCTTATGAAACGGCCGTTCAGGATGATTACATCGAAGCAGATCCTGACAGGCAGTTCTTGAGATTCGCCTTTGAGGGAGTGGCTTAGATATGTGCGCCGGCCGGCTGGGCCTCGCCGTGCACATTTGCTAGGTTTTATAATCTGTAAGTTCCGGCCTTACAGGACCGGGTCCTTTCTGCATAACGGGCTTACTCTTGTCATATGACAAACCACTATGGGTGTTTGCCTTCTTCTTGTATGCTCTTGGCCCTCAATTGAGCTCTGAGGCTGTACAGACTTATTTGGAACGATTACTCAAGGCTGGGTCGACCTCTATGAGTTTGACCCTATAACCTTCTGCAGGGCTTCCCTGTACAATACTTGGTCCTTCTGGGCCCCTCTTGGTGCCTTAGACAAGTTCAAGTGTTTGTCGTTCCCCTAGCATAGACACGGCGGGATTATACTGGTTCCCCTAGCATCTTAAATAAGATGCAGTACGAAGTGTAGTATCGATAGGGAACGTACTCTGCTACTAACGTAACCTTGGTTCCCTGAGATACGGAACGAGTACTGCGTACTTTGCCGTGCTATGCGGCTGCACGACTCAGTCGTCGCTTCAGTCGAAGTAACCTGAGGAGCCTTGGCGAATGCCCGCGTTATATAGCCAGATGCCCCGCCCATTCTGGCAGGCTTTCCAGCCATAGGCTGTGCAGCTCCGCTGCCGAGCCATTGGTTCAATTTCAGTGCACTGCACAAACCAATGGCCATGCAGTTACACTGCGTTATAAAAAAAAAAAGGCTTCAGTATCGGAGAAAAAGGAATTTCCCCTAGCGTCTTAAATAAGACACAGTACTCGTTCCGTATCTCAGGGAACCGAGGTTATATACTAACCGAGTATGTTTCCACGTGGTTTTCATGACATTTGTGTCCCGGAGTGAGTCAGGCAGATGAGGTTTAGCCGAATTCATCTGCATTTTCTATCTCAAAAACCTCTATTAATATATGAATAATAATAGTTAGACAAAAAAGAAGAAAGAAGGAAAGAAAAATTCCTGGAAAATGGTATCTACTTTAGAAACAAAGGAGTACATTCCAGTGGCTTTTCAAAAGTGCAGATTTGAATGTTTCAAAGCACTTTTTTTTTCCCTCCTTAAATGCATCTAAAATATCAACTGAGACTTCATAAGGTGGAACCAATTTATCTTACTCCTCACTTTGAATAGAATTAGCATTCTCTCTAAATCACCTAATTAGTTTTTGCTCATTAAATTAAGATTCATGCCGCTTTTTCATCAAGATAAACAGCGCTGTGCATTTTATCTGGTCGCAGAGAGCTGTGGATCACAGTGCCAGATTTGCAGCTCTGCTGCGCTGCTCACTCCTGCTAAAGAAACCGAGGGAATAACACATGATCTCACATTCTGAGCTTCTCAGCGGTATTCCTGACAATCACAGCTAACACGTATAGACATTAAACTTTTGTAAATAAATGGGAATAAAAAGAAATGTAATTAATTGTATACTTTTATCAGTTAAATAATCTTTTAAATGAATAGCCGGGTTCATAATTCATTTTAGTGTGAGAGTCAAGTTCACTCTACTACTGTAATTATTTGGTTTTCAACATTTTCTCTATGGCAGGTTGTAGTCGTATGTATTTGATTTGTATTTTGTTAAACCCAGTTTGTTTGGTTTTGGTTTGTTTGTTTGTTTTTATTTATGCAGTGTATTTCTAAATGCATACAGACTCAGTTGACTGTGAATTTCAATATTAATTCAATAATAGTTAATTTTTTTCAGTCTGATAAATATTTTACACACAACTGGAAAGCACTTGATCTAGCATGCAGTTTGGCTTTTATTTATTTCTATCTATTTATGTATTTTGTTTTATTTGTATTTTTTATTCCAGTCTATTAATTATTTATTATTTTAAATATTTGTTCTGTGCCATTCTATGATTGTATACTTTAATTTATACATTATTCAAGTATTTATTTACTTGAAATTAATTTTTCCACACTATTCTATGATTGTCAAATCGATTAATCGTGATTAATTGCATCCAAAATAAAAGTTTGTGTTTATATGTGTGTGTACTGTGTATATTTATGTTTATTTAAACACACACACACATGTATATTTTATATATATATTTACGTGTATATATGTATATGCATATGTGTATTTGATTTAGATTATATGTAAATTTAAATATATTTCTTAAATATAAATGTGTGTATTTATATATACATATAAATATACACAGTACACACACATATATTATGTAAACACAAACTTTATTTTTGGATACGATTAACCATGATTAATTAAATCCAGTCTATTCTTTTATATATATATATATACTGTATATATATATATATATACAGAGCTGGGTAGTAACTGATTTCATGTAATCTGGATTACGTAATCAGATTCCAAAAATTAAGTACTTGTAATTAGAGTAAGTTACATTTTAAAATACTTGTAATCAGACAGCACTTACTTTTTAAGGATTACACGATTACATATTATTCTCACAATAGCAATAGACTCTTCATTAAATCATTGATTCTCCCTAATTTCTCTTTTTCATATTTTTTGCCTAAAATAGCCTAGTGATTATACACATATTATTTATGTATATATGGTCCAGTTTTGTTGACATTCACACAAAGATCAGTCATAAGTCAGGTGGCAAAATTTGAACACTGGATTTACAAAAATCATTTCAGGTTTAAGAAGGGCATCTTTAGCAAGTGTTTTATTTAAAACAAAGACTATAGAAATACAAAGACTGTTCACTCCTATACTTATGAATGGGAGAAACTGCAATGTGCAATATGGAGGAATAGTTCCACATTCTAAATGAAAGAGACATATTTCCCATAGAAACCTGACTAGACCAGTCAATGTACATGTGCATTATAAGCATGTTATGACTCTGCATGCGCACTGGCTGGTCTAGCCTGAAAAACAAGTTTTTTAAACGCTATTTGAGCACAAGAAGCAACATTCATTGGGCCATTAATTTCAGATTTTTGTTGGTGATTTGACAGATGTAAATTAATTGTGAGTTCAGCAGTTTTTGAGATTTCAGGAATCCCCCATTCATTAAGATTAAGAAGGCGTTGCAAATATGGCTGAGTGAAGAGACTTTCCTCGAAAGGGAGTTTGTTTTAAAATTATAGTTTTTTATGATTTAATTAATTGTCAGCTTTTCATTAAACTCACAACTCCCATGCAGTTCCTTTACAAACCTTATAGTATGGGAAACCTTGATGCAATAGGCCTATAATATTTCATGGACTTTATGTTGTAAATTACGATGAATGGAACGAGTTTTCTTACTCTTTGCATTTTTTACATCATTATTGTACAAGATAATGCTATTTAAATCAGTGTGATAAACGAGTTAAATCAAAAGTAATCTAAAAGTAATCTGATTATATTACCTAATGTAATGGATTACGTTACTGACTACAATTTTCTGTCATGTAATCTGGAATCAGTAACGGATTACAATTTGTAAGTAATCTACCCAGCTCTGAATATATACATATATATATATTAGTGTGGGCCTTATCGGCGTTAACGTGTGCTGCGTTAACGTGAGACTCTTATCGGCGATAAAAAAAATATCGCTGTTAATCTATTCTCAAAGTTGGGTTGGGAGCTGGGTCTATACTACGCAAGCTATGATGACTTTTCACCCTGATATTTTAGCGCGGATGTATACCTAGCCGAATTGCACTGTAGGGGGCGAGAACGAGTCTATCGAACTAGAGGCTCGCAGTCCATGATGGACAGATTGTTAACGGCTGGTCTGTGTGGTAATACAATCGGGCAGGACATCCAAAACACTCACCTATCATTCATCAACCTCAAATATGGCTTTTCATCTGAAAGATGTATGTAGTAGCAGCAACTTTACCATGGCCGCTCAATATGATGTTAACCTAGAGAAATGTGCGCTATTGAAGTGTTTGTGTGGAAGCGCGTTTGCGCAGGACAGGCTCTGTGCGCTCACTTGCTCTTAAAATCTCCGTCATTTTTGGTCATACAGATAAAAGTAGCCTAATACATCTTTTGAATCTGTAAAGACTCTACTTTTATTTGTGTGCACTCAGAATAACAACGAAACGTTGCGCTTTTAAGCAAACAGGATGCGCTTTAGGTCTCATGTGAACTTGAGCGAGAAACTTCGAGAAACTCGAATATATCTAAAATACAGTACATAGAAAAATATATCTATAGAGAGTGAAATGTCTAAAAAAAATAAAAATAGAAGACTGTGTGTTAGCATGGATGATTTTACATTAAATTGAATCTGTGCAACACTGTGCATAATAAGATGGCTTTCACAACATTTTGGTTTTTATTCAACTAATAAGGTGGGCACGCTGTGATCTGTACTATAATTTTTACTGTAATTGACAGTTATCGGCAAAAAAAAAAAAAAAAACAACACGGGAGTGGGAGGGAATGGGAGTCATTCTTCCGGGAGTGGAACGGGATTTTCCCCCAGTTTTTTGTGGGATTGGGACGGGAAATATTAAAGTTTGTGATGCATTTTGAAAACAGGAGAATGAGCCCCTGTCTAATGCGCCACCTGGCTTGAGAAACCCCGTTCTCAAAGACTTACTTTTAGTCATTATTTGGGTAGCACACATATTCTGAATGCCTTCGGCAGAATTCAAATGAGCCATTTTAATCTAGATTAATCTAGATTAATTCCAAAATTAATCTAGATTAATCTAGATTAAAAAAAATAATCTATGCCCACCTCTAATATATATACATACATAAATATATTTATTTTTCTGTGCCAGTCTGTGAGTGTATATTGATATGTTTATTTTTAAACCAAGTCTATCTATCTTTCTTTTATTTATTTATTTACAATTTATGATTGCTGTGTAATCCGTTTTGGATAAAACCACCCCTAAATGGCATGTTAAAACAAAAATAATTGTGGTTTGTCAATTTACATGTCAATCAAACTCTTTTTGTCCAGTCTAAGTGGGTGGTTCTTGCCTAGAATAAACTGCATTGTAAACCGGACCTTATGCAACTATAATCAGTCAGTTCTAGACTTAAAAAAATCTATTTTCTTTCTTCTATATCCACTTTGAAGTAAATGAACTGTGATCCACTCCTTCACACAAGCTGTTTGAGTAAGATCTCCTTTCCTCAAACACTTGTTAAACAACACAAAGCAGGTCAGGCCAGGTTAATCTGTGCTACTCAGAAGAATAGATGTCCATTAATATTGATAAGCACGTGTGAATTATTAATAGAGGGGAAGACGAAACTCAGGTGCAGCCCTGGAAACGAAGTAACGATTGAGAGATTGCAAAGGTATAACGCAACGGAAAAGAAAGAATTCAGTCACGGATGAAGAACTTCAAGGCAATGCCCTGAGAAAATGAGAGTGGGCCGTCGAGGGACGGTCAGATAACCGAGTGGAGGAGTAGAGAGAGTGTGACTGAGGCCTCCTTCCCTGAGACGTCTGAAACGATAAACACAGTAGCCTATAGAGCCCAGGGATTCTTGAGAGGGGTATCAAATGTAATGCCAAAGCAGAACCTCAGGAGAGGCTTACTGTACTTGCATCTCAGTCGCATTTCTTTGAAGATTTCCACAATGTTACACCATGCTTGGACACACTGCACTTCCCATCTGCTGAAGTCAAGCCGGCCATAAACAGCTTTTTGCCAGCTTTTTTGCCTGTTATTTCCAGTCCCATAAGTGATATGTAAATTCGCTGTGGCTTTGGTGCCACCATAACCTCCGGGGTTAGAATGTTAATCGGCATAGTAAACATGTTTTTGAAAATAATTTCATATTATGACGGAACACAATATGATAAAGGGAGTTAAAGGGTGTTGTTTCAGCTGTCTGCTAAATCTTTCAACTTATGTGAACGCGACGGGAAAAAAAGTACCTTTTTGAACAGGGTCGGAAGAATCAAAGTGTTGAAATGAGGAATGGTTACCACCAAGCAGTAAATGTGCACATTTTATGTGTGCAAGTTAATTATGCCACTTCAGAGGAGCTTGTGAAAGGATAAGGAAAGCTGCATAAATTTAGCTGTAATCCAGGCAGGCAGAACTCATTTGCAGGGATGGTCTTATCTGGGCACTGCAGCTTTCTCACAAAATTAACCTTGCATATTTGGGCCCAATTCAGAGAGTGTTTGATTCTCTCTCTCTCTCTCTCTCTCTCTCTCTCTCTCTCTCTCTCTCTCTCTCTCTCTCTCTCTCTCTCTCTCTCTCTCTCTCTCTCTCTCTCTCTCTCTCTCTCTCTCTCTCTTCTCTCTCTGTAATCTCTCTCTCTCTCTTTTTCACTCACTTACCCCTGTAATTCTCTCATCCTTTTCACAATCCCTCTGCCGCTCTCATTCTAAGACCCCCCCCCCCCTCTCTCTCTTTCACGTTTACCCTCCCCTCCTCTGAGAGGAGGCCATAAAGAGTAACGCCGAGAAGAACAGAGTTCTTGGAGCGATATTTGACAGAACAAATAAACAAGGCCAATAAATGACAATGTACACTATACACAATTACACAACTGAATGTGTCCTTCAGTGTAAATTATGTTTAATCAAAAGCATGTCAGTCTTGCTCTCTCTTTCTCCCACTCTCAGTGATCACATGGTCATTATTTGCCTGGAAGGTCCATTGAATTTTTCTATTTTTTTTGTGGAGCAGTCATGATCATCATCATTATTATTCCCAAGAGTGTGACTATTATAGATAAATTAGGTCTGCGAGTCTAAACAAATTTTACTCAAATTAATTATATGATACGCTGATTAATTAAGTAAATTAAATCACAGTTAATTGCATATATAAACATTTGCTAAGAAGAAAAAAAACTCATTATAATAATTAAAGACCTTACATTAATGTGGGAGAGGGAATCACTGGATAGGCATTACAAAAAGTTGCTTTTGAAGTCAATATATATTACATATTGACTAACTTAGTCCTTTCAAATTGTTGCTTCACAATAGTTAACAATTTATGGTCAGGTTTCTCTTTCAGTTTAAGAAATTTACATTAATAAGAGAGGAAATTAATATGCTTTTTAACTTGTGTATATACTCCCAGCAGGCACAACCTAAAAACAACAAATATCAATTTTAGCTGACATTGGTAGCCTATTGGACATCAAATTAATATTGACATTAGACGTTCAATTGACATTGAATTTTGGTCACCCAACGTCGCAACCAAAACTAAAACCAAATATCAACATCATATGATGTTGTGTGCTTGCTGGGTTTGATCAAAACTGACAGTAAATACTTTTTAAAAAAGAAAATATATTTCAAATAAATGCTGTTTTTCTGAACTTTCTATTCATCAAAAAACTATTTAAAAAAAACATTAAGCAGCACAACTGTTTGCAACATTTATAATAATAATACATTTTCTTAAGCACCAAATCAATATATTACACTGAAAAAAAAAATGTGTAAAAGTGAAATTGCTTGTAAATTTCAAAATTAACTACAAAAGTGTAAAGTATCACATTCAATTAAATGTAACATTTTGAAGTAGAAAGACTACAAACTCCAATAATCTTTGTTTATTCAAAGTTTATATTTATTTATTTATTTATTTCAGTGTAAAATGATTTCTGAATAATTGTGTGATACTGAAAACTGGAGTACTGTCTGCTGAAAATGCATTGTGCCATCATAGCCGTACAGGAATAAATTACATTTCACAATATATTGAAACAGAAAACAGTTATTTCAAATTGTAATACTGCTTTTACTGTATATACATCTATTACGGATTTACATAACATAACTGTTATAAAGAATGCATTCTTAGTCATATTCACATTTACATTCAAATGCATTTATATATGTTTTTTTTCATAAATGTGGCTTGCAGCTCTGAATTCAGGGTTTGTTTTGGTTACCTGCAGTATAATGTATGTAACAGTTGCTAACATGGTCTCTGTTAACCACTGGCATCACTGTGTCCATCTAAGGTGAAGTGAACAGCAGAGCATGTATCAGACTGTGCTTTCGTTTGCTAATATAGCTGCTTCTTTATGTATGTATATCTAGCTTAGTCGCTTCAAGCCCTTATGCTAACATATGCTAATCATTCCTCAGTGTCCGTGAGGCAGGAGGCTTCAAAGTAGCGCTGCGAAATCGCAAATTAAGATGTTATTTTTATTTTAAGTGGAAGAGCTTGAGAATGCTAAAGCCTTTTTTTATTGCACACTGTACACGTTCCTCTGATGTTCGAGCATTTGTAGAAAGACAGGAAGATGACGTGTCCTTTTAAATCTGGGGAGGTTTGGAGAGAGATGTAGCCTTTGGTTTCCAAACGCTCACTTTCAGGAGTTTTACTGTACTTAGTTAGGATAAACTTTGAAGGTATTTTTTTGCTACTGTGGGCTGGAACTTTATCTCATACTGACATTAGCTAACTAAAAATAGGCCCGCTGTTCCCTATCAGTCGGTCACTCTCGACGTCACGTCGGAGGACCGACGAATTGGGATATCGCTTAGAGAGACCAATCCACTTCGAGTGTAAACTAAACGAGCCAATGCACATTGGCATGCGATTATTGCATCCAGCTGCCGCTGATCACAGCGTGAGTATAAGTAGGCAGCAGGTGCAGCGCATATTCAGCTTTTCGCTTCGAGCCGAGCGGTTACATCGTTCTGCTCCTGACTTCTGCTGACGAGTGAATTCAACGAGTTCAGCACGCTCTTCGGAAGACTCTCGTGCTGGCGGACGGCTCTACAGCGGTGGTGGTTCTTCCCGTGTCGAGTGGACTGCACACATCAGGCTGCACTACCCCTGTTTGTGTTGCAGATGACCATCTCCCCTGTGTGCTTCAGCACGCTAAAAGAGTTTTTCCCTAAAAGAGCATTCACGGGTGCGTCTTTTTAAAGACGACGTTGCGTCTGGCAAACTTGACGTTGCGTCTTTATAAAGACGAGTTGGGTCTTGCTTCAGACAACGTGTCACCCGTGCGTTTCTGGATGCGGTCGTTGCCTGGCGCTGGGTGAATGGTCACGATCGCTGCCTCACGTGCCTGGGCAGTAAGCACGCTGAGGTGGCGTTCGTGGATGAGTCATCTTCTCACTGTGGATGCTCATCTCGGAGTTGCGGCCAGGCTCCGTTACCTCGACAAAGGAGCGGAGCTGTTGCCTCTGTCTTGATTTAGTTCTCGTCCTGGCTGCAGACAGGCGAGGTCTATTTCAGGCGGTAGCACGGCTGGTCTGAGGATTACAGTGGTGGCAACCCTCAGGGGACCATCGCTCCTCTTGCGCTCCGCAACCAGTTGAGCTGCCAATGGAACGTGCTGGGCCCTCTAGAAGGAGCGTACCAGCAGTATCCTTGGCACTCCTCCCGACGACCAGATGTCGATCGCTGCATCGGAGGGTGAGCCGGAGCTTCTGGAGAGGAAGATTCAGCTGCGCTGCTGCTCCGGCGGTAGCAATGCCTGAGTCGGATCTAGAAGTGACGGCTATGCTTTCCCGGGCCGCCGAAAGGG
Source organism: Ptychobarbus kaznakovi (assembly GCA_027422405.1). Classification (NCBI taxonomy): domain Eukaryota; kingdom Metazoa; phylum Chordata; class Actinopteri; order Cypriniformes; family Cyprinidae; genus Ptychobarbus; species Ptychobarbus kaznakovi. Next base: position 14,510,323 of record CM049802.1, on the reverse strand, counting down.
TAGGGCTCGAGTGGGGAAAGCCACCGTGTCCCGAACCCTCGAGGTTGGACGACCGGTTTCTCGGGGTAGCTTGTGCTGGTTCTCAGCACCCTGCCCTGGGTGCCTCTCTCCCGGACGTGCATGAGGAGCGTACAGGTCGTGGACGGCACCTTTTACTGCCAGAAACTGACCTGTTAACTCCTCCTCCCTCACCACCCTCGGTGGTGCAGCTAAGGGTTACGGGGGTCCCCCCGGTGGAGCGGTCGGTTGCGATGCAAGTGTGTCCTTATACTGTCTCCACCCGGCAGGGCAAACCGTGCCTCCTCTTCCGGGTCTGTAGGTACTCGTCTGGTCTCATCCAGCGATGCTTGCGGCCTGTGGAAATGCTGCCTCCACCTAACGCTACGGCGTTACTGCAGGTTCTTCAGGCTAAAAGCACTGAGGGACATGCACGGGGGTGGTCACGACCCAGAAGTTCTGAAAGAGCTCTGTACCGCCCCTGACCTCGCGCCACGAGCGACGAAGGTTATGGCGCCGTCTCTGGGTCATGCGATGCCCACACTTGTGGTCCAGGAGCGCCACCTCTGGCTGTGTCTGGTCGACATAGGGACGCCGACAAGTGCGGTTTCTCAAGCTTCCTGTATCCCAGACTGGCCTCTTCGGCGACGCAGCCGGTAACATGGCCCAGCAGTTCCCGGCTGCACAGGAGCAGACTGAGGCGATCTAACACTTCCTGCCTCGGCGGACAGCTGCTGCCTCCACCCGTCCGCCGGTTGCAGCGCCCAGCCTGCTCGTCGCCGAGGGCGGCCCCCTGCATCCACCCCCGCTCCCGCACCGCATCCGCAGCAGCCTTCAAGAGCGGTGCCGTTGAGCTAGGTGTAGGCGGGCCGCCCCGCCCGTCCTGGCCCCCGTCGACTGGCGGTAAGCGGAGGAGCAAGAGTCCTCGGGACGGGCGACCCAGAGAGAGAGGGAACTGCTTCGGGAGAGGGTAAGTGCATCTCTCCCTCTCCCGGAGGAGGGCCGGGTGGATAATCTGTTTTTTCAAGAATCTCGACAGGAAGCGGTTATCTCTGTCTCTGGGTCCCAAGAGGGTATGGAGAGTCATGGACGGATCAACTTCGGACCACGCTCATCCTCCCTCTCGCCAGCAGGCAGCAGTGGGCGGTTCGAGAGCGTCATCAAAGGCTACTCACGCACCCTCTGCCAATTTTGGAAGCAGGTAAATGTGCACCGCACACTCAGACCCCTTCTCGGTCCGCCACGGGCCAGGTCCCTGCATTCCACCTCGCTGCCCTACCGCGGGTACGTCGGTGGTCCCGATGGTCCCGCTTGTATGGTGTCTGGGTGCCGGGAGCTGCCCAGCCGTCTCGCTGGCTCCTAAGGACCATCTGACTCGGCTTGCGATTCAGTTCGCCCGGCGTCCTCCCGAGTTCAGGGCCATCCACCTCACAGTAGTGAAGGCAGCCGATGCCCATGTCTTGTGAGAGGAATCACTGTCCTACTGGCGAAGGACGTGATGGAACCGGTCCCTCCAGCCGATATGAAGGCAGGGTTTTTCAGCCCTTACATCATTGTGCCCAAGAAAAGCGGTGGGTTACGACCAATCTTGGGTCTGCGCATCTTGAACTGGGCCTTTCATAAATCTCCTTTCAAGATGCTCATGCAGAACCGCGTCTTCGGATGCATCCGTCCCCAAGTTCGGTCTGCAGCATTTGACCTGAAGACCTGTACTCCCATGTGCCGATCCTTCCGCGCCACAGGCCATCCCTGCGGCTTGCGTTCGAAGGACGAGCATATCAGTACAGGGTCCTGCCCTTCGGGCTGTCCCTATCGCCCCGTGTCTTCACGAAAGTAGCGGAGGCAGCCCTTGTTCCCTTGAGAGAACAGGGCGGGCGCATTCTCAAACTACCTCAACGACTGACTCATACTGGCTCAGTCTCAGGATTAGTTATGCGAACACAGGGATTTGGTGCTCTCGCACCTCAGCCAGTTGGGCCTTCGGGTCAACTGGGAAAAGAGCAAACTCTCCCCGGTGCAGAGGATCTCTTTTCTCGGTATGGAGTTAGACTCGGTCAGTCAGACAGCGCGCCTCACGCAGGAACGCGCTCAGTCGGTGTTGAACTGCTTGAATACATTCAAGAACAGGACGGCGGCACCACTGAAACAGTTTCAGAGGCTCCTGGGGCATATGGGCGGCTGCGGCGGCGGTCACGCCGCTGGGGCTGCTCCATATGAGACCGCTTCAACACTGGCTCCATGGCCGAGTCCCGAGGTGGGCGTGGCAGAGCGGCACGCTGAGGGTCCAAGTCACTCCAGCCTGCCGCCAAACCTTCACCCCGTGGTCAGACCTTTCATTCCTTCGGGCAGGAGTGCCCCTGGAACAGGTCTCCAGGCACGCTGTGGTTTACACAGACGCCTCCGCCAAGGGCTGGGGGGCCACGTTCAACGGGCATGCAGTGTCAGGGGTTTGGACGGATCCCCAACTGCACTGGCACATCAACTGCCTAGAGTTGCTGGCAGTACACCTGGCCTTGAACTGTCTCAAGAGACGCTTACGAGGCGAGCATGTACTAGTCCGTACGGACAACACGGCGACCGTTGCGTACATCAACCGACAAGGTGGTCTACGCTCCCGTCGCATGTCACAACTCGCCCGCCACCTCCTCCTCTGGAGTCGGAAGCATCTGAGGTCGCTTCGCGCCATTCATATCCCGGGCTTGCTCAACCGGACAGCCGACGAGCTGTCACGAGCTGCGCTCCCCGGAGAATGGAGACTCCATCCCCAGACGGTCCAGCTGATTTGGCAACGTTTTGGACTCGCACAGGTAGACCTGTTCGCGTCCCTAGAGACGTCGCATTGCCAGTTGTTCTACTCCCTGACCGATGGAACACTCGGCACGGACGCACTGGCACACAGCTGGCCGCGGGGCTTTCGCAAATATGCATTTCCCCCAGTGAGCCTTCTCGCACAGACTCTGTGCAAGGTCAGAGAGGAAGAGGAGCAGATCCTGCTCGTGGCACCATACTGGCCTACCAGGACTTGGTTCCCAGAGCTGATGCTCCTCGTGACAGCCCCTCCCTGGCAGATTCCTCTGAGGAGGGATCTTCTGACTCAGAGACGGGGCACCTTATGGCACCCGCGTCCAGACCTCTGGAAACTTCATGTCTGGTCCCTAGACGGGACGCGGAGGTTCTAGGTGACCTACCCCAAGGGGTAGTTGACACCATCACTTCGGCGAGAGCACCGTCTACGAGACACGCTTACGCCTTGAAGTGGAACCTGTTCGTCGAATGGTGCTCTTCTCACAGAGAAGACCCCCGGAGATGCCCGATCAGAGTCGTGCTGTCCTTCTTGCAGCAAGGGTTGGAGCGAAGGCTGTCTCCCTCCACCCTCAAGGTCTACGTGGCCGCGATTGCTGCCAACCACGACCCTGTGGAAGGGAAGTCGGTGGGGAAGCATGACTGGGTCGTCAGGTTCCTTAGGGGGGCTAGAAGGCTGAATCCTCCACGCCCCCCCTCTATACCCTCTTGGGACCTGTCCTTAGTGCTTAGAGCACTACAACAGGGCCCGTTTGAGCCCTTGCAGACAGTCGAGCCCAAGTTTCTTTCAATGAAAACTCTGCTCCTGCTTGCACTGGCCTCCATTAAGAGGGTTGGGGACCTGCACGCATTTTCGGTCGACGATTCGTGCCTACAGTTTGGACCGGCGGATTCCCAGATAATCCTGAGGCCCCGGCCCGGCTATGTGCCCAAGGTTCCCACTACTCCATTTAGAGACCAAGTGGTGAGCCTGCAAGCGCTGCCCCCGGAGGAGGCAGACCCAGCTCTGGCTTTGCTTTGTCCCGTCCGAGCATTAAGACACTACGTTGACAGGACGCAAAGCTTCAGGACCTCAGACCAGCTCTTTGTCTGTCACGGAGGCCGGCAGAAAGGGAATGCCGTCTCCAAGCAGAGGATGGCCCACTGGATAGTGGATGCCATCACCCTGGCTTATCAGGCACAGGGTGTGCCTTGCCCGTTCAGGTTGAGAGCTCACTCTACGAGAAGTGTAGCGTCCTCCTGGGCGCTGGCTCGTGGCGCCTCACTGACAGATATTGTAGAGCTGCGGGCTGGGCGACCCCTAACACGTTCGCTAGATTCTATAGCCTTCGTGTGGAACCGGTTTCCTCCTGTGTTCTCACCTCAAACAGGTAGAAGCACTGAGGGGCCCCGGTTTCGGGTCGGCTTGCTAAAAACTGCTCCAGAGAGTCCACTGTAGACCCTGTCGAGCTCCTCCATCCCCTCGGCAGCTGGACGTGGCGGAGCGTCCGGCGCCAGGCCCTCACTCGATGAATCCTTGAGAACCGGTAGAGGGCTGGGTTCCATATGTAGAGACCGTTCGGATCCCATATGTGTATTTCCACGGTTAGCCTTAGAGCCCGTGTTTCCCGGCAGACTTCCTGCCACTCCAAGAGGTTACAATCACCTCCAATCTTCCATATGCATCTGACTATTGTCCATATGTGTAACTGCCTCTGAACCTCCCTCGGGAAGGTAAGGGCTTCCGCAGCGTTCCTGTTCTGAGCTGAACGGGTACTTTTCCCCAGTGTTATCCGTCCTACTGAGTGGTTAGTGCCATAACAACAGTAACGGATCTTCCTATGGGGGACCTAACCTGCGCCAAAAAATAGCGGCACAGGAGGCCTCCACGGGACACTGGAAGGGGCAGTATCCTTGGCCTTTTTGGGATAGGGATCCCAATTCGTCGGTCCTCCGACGTGACGTAGAGTGACCGACTGATAGGGAACGTCTCGGTTACGTATGTAACCCTCGTTCCCTGAAGGAGGGAACGGAGACGTCACGTCCCGTCGCCACGGCTCCTGTACCACCGCTGAGCGGCCGGGCCCCGGCTCGGCTCCTCAGCGAAAACCTGAATATGCGCTGCACCTGCTGCCTACTTATACTCACGCTGTGATCAGCGGCAGCTGGATGCAATAATCGCATGCCAATGTGCATTGGCTCGTTTAGTTTACACTCGAAGTGGATTGGTCTCTCTAAGCGATATCCCAATTCGTCGGTCCTCCGACGTGACGTCTCCGTTCCCTCCTTCAGGGAACGAGGGTTACATACGTAACCGAGACGTTCTGTCTGCCTATAGGTAAGGTTGTGATTTAGTTGTGTTCACGGATTGATTCCAGCACATTTGGCTATAAAAACTTAGTAACGCACAGACGCTCCCTGAATGGATGGCCCCTTTGGTACAGTTACATCCAGTAGCGGTATTAGTGACATGGCATCTGATGCATCATGGACACTAGGATGTGGGCGGAGTATCGATCCTTAAGTTATCCCACTTTTCGGATACTGAATCGAATGGGATGATGTCCTACACTTAAAAATATTGATTCTAAAGTGCATTTTTTAACCATAAATTCAATTTATTTATCAAGAAATTCGGTGCTGGAAATAAGCTTCTATATTTATGCATTTACGCTTTTATCCAAAGCGACTTACAGTGCATTCAGGCTTTTACATATTTTTGTCAGTACATGTGTTCCCTGGGAATCAAACCACAACCTTTGCGCTCCTAACCCAATGCACTACCACTGAGCCATGGGAAGACTTCTAGGTGGTCAATAGACTATATTAGTGAATAATTGTGTTGATATAACCATTTCTCCTGCTCATCAGCAGTGTTGACAGATAGGATGGACGATTTTCAGCCCAAAAGCTCACAAAACTAGAAAATAATGTGATAGAATTTAAATCAAGGTTGATAAGAGCCATTTTTAACTCATTGAAACAAAATAAAGACGACTAAATAATATAAATATAATGCTAGATACATTTCCCATGGATCCAATCGGGGTAAATACATTAAAGATGTTACCAAATATGATGAAAATATGCAAGCAGACACTGTCAAAATGGCAAGATAGAAATTAACCGATACCCTCGAAAAAACACATGCATAATTTCCAAAGTCAACACTCAGAATTTAAATGCAAAAAGTGCCCAATATAAGTGATCGGAATAAGCAACGGAATTAGGTATTTCATGCTTGTTCATGCACAGACAGTGACAGTCAAAACTGTGCCATACCTCTATGTTTGATAGAAAGGTTTCGTTTTTCTCTATTTTTAATAGTTTGAAAAAACAACTTTTTCGAACTCGTCCTAGATGGTTTGTTTGATTTTCATCAAAATTGGCTCAGATCATCTTTAGACCATGCTGGCAAAAAGTTATGGAAATCAAGTTGATTAGTCAAACCGTTCTCGAATAACGCATGAACAGGGCCCGTTTATACTAGTGCATTTTAATTTTAAAATGCATAACTTTTGCTGGTTACGCCTATCTTTTACATTACTCCAGCGTTTTCAAAGTAGAAAATGGAGAATTTTGAAAATGCTGCAGACCCCTTTTAGGCCCCGTTTACACTAGTACGATCCCCGTTTACACTACACAACCAAAAACGCTTACATGTTACATGACCATTCATGCAGGTACAACCATAGATTTGTATAAGTATAATACCTATTATTTAGATGGCGAATGCATCTACGTTCTTGGAGCGATCAAATGGGGAATCTACCCACACATATCTATGGGTACGACAATGAGGATGACCTTATTGTTTACAAGGTCAAGGACACGCAGAGCAGATGTTAGCAGCCACACCATCGTTTTCAAATGTCTCTGTTTTGGTCTGTTTGTAGTAGTGTAAACTATAGGCGTAACGTAGAAAAAGCTATGCGTTTTAAAATGAAAATGCACTAGTGTAAATGAGGCCTAAGGGTCCTCTAGGCGCTTTGTTGCAAATTCCAAGTGTGTTTTCATGTGTCTTCACAGAGGAGAGGATTGAGTTGGGCCACACCGACATAAAGCCATTTTGACTACAATCACCCTAAAATGGCTTTAAAGGGGTCATATCCTCCTGAGACCCAGCTATGGAGTTTTTGCCTCTGTAGTGGTCATTCTATGAGATCTAAGAGACCTCACATGTCACAGTTGTAAGTCTGGATGCCCTGTACAGAGCACATTCAGGGCTTTATAGAGATACTAAATGTTTGGATGTTTCAACATGACTACACCCTCTCCTAGGTCTTTAAAATGGCTAAATTTAATTTTGTGAAAAATTGTACATCCTTATGGAAATATGGGCAAAATTATATTTTGTAATTGTCAATTAAATCTGAATAATTTTCTAATTGTTTGTCATAAAGCAATATCTCAGGAAAATGTTATGGGGTTTCAAATTCAAATATCACTTCCTTTTATGAAACAGGACATAATTTAATTCATAAAAGCATGTTTATTGTGCATTTTGGGAGACATAACAATTGAATAGGAAAATTCATTATTTATAAATTGTCTTATGAAATATTAGACATTAGTATGAAAATCTGGCCATTTATTACTCTCATTATGACTATTATTTTTTCAACATGCTGTCCCAACAGCAACACATTAATATGCAAATTAGATGCACTGTGTTTAATGGGAAAACCCGTTTATGGAAATATTTACACATATTGCATAAAACAAAATAGCATATAAAATAATTTAGTTATACAGGTACATCTCAATAAATTAGAATGTCGTGGAAAAGTTCATTTATTTCAGTAATTCAACTCAAATTGTGAAACTCGTGTATTAAATAAATTCAATGCACACAGACTGAAGTAGTTTAAGTCTTTGGTTCTTTTAATTGTGATGATTTTGGCTCACATTTAACAAAAACCCACCAATTCACTCTCAACAAATTAGAATACTTCATAAGGCCAATAAAAATATTTTTTTCATTAAATTTCTTTAATACACAAGTTTCACAATTTGAGTTGAATTACTGAAATAAATGAACTTTTCCACGACATTCTAATTTATTGATATGCACCTGTATATTTTATAACATCGGTGAGAATCATTCTTAAACAAAGTTTAGTATTGCTAAAATCTATTTGTTCGCAGTCTGGAGCCCTGCAGCTGTTAAGTTACTGTCAATTTTAATAAAATATTTGTGTGGTGTACATACAGTAAAGCAGATATTGGCAAAATCTCAACTGTAGTAAGTCAGTCTCGTAACTAGGAGTATACTATAACCTTTGGAACATGACAAAAATTACTGTATTACTGTATTTTTTTCTAAATATATTTGTGCATTGTACATACAGTTAAGGAGATATTGTCAAAATATCGCCTGTAGTAAGACTTGTTGCTAAAAGAAATACTATAACCTTTGTAACGTGAAAAATATATATATTTTAGCGAATTGTTTTCATTAAATTATTTGTGTACTGTACAGACAGTGATGGAGATATTGTAAGTATTGTCTAAGGTAGGGGTGGGCGATATGGAAAAAATATAATATCACAATTTTTTTTAGAAATTCTCACGATTTATCACAATTCTTGTCATGTTGGTTTTACTATTTTGCAAGTTGTCTGAGCAGTACAGCCAAACTAATTTCCCTACTATAAAGCCTTTCAAGGTAACAAAAAAGGAAAAAACAAAGACTGGCAGATATTTATAATAATAATAATTTGTTACATTTATATAGCACTTTTCTGGGTACTCAAAGCGCTTTACATAGAAGGGGGGATCTCCTCAACCACCACCAATGTGCAGCATCCACCTGGATGATGATGCGACGGCAGCCATAGTGCGCCAGAATGCCCACCACACACCAGCTTACTGGTGGAGAGGAGACAGAGAGATAAAGCCAATCAGTGTAAGGGGATGATTAGGAGGCCATGGTAGCCAGAGGCAAATTTAGGCTAAAGTGGGCAAAGATACAAAATGTTGTATCTTCTTATAAAAAAAAATATAATAACAAAGATACAGATTACAAATACACATAATATACAAGTAAAACAAACAGTGCTTTATTTCCAGGTACAATAAATGTATTTAGCAGGAGCTTTCAAGAAACCGAATGAACAAATGTTAAAATAAAAATGTATATAGACTGATTCCTAAAGCAACTGTATTAAAGTTTTTCAGTCAAGAATAGTGAGTGATTTTTCTCTGTGTTATTAACGTTAAACGAATAGTTCATAGTTCAAAAATAAAAATGATGTCATCTGCCTGTCGATTCTGTCATTCTGTTTTATTTTATACCATAATTTACTCAAAAGTTGTTTTAAACCTAAGTGAGTTTCTTTCTTCTGCTGAACGTAAATACTATATTGAGGAACAAGGAAAACCAAACAGTTGCTGATCCTCGGTGACTCCACATTGTTCCTACTATGAAAGTCAATGTGGACCAGCAACTGTTTGGTTGCCCAGATTCACAAAATATCTTATTTTGTGTTTAGCACAAGAAAGAAATGAATACAGGTTTGGGACAACATGAGAGTGAGTAAATAATGACAGAAATTAAAATGTAGGGTGAACCATCCCTTTAATAACAGTCGGCTGCATGTTTAGTTCTGTCCCTTTAAGAGCTGCACGAATCTAATACAACAAAATACAAATTAAGCTCAGATGAGCTTTTTTTGTCACATACACAATTATACAGAGTATAATGAGGAGTGAAATGTGTTCTCTGCATTTTACCCATCCAAGTGGAGCAGTGGGCAGCCGACATTGCGGTGCCCGGGGTGGCAGTTGGGGGTTCGGTGCCTTGCCCAAGGGTCTCACCTCAGTCGTGGACACTTCCTGCCAGAGCCGGGATTCAAACCCACAACCTTGGGTTACCTCGGGTTTCAAGTCCAACGCTCTATCCATTAGGCCACGACTGCTCAGGTCGTGCTCTAATATTCAGGCACGCATCCGTTTGCCTCAGCTGTTGTGTTAACTTTCATTTTAGACATAGCCAACTGAGTCTATATGTAAACCTTGTGTGTTTTGACCGTATTAGCTTAAATGATAACTTAGTTAAGTAATCAGGCGCTGTTAGACAGGGTTTTTAGTGCGCGTGCTTCTGGTGTATGCGATCAGAAAAAGCGGACGTCAGACCAGCGCGCGAATGAAACGTTTAACCGGCAAGGCTTGTATGCAAATAATGTACTTTTGCGATCACGAATAAGTGCAGTGTCCTGTCAGAGTAACTCGTAACGTTACCGCTGTATGTCGTGTTGTACACTATATAGAGACGGAGGCGCTAGAGCTGTAACTGATCAAATGTGCGCTGTAGCACGATACTACGATATTTCTTCAAAAGCAGATCGTGGAGACATTTTTATCGTCCACGATCAAAAATCGTCATATCGCACACCCCTAATCTAAGGTGAGATATTGGCTAAATATATTTAGTCAGTTTACCCACTAGGCATTTAGGGAATTTGCAGACGGTCCCTAAAGCAGCCAAGTCGAATATGCAGCAAATATCAAACCTAGAACTAACTTTACCGTGCTGAAGATGACAGTAAGGACAACAGAACAAGACGACAGCAAATTAGGGCGACATAATAAAATGACAGTAAAAACAACTGAACATTATGACAGAATTGAGAATAAGGACGACAGTAATAACAGAGAAAAAGACGGCAGGATGACAGAAACGACATCAACTGACAACATACGCGTCAACATTTACTAATTTACCTGAAGTATAGGTGACTGTAGACAAAGACAAATGTACAAATTGTACAATAGTGTACAATGTACAATAGTACAAAACTATAATTTTTTTGGCACAAATAGAACCCCATACTCTGGGCATATCATTCATCGTCACATCTGGAAATGAAGAGTGGCATTTCAGATGTTCACTCAAACCGAAAGAGATTTTAAAGAGTTTTAAAGAACACGTGTTACCGTTTAGTCTGCTTATCTGAACTATTACAGTGGATCTCAGGATTACAAAAATGTGGGCTATGTTTTATGGGTGGTATAGTGAATTAACCTGTCTAGATCCAATAATTTGTTCGTTTTATTTCAGTAATTTCTTTTCACTCGTGTAGCCTAACAAAACAAGAAGACAGCGGTGTCATATGACAATAGGCAGATATTAGCACGTGATGGAACAAAGTAAAA